>QEPC01006248.1:446410-468417 GCA_003113815.1 Sphenodon punctatus
GGGAGATACAATGTCCCTCAGGGTGATAGGTGGGCTTTCCCCCCAAATCAGAGGGCAACCCTTTTCATCATTGGGACGTAACGAAGAGGTAACCAATTGCCCCAAAAGAGCAGGAGGTAATACAAAAGGGAAAAACAAGCTCACGGGGATATATCCAGGCCCCAGGGCACCGTGCTGGGAGGGGTGAGGGAGCGAGCGGTACAGGATTAACCCCAGGGGAAAGGAAAGGGAGGGATAAGGGAAAGGATCAGATGGGAGAAAGGGGAGGAGTGCAGGACAGGGCTCACACACTAGCTTGGCTTGACAGGAAAGTCTGGAAAGGAGCAAGGACTTGGAAGTGGGGAACAAGGCAACCCACACCCCACACTACAATCTCTACCAGGGCTAGAAAGGGGACAGGACAAACACAAGACACTCACTCACTGAATCACACGACACGAGGATGGGAACACCAGGATCAATCTCTCAAGCACACTCACAGGAATCACGTATCAAGGTCAGAACACAAGAAACTCCAAGGAACAGCAGGGGCCAGTCTCTCACAAATGATTACCGGCGGGGATCCCAAGCCCCGCCGGTATCTCTTATAGAGAAATCCTAAGTAGCCCTAGGTGTACTCAGGGCGGGGCCCCAACCAGCCATTGAGCCTCCTCCCAATGTCTGTATGTTGGGTCGTTGCTAAGCAACGGCCCTCAGGGCATGAGTCTGCGGCCGGCCGTGGTAACCCTGACACCCAGAGTGGCTCAGGTGATGTGTGGCTTCCTCTAGACTGGGTGAGTTTGGGAAAAAAAACAAAAAACCTGGGCATACTCAGCATGCTGTGGGCACCATCTTGGAAATGTCTGGGCGTGCACAGAAGGGGCTATTTGACCCTTCTGAGCAGACTCAGCTTTTTTAAAAAAGTTACAAAGTTCCCCACTCCCTTAGCACTCCACCCCTAAGCTCCCACTAGGCCCTCGTCCCCCTTTCCTGGCCCACCTTGGCCTTTTCTCTCCCTGGCCTGCTGGGGCCAGGGAAGGGGAGCAGGCCTCTGCCTACCTTTCCTGTACTCAGCTGAGGATTTTCCAAGGTCTGACATTTTGGGGGCCATTTCTCAAAACTTTGAAACTCTGAAAACCAAGTCGAGTACTTCGATCATTATGGTTTTCAGGGGAAAAAGAAGAACCAAGTTTCCGCACTAAAAAAAAGTCACTTTATTTTTTCAATTTGTAATAAACAAATTGGAAAAAAAGTCGCACAGAAATTGGTCTATGTATCTGCAAAAATTAAATGAAGGGTCTCAAAACTGGTAAAACTGATTTCACAGAAGACTTCAACATTACAATTGATTGGGAAACTTCTATTGTGAGAAAGGGAGTCAAAGTTCTTACGAGTTTCATTTATGTCTAATTTGGTTTTGGACAGTGTCAAAACTAAATGAAGTAGATGGTATTAAAGTGAAATGAATTATGTGCTACCACAAGCTTGTCCTTCTTGACCAGTTTTGTGTCAAAAAATTCTGCCCACATGCCTGTTCACACCCTGAGCTATTCAATATACAAAACGGTAACAACAGAGCCCGCCTCTCCCAGTATTGCATGTCACACATAATTTTTCCTCTGGCTGATGCTACCAAATAATAGGTCTTTGCAGACTACTTCCCACTGGTTCTAACAATTCACTCAAGCCCTGTGGCAGCGCTTCTGCGTAGAACTTCTCCCAGAACTTTTGTGTGTAAAAAGTTCTCCTGGTAAACTGCTTTACTCCAGGCAGCTGTAGTCACTTGGTTTCCATGGCAGCCTGTCACATCTACAGCTGTGGCTACTTTAGGCTGCCTCAGGGCAGTGTTTGTGTGAAGAATGCATCTGGAACTTACTTGTGGACTTGTAAACCCAGAAGATTGAAAAATTCAGAACTTTAACAAGTGTCTAAAAATGTCCACTGTCATCAACATAAGGAGAGCCTTGGACGCCATGGTGGAGGGGTGGCTAGGGTAGGGTAGGAAGCCCCATTCCCCAGGGGCTTCATTGTCACAGATAATGCTGCTAATATGAAGAAGGCAGTGCTGGAGGATGGGTGTATGAAACAAGCAGGCAGGAGGTTTGAGGGACGCTGGCGTCGGACTCGTTCTAACTCCGACCGACTTCTTCATAGGGCCCATTTGCGGTCCTATGTTGAGGCTGTGAGGACAGCAAGGAAGGATTTCCTTGCTGCCCTCATAGCGTCTGCGAAGTCATGCCTGACGTAACTGTTTCGGGTGGTGCGGGGGCTCGTCAGTTCGGTCTCCCTCCACCTGGATGGGGACTTGTCCCAGGCCCACTGTGAGGAGTTTGTCACCTACTTCTCAGACAAGATCGCTCGAATTCAGAGTGGCTTTGACGCTGGGTTGGGGGCAGTAGGTGGAGAGCGCAAGGTGATGGAGGCCCCATCTGGTCCAACTTTGTGTGGGGAGTTTCAGGAAGTGAAGTCAGCCGATGCGGTGGATGTCTTGGAGTCTGTGAGAGCCACCAACTGTGAATTTGATCCGTGCCCATCCTGGTTGGTGAAAGCCTCCAGGGAGACATTGGGGACGGTGCTGGCAAGGGTGGTTGATGCGTCCCTGCAGCAGGGGAGGCTGTCACCTAGCCTCAAGGAGGCTGTGGTGCGCCCCCTGCTGAAGAAACCATCATTGGATGTGGATGCACTCACCAACTATCGACCTGTCTGTAACCTTCCCTTTTTAGGGAAGTTTATTGAGCGGGCGGTGGCGATCCAGCTCCAGGCACATCTAGATACTGTGAGGGTTTCAGAAGGGGTAGGGAACAGGGGAACCCACAGACCTGACACTCCACACACACTTCGTATCTTAGGGACTCCAATGGGGTGGAGGCACTCATGAGAAGCGAGGCCGTGTCATCATTGGGAAAGGGATCAGTGGAGAATGTGGAGTGCGGAGGGGCCGCACTCCACGGGGGGACAAGGTCCCTGCCCACACTTTTGCACACCCACATCCCCCACACCCCAGAATACAGTGCCCAGGGCAGTAACCCCGTGACGCACGGTGAAGGTAGGGGGAAGAGGCCTGGGGAAGGGGAATAGGAGGGGGAAGAAACTACCACCATGCTAGGGAGGAGGCGCAAGGGTTCCTTTGGAAGATAGTACTTTGTGCCACCAACAATAATACGTAGACAAACACGATATACAAGCACTCACCTCACTCACTCACTCTCGCACTCCTCTCACATCCACCGCAACCACAGACACTCAGAACAAGGTTTAGTCCACACCAAACTCTCGCACCACGCTCGGGGGCCAGCTTCACAGACAAACTGATCGCCGGCTCTGAGCCCTTGCAGCAGCCGGCCTTAAGTCCTCCTAGCCCCGCCCCTGTTGTGCCTGCAAGCATGCAGAGCGGCATCGCCCCAATGCTGGCCCCGCCCCCTCCCTCTCTGGAGCCGCGGGGATTCCCTTCGCCTGTTGCTTCTCTACTTCCGGGTCCTGGGGCGGATCCTCTGCGGGGTTCCCTTGATTTTGGGGGCCGGTGCTGGGGGGTGCGTTAAGTGCCGCCGGGCTAGGTATGCTACCTGCGGGGTCGGCGGGCATTCCCTGCTCCGGGTCTCCCTCTCCTCCCCAATCTCGTTGCCTTCCCCTTGCCTTCTGTTTCTGCACCCTTCCCTGTCTATTCCTGACAGATACCACTGGTTTCTTGGACCCTTTTCAATCTGGGTTTCACCCTGGCTATGACACCAAGACAGCGTTGGTGACCTTGGTCGACAATCTCTGCCGGAAGATGGATGCAGGATGTTCGACCTTTCTTATCCTGCTAGATCTCTCGGCCGCTTTTGACACTGTGGACCATGGGCTGTTGTTGAGACGGCTGTGTGACCTGGGGGGGTCTGGACAGGACTTTCTTGAATGGTTCCACTCATTCCTCTTGGGGAGAAGCCAGCAGGTAGTGTTGGGAACTGAAACATCTTGCCCCCGTGCTTTATCCTGCGGCGTTCCGCAGGGTTCCATTCTGTCTCCATTATTATTTAATGTTTATATTCAGCCCTTGGGGGAGGTTGTGAGAGGGTTCGGGGTGCAATGTCACCAATATGCTGATGATACTCAGCTGTACCTATCTTTTTCAACTGACCCAGACCCTGCTGTCTCGTTGCTATCCCAGTGTCTTTAGGCTGTGGCGGAATGGATGTGGCAGAGCAGACTGAAGCTCAACCCTGATAAGACAGAGGTGATTGTGGTGGGGAGAGTGAGGGAGGTGTCATCCCCCCTGATTGGGGGGGTTCACCCTCCTATAGCTCAGCAGGTTTGGAGTCTGGGGGTGATATTGGACACAGATCTCCACCTGGATTGACAGGTGGAGGTGGTGGCAAAGGCTGCCTTCTGCCAGTTATATCTGGTGCAGAGGCTGCACCCGTACATCTCCGGCCCAGACCTGGCCTCCCTCGTCCATGCCTTCATCACCTCAAGGCTGGACTACTGCGATACACTCTACGTGGGGCTACCCTGGTTTCTGGTTTGGCGGCTAAAGCTAGTGCAGAATGTGGCAGCCCGGCTCCTGTCAGGGATGCATCGTCGGGATCACATAACACCTGTGCTCCGGACTCTGCACTGGTTGCCAATAGTGTTCCGAGCCAGGTTCAAGGTATTGGTATTGATCTATAAGACCCTTCACGGTCTGGGCCCCTCGTACCTAAGGGACTGCTTCACCCTCCGTGCCCCAGAGCGGCTCCTTCAGTCTTCCATGTGTGTGCCTTCTTGGAGGTCCCCCGTGTTTAGCGGGGAGCCACAATGGAGAGGGCATTCTTGGTGACAGGGTCGTGCCTTTGGAATTCCCTCCTGGAGGAAGCTCGCCTGACCCCAAGCCTTTTAACATTCCGGTGAGTTTGTAAAACCTGGCTATTCACCCAGGCCTTTGAGGAGGGGGGAGGGGTTTTTAATCTCTTCCTACCCTTATTTATTGTTTTATCATGTGCCTAGCCCTGTTTTAATATTATTATGATTGTTTTAAATTTTATATGATTGTATTTTTTATGTTTTAAAATTGTTAGCTGCCCCAAACTGTTTTCAGGAAGGGCGGGATATAAATTGATAAAATAAATAAATAAATAACAATCCCCTGCGTTGCCCACACCCTTCATCTGGTGGTGAGGGATGCCCTGGACCTGGGGAAGAAGGCAGCAGAGCACAGCAGCAGCCCCTTTATTGCCTTGCAATGGCCTTGAGGCTTCTCCTGTAGGTAATTCAGGCAGGCTGCAAAGACATCTGTGTGGGGCATGTTGGTGTACAGAGAGCAACATCCATGGTAGCAAGGATGGTGTTATGTGGAAAGTCTCTTACATTGTGAAGTTTGCAGAGGAAATTGGTGGTGTCTTGAATGAAGCTTGGTGTTTGTTTGGCAAGTGGTTTGAGAATGTTTTCTATGATTCCTGATATACTCTCAGTGAGTGTGCCAGTGACAGATATGATAGGTCTGCCTGGATTCCCCTGTTTGTGTATTTTGGGGAGAAGCGGAAGGCAGGCTGAAGCAGGGTTCGAGGTTGGCAACTTGGGCAGGCAGACAGGCAGTGTGGCATGAGAAGAAGTAGGAAAGGCATGCTGGAACCTTGGCAGGACACTCAGATAGACTGGCAAAGACTGCAGCGAGAGAGAACTAATCAGATAGGTGGGCCAAGATTATCTAGACAGAGACCAGCTGGCAGGCTTACAACTTCCCAGTTCCCAATGCCACCCGGCATCATGAGGTCAGTCAGATAGGCCATCCAAGGCCATCTAGAGAGAGAGAGAGGGAGGGAGGGTGCTGGGCATTGGGAGGAAGGGACAGCACCTCAGCAGAAGCAGCCCAGATTGAGGAGGAGCCCTGTCCTAAGACTGCCCCTGGCATGGAATGGCGTGTGCTGCTGCACCATCAATCCATGTCCAGGGGCAGCTCAGGGAATCCAGTAGCAGAAGGTTGAACTTGATGAAAAGCAACTGCTCCACCAACTTGGCTCCCAGTTTCAGGCAGTGTGGCGAGCAAATGTCCCCTGCTTGCTGGGGACAGTCGTTGGTGGGCAGGACAACAGGCCCTTGGCCACTTTCGGCAGGGCTGGCCACATGTCCCTCTGGGAGCTGTATTGCCACCATGTTCTGCCCCTACCATCAGCACTCTCAGTGGTGCATCACCTGCTGTGGGCCAGAAGGCAGGAGGGGGGAAAAAATTGTCTGTCTGGGCGCATTTTAAGTTGGTGCGGGTGGATGATCCCAGGGAGCTGCAGTGCAGTTTGTGCCAGAAGGCGGTGAAGCATGGGCAGGTGCTCATCAACCCTGGCACAACTGCCATGGCGAGGCACCTCAAGGCATTCCGCAGTGCTGTGCTGCTAAGAAGGTAGGCAGGGGCAGTGGATGCCAGCAGGTTCCCGACTGCAGTGGCCAGTCGTCCGCCTCCATCAGTAGGCAAGCATCCTCCTCGAGCAGCTACCTCTAGCAGCAGGAGCTGTATTGCTGCTAGGGGGGAACAGCAGCAGCAGCAGCCAGTTGAGGCCTAGAAGCGTTAGTGCACCATGGACGAGCTAGGGTGGGGACAGCTGCCAAGTTCATTGGCAGCTGAAGGACATGGAGGGCGGCATGGCTTTCAACTGAAAGCCACGTGCATGTTGGGGGAAATGATTGTGCTTGATGGGAAGTCCTTCTTGGTGGTTGGGGACATGGGGTTTAGGCACCTGATTGGCTTCCTGGACCCCCAGTTTAAGCTGCCCTCGCGCACCACCCTGAGTTGGCAGGTGGTGCCAGCCTTGTACCGGGCTTTAAAGTAGTGGGTGATGGAGCAGCTGGCAGGGGCTGGGGGTGCCTTTGTCCACTTCACCACTGACCTGTGGTCGAGAAGAAATGTGCAGCACACCTACCAGGCAGTGATGGCACACTGGTGGCAGGACCCCGAGGTAGTATTTAGGAGTGACAGGAGGGGTCCCGAAGCAGGGTACAGGTGGGGCCTGCTACAGGTGGAAGGCATGGACAGCTCCCACACTTCTTGGAATATCAAGGCAGCCCTGACCACCATGGTAAGGGAGTGGGTCACACCAGGTGCGCCATTCACCAAGGGGTGAGTGGTGAATGACAACGCGGCTTCGAGCTGCTCTGCTGTCACCTGCAGGGCAAAAACAGACTGCCGTGAGTTTTGGGGGGCGGGGGAGAGCACAGAGGCCAGCCGAGAGCGCTGACCTGTCCCCTCCCCCACCCGGAAGTAGCCGGGGGCTTTAAAGCCCCATGCCCAGTGGATCTGTGAGACTCCACTTACCTGCTTGCCTGCTTGCTGTCACCATCTGTGGCTGAAAAGGAGGGGGCTTTGCTAGTGTCGCCGCTGCCTCGTGGCTTCGAGCTGCTCCGCTGTCACCTGCGGGGCAAAAACAGACTGCTGTGAGTTCCAGGGAGTGGGGGGGAGCACAGAGGCCAGCAGAGAGGGATAACCTGTCCCCTCCCCCACCTGGAAGTAGCTGGGGGCTTTAAAGCCCCGCGCCCAGCGTCTCCGTGAGACTCCACTTACCTACTTGCCTGCTTGCTGTCACCATCTGCGGCTGAAGAGGAGGGGGGGTTGCTGATGTCGGCGCTGCCTCAAGCTGCTCCGCTGTCACCTGCGGGGCAAAAAAAGACTGCCGTGCATTCTGGGGGGTGGGGGGGAGCAAAGAGGCCAGCCAAGAGGGCTGACCTGTCCCCACCCCCACCCGGAAGTAGCCGGGGGCTTTAAAGCCCCGCGCCCAGCAGCTCCGCCGCAGGCCACAGCCGAAGGCCACGGCACTTTGGGGCACTTTGGGGCCGCAGGAGGTGGCAGGGGGGACATTATTGTTGGTGGGATTTGTTGTGCAGGGCTAGGGAAGTAGGGAGGGGTGTAGGAGGGGTGGGTATAAGTAGGGGGGAGGATTCCCAGTGACTGCCCCTGGTGGCAGCAGGGGGAGCACTGGGAGGGTTATTGGGGGGGATGGGGATGGCCTCAGCCCTATGAGAGAGGTAGTCGAGGAGGGAGAGGGGGGTATGGCCCCTATAGGCCCCTGGTGGCAGCAGGATCGCATGGGGGTGGGGGGAGGTTTTGGAGGGATGGGGGGTGGGGGAAGGTGGCTGGTTGAGCAGCCGGGTTTGGGCAGCCGGGATGTGGTGGACGGAGGGGAGGGCGTGGCTATTGGGGTGGTGCTGGGGTGGGGACGGTATGGTCCATGGGGTCGGATGGTGCATGCCCCCAGGGGACCGAGGTACCTGAGGGAGGTGCAGGTTGCCATCCCTCCGCTGAGGGAGAGGGAGGAGCCAGGTCCAAGGTCCATACGTGCGGGGCTGCTGCTTCTAAATGCAAGGTCCATTGTGAACAAGGCCCCAATTACCCGGGATTTAATCTCGGATGGGGCCGTGGACCTCACATGTATCACAGAAACCTGGCTGGCCGAGCTGGCCGGTCCAACTTTGGCTGATCTCATTCCAGTCGGGTATGCCTTGCAGCATCAGGCCCGCACAGAGGGCCGGGGAGGTGGTGTTGCTATTATTTTTAGAGAGAAATGGCCTGTTAGGAGGTATCCAGTTCAGGAGATTGTGGGTATTGAGGTTCTTCACGTGGTGTTTGATTTGGCTGAGGGCAAGCTAGGGGTGCTGCTGGTATACCGCGCCCCTTCCTGCCCGGCGGCATCCCTTACCGCTCTAGCAGAGCTGGCCTTGGAGGTGGCGTTGGGCTCCTCTAGGACTATTAACTATTCTAAAACCTATGTAACTAAGTGGAATATTATCTAATATCTACAAAGGCCTAGTCCTACAAACACACTATAAAATATTAAAACTAATTCACTACACACTATCTCTATCTATCCATCTCTATAACTAAGCTAAGTCCTACAACTATCTAACTATGTTCTCTCTCTCTCTCTCTCTCTCTCTCTATATATATATATATATATATACACACACACACACACACACACACACACAGGGGGATGTGACGGGGGGGACACAGACAGCTCACAACAAACAACACAGGGAGGAGTACAAAACTGAAATGAAACCTAAATCAATCTAATCCTACTCTAAATAAATCCAAAAACAGGGGAAGGGAAGGGATGGGAAGGGAATCAGGGATGGAAAGGATTCAATGGAGGGGAGGGAAAAAGAACACAGGTAAAAAATAATAAGAACACTTAAATCTATCTAATCTAAATAAATGAAACTTATGGAGGTAAATGTGTGGAAATGGGTGAAATAGGAGGAGGATGACAATGGATTGGGAGGAACACAAACTGCTGGAAGAGGGAGAGTTCTGAAAACGCCTGCTGACAGGATCAGTGGCTAGTGCAGAATTAATTGGAAGGGGGGGGGCAATTACTTTTGTTACTTGCTGCGCCCACCTTACCACAAGCCCCTTTGGCTCCGTGCAGCCTAGCCCGTGGCCAGTCACAGACTGCCAAGCCAGTGGTCCGAGGAAAAGAGGGATGGTGATTGGGCAGGCTGGCTGCTAATGCAAGCCTCTCTCCACCCCTGGGGCCAGGAAGTCTTCTCCTTAGCTGCCCCCCCTCCTCCCTGGGCCTACCAGCCAGGTTTTTCCCTCCTGAACGCACCCAGACTCATCCGAACGTGTTCAGCGGTTTCCGCATTCGGTTTGGGCATTTTGTTGGGGCATTCGAACTGGCTGAGTTCGGTCCGAACTCCGAACATCTGAACTGTGTTTGCACATCCCTAATCTCTCTCTGCTCATGTATCCTGCCACATTCCTGCCCAGGAGCTTTGTTCCTCCTCTCTCCCTGCTTGTTGGTCATTTGCTCTTCTAAATGTCTTTTCCCCTTCTCTCTTGCTACCCCCGACCCCCATGCCTGGAACATTCTTCCTGGATATATTTGTTCTACTCCTGAAAACCTACCTCTTCCATCAGGCTTTGCCTAGCTTGTCATGAGTAAAATTGTGTCTTCTTCCCATCCTCACTCAGATCTCTCCCCTGTAATAAGTTAAGCACACGCACCTGTAACCTCATGACTGTATCCTTGTCTCTCCTGATGTTCACCTCTTCCTTGTGTCCCCCTTCCTTGTCTCTCATAGATTGTAAGCCCCTTGAGGACCTGTCTATAACTATTGATTGTACTGCTGGAGTGCTGCTACTACTACTACTACTACTAATACATAATACATATACATACTAATACATATAACAAGCATATAACAAGCAATCTTTGTACCAGGGATCTCACTGATACCATCCCCCATGAAGCCTCATCACTCTTCTCACTTTGTAAAGCTATTGCCGTAGGCCAATGGTTCTGCAATGACTGATATGCTGTGTACACATTGGAGGAAAAGGTGGTGGTTGGTCACATCTCCTACAAGAGAAAATTGCAACCACTTTAGTTCCAACAAGAAAACAATATCAACATGAATGAAGTCCTAGCAGAAAGTGGACTGTCTAAAAGCATATTTGTTCTGTAATATCTACATCAATATTCATCCCATGGCAAAAACAATCCCCATGGTCACCAGGTAACATAATAACCATTATCCAATATATCTGTTTATTCCAGATTCCTTTTTGAAAAACCTTTGAATGAACTTTGGAAAAGGTCAAAATTGGCTGGTTTAAGTTTACAAGCTAAACATTTCACATGACACTATTAGATGGACATGTTATTCCAGTCCTGGCTCATATACACAAATTCAGCATTTTAATTTATTATTATTATTATTAACAAACATTTATATAGCGCCAACAGTGTACATGGCACTTTACAAAGTAATAAAATAGACACGGTCCCTGTCCCTACGGCTTACAATCTGAGAGACAGGAGCTGGGGGAGAGACATAGGAAGGGGCACAGAGGGAGAGACAAGGGGTCTAACATTCATGAAGATGCGAGGTCTCAAGTGCATGTACTTGGCTTGGTTACGATGAGAATGACAGCAGGCAGGTCCATGTTGCAAGGATAAGGGTAAACCGATCGTAGGTATAGGAATAGTGGCTCAGCAGGATAAAGAGTCAGACAGAGCAGAGCGAAAGAGGTGAGTTTTAAGGAGAGATTTGAAGGTATGAAGGGAGGGGGCAAGGCGGATGTGGACAGGGAGGGAGTTCCAGGCATGGGGGGCAGCAAGTGAGAAGGGACGAAGGCGCTTAGGGGAGCAGGGAAGGCGTGGAAGGGTGAGAGAAGGGACAGAGGAGGAGCGAAGTGCACGGGCTGGAGTATGGAGGGCGATAAGTGCAGAGAGGTAGGGGGGAGCAAGGTTGTGAAGAGCTTTATAGGTGAAGACTAGGAGCTTGTGCAGGATTCGTTCAGGAAGGGGAAGCCAGTGAAGCGAAGAGAGAAGGGGCTGCACATGGTCGAAGTGACTGGCGAGGTAGATGACCCTGGCAGCAGAGTTTTGGACAGAGATGAGGGGAGAAAGGTGAGACCGGGGAAGGCCAGACATATTTATATGTCTCCTCGTATATATTCTCTGTTTTGTTTTATGTTTTTGTCATACTATGTCATGTATGTGTATGCCATAGTACAAAGGGTGTACATAGTACATAAGATCTTGATATTATTAAGCAATTAGACTATTTGGGTGCAATCCAACACCTGACTTACACTGGCGGCAGGCACAGCACCGTACAGGGCAGCGTGAGCTAAGTTGTGCAGGTGCACCACATGCACAACAGACTCTTTCAGAAGGAGCGTGCCAATGCCCTGTGTGGCTTGCTGCGTCGGCAGCGTGTGCGCCTGAGCACCAGCATACACAAACTGCACCTCGCGTAGGTGCAGTTTATCAGGGAGTATTGGATTGCACCCAATGTATGTAAATGTAAGGTATGTAAATTAAAATTAAAATGTAAAGTATGTAAATATAATGTATGCAAATTAAAATATTAAATATTCCTATAGTAAGGGGAGAAATGTCTATAGCGTACCAGTGAAATGAACCCAGAAAGAATCTTAGAAGTATGGCAAAAAGATTGATTGGAAGTTTATTTTTCTTGCAATTTGTGTCTGTTTTCTTTCTCCTTGGAACTTCTGCTGTTGGTAGATGAGGGATTTGAACAATTCTTTCCATCTTTCCACAATGATGCCACAGATTCCAAGGTCAAAATTTTTCAAGGGACAAGCTAAAACCAGACAGCAGGAAAAAATCAAAATGTATGCAAAAATATACAGAAAGATTAGTGATCACATAAAAGAAAAGGCATGTGAGGGTATGCCACTTACTGGGAAGAGGTTTTAAGAAGCTCGCCTTTTGTTCTAGAAATCTTATATTCAATTACAGGGCAATTTCTGAATTTATTTATACATTCCAATGTATTAAACTGGACAATTAAGAGCACAGTAGTGGTCTTACAACAAGTACTGATTAAAGGGCAGTCGATAGTTGCATTGCCCCCACAAGGAGATCAGGGACTAAACTGTGACTTGCACTAGGCTGTCTTTGCAAGTTAAATATAGCAGAGAAGTCCTCTGCAAAGATGGGCTTCTCCCAAGTGAATGGCGAAGCTAAAACTCCAAGAACTGTGAGCCAAATCTCACAATTTTATGGAAAGAAAATAAAATCATGAAATGACATAGCAATGCTGGCTTTCATGATTACAAAGACATTCTTGAAAATGTGAACCTAAAAGGCTTAAAACCATAGGAAAACAAAAAGGACATATGACTATTAGTTTAAAATGATTAAAAAATAATCTCATTATTTTGGGATGGGGAGAGGCAAACTCATATTTTTTTTAATGTTTGTGGCTGGCAATATTGCTGGACCTAAGCAAAATAGACTAAGGACAGGGGAAGTGGGATCAGAGATCCTAACTTAACAGCTGCACATGGAGAAATAAACAGAATTCTTGATTCACATCTGAGACTGACAACTAATGCACCTTAACCATAGGATCACAAACATTGAATTACTTCCATATTGGGCTATAAGGGACCCCAAGTTAGTGTGCATATATATATAATTTAAAACAAAAAACAACTCTGGGAATACATTCAAAATTAACGCTATTATGAATTTAACTTCTTATTTAATTGTTAAAAATTCTTATATATAAAGGCTCTCTGTACATTAATTGCATATCGGGTCTAACAGACACCCCTAACTCAATACACATTTTAAGAAATTGGCACACAAAACTTTTACATTCAAATTACATAAGACCAGGGAGCCAGATTTTGCTTTTTATAAAACAGCTTTTGATTAGGAAACGCAGTTAACACCATTTCTCCTCTCAAGGGTAAGGGTGGGGAAATCGTTTTTGTTATTATGATAAAAAAAATGAAATATTTCATTTCCATTTTTGTTATTGTAATAACAGACAAAAATATTAACAAAAATTAAAACAAATTTTCATTCTCATTATTGTGAAATAATGGGGAAAACCTGAAAAACACAATTCTAACTATACCTTTTTTGTTTTTTGTTTAATTCTGATTATACCCCCAATAGAGTTTACTAAGTGTACCAAATATCAGAAAGATTGGATAAAGAAAAACAATTTTATAAGCAACTGAATTTTGTGATTTTAAAAAAAACTGCATACACATTTCTGGCTCCATCTTTTTGTCTTCCAACCAATTTTCATGAAATCCTGGGAAGATTAGGACGCTCCCAAATATTACCACCCCTTCCAAATTTCAGAAATATTGGATAAAGGGTCCTGATGTTATAAGCCCTTAACTTGAAAATGCATTTCTGGCTGTAACATTTTTATTTTCCATCCTATTTACAAGGCATTTGGCAGGAATGTATCACACATCATTCCTGTCATATCTGACAAAATACAGGACAATTTGATAAAGGGCCCTAATTTTATAAGCAATTGAAGTTGTCCCCTTGAAGACCATTATTCAAATAAATAGCAGCACATGCAGTGCCAGTCAGAGGCAGACACCTAGCATGGTAGGGGGAGGGGGCGATGTAGGATGGGGAGCAACCCAACAGACTGACAGACACTTTCACTGGCCAATTACTACATGCTTCCAGCTTTACAGTACCAATCGGTGGTGACTTTGAGGCGGGCATAGAAGGGACATAACTAGGACTTCAGGCAGCATGGAAGAAGGCAGGGGGATAGAATTCCAGCAATCAGGAGATATGGTTTACATATCCAAGCTGGCCAATTATCATCACAATCACATCCTGCAGCACCGTGACAGAGGACATAAGAGAATCTCTATTGGCTCTTTCCTAAGCAAATGCTTTCAACTTCCCAGTAACAAGTGGGGGAGAGATTTTGCTGTGGTCACAGCACAGAATGAGGCTATTTGGTTGATATTTTGCTACCACAGTGACACATTAGAGAATCCCTGGCATAGGCTCATTCTCTACATATGCTGTGCAGGCTTATAAAATTGGGATCCTTTATCACATATTTCCAGTATTTGGCAATGATGATTCTCAAGATGTTAGATACAGTTCTGCCAAATTTCTCATACACTGGTTGGACTACAAAGATGTTACAGCCAGAAATACATTTATAGATTAATTACTTATACCACCAGGACCCTTTATCCAATCCTTCTGAAATTCAACATAGTGAGTAAAATTGGGGAGAGGTATAATCTTGCCAAATTTAATCTACATTAGAAGGGAGAGAAAGAAGTTAAAGCCAGGAATGTATATACATATTTTTGAAAATAACATAATTCAACTGCTTATAAAATTAGATTTCTTTATCCAATCTTTCTGAAATTGGGTACACATAATGTATTCCATTGGAGATATAATCCTTCTGAGTTTCATCCAAATATAATGCAAAACAAAATCTTTACAACTGAAAATGTGTTTTCCATTGAGACCAATGGAAAGCAAAAACACAAGCAAAAACAAAAACAGAATTCTATTATTTGCAAAAATGAAAATGAAAGATATAAATAATGAAAATAGAAAACAAAACAAATAATGACTTGGGTCCCTGGTGTGCTCTGGGGGACTTTCTGCACTTCTAGGAGCTCTCAGATTCCCATCTTGTAAACCCCCCTGACTTTGAACCCAGAGCCTCTGGGTTGCCAGAGCCATGATGATGCCACCACCCAGGCCTATTTTCACTGCCCAGTCTCTCCTCTCTATGTCTCTTCCCAGTCTCTGTCTGACTCCATCTTCTCCTGTCTGTCTTCCCCCTGGCCCTGCCTCTCAGCTTCCTGATTGGGTACCAGCTAGTATATAAGACACACTGGTACAAACCAGAAGATGGGTGCAGCAACTCCTCCACACCACATTCCTTGCTTCCTCATGCTACTCTCCAATCTACCCCTCATTGTGTTCCTGACCCCCTTGACTCTCAGTGCCTTCATCCCTCCACCCTCTTTTGACTCCTGGTTCCTTTCTCCCTTGTGCCTAGACTCTTTGCTCTAGCCCTCTGCCTCCTTATGCCTACCCTCTTGTCCTAGCCCTCTTGCTTCTGTGTTCCTAGTCCTGTGTTCCCTAGTTTCATGCCCCTTAGCCTCTGGCTTCCTAGTTCTTTTTTCCCTTGCTTCCTCGTAGCCCATATTCTTTGTGTGTTTCCCCCCAGGACCTTGATGATGAGCCTTACTGTCCTGGATCGGAGAATGATGATGTGCATTCTCCCTGAGATCAGAGGACAGAGGCTGAGAGGTCTCTTCCCTGTCTTCTAGCTCCCTCTCTGGTTCCCAGGCCTATCCTTTCTCCTCAGTGGGGCTTAACCCATGCCCCACAGATCACACGTGCATCCCCATTGTCAGCACATTGTGCCGCACACAACCCATGTGCATGCACACAAGTACAGGATCTCCAGGGCATGGGATCAGCCCCAGTAACCCATCCCCATGTGACACATATAAGTTTAAGGACTGTAATAGAATTACCATCCTGGACCAAAGAATACCACAAGAACACAGTGACAAATTTCACCTGGGATCTCACAGAGGCCATGCATTTTATTTCAAAATTAAAATCACTAATTTATTTATTTATTTATTTATTGGCTGCCCCCTCATACCTACGGCATCTCGGGATGGCTTACAACAGTTAAAACAACAATAAAATACATAACAACAACAATATGAATAATTAAAACTACACCTCCCCAAAATGTTCCCCTCCCTACCATACCCTCCCACCCTCCCCTACGAAGGCCTGGGCAAACAGTCAGGTCTTGCAGACTCAGCGAAAAGGCATCAGACCCGGGGCCAAGTGAGCTTCCTCTGGGAGGGAGTTCCAAAGTTGCGGCCTGGCCACCGAGAATGCCCTCTCCATCATGGCCCCTCGTTTAACACGGTGGACCTCCAGGAAGGTGCCCCCAGCAGACTGAAGGGACCGCCCTGGGGCACAGAAGGTGAGGCAGTCCCCAAGGTATGAGGGGTGCAGACCGTATAGGGCTTTATAGACCAACACCAACACCTTGAATCTGGCTCGATACGCTATAGGCAGTCAGTGCAGAGTGTGGAGCACAGGTGTAATGTGCTCCCGTTGCCTCGTCCCCATAAGGAGATGGGCCACCGCATTCTGCACCAGCTGCAGCCTCTGAATCAGAACCAAGGGAAGCCCCACATAGAGAGCACTGCAGTAGTCTAGCCTCAAGGTGATGAAGGCATGAATAAGAGTGGCCAGGTCGGACCCGGAGATTTATGGGCGCAGCCTCCACACCAGATACAGCTGATGAAAGGTGGCTTTAGCCACCGCCTACACCTGCCGATCCAGACAGAGGTCCAGTTCCAAAACCACCCTGAGACTTCAAACCTGCTGGGCTATGGGAGGGTAGGACCCACCCCCACCCCCACCAGAGGGGTCGGCACCTCCCTCGCCCTACCCACCAC
The DNA here is from genome assembly GCA_003113815.1 of Sphenodon punctatus. Classification (NCBI taxonomy): domain Eukaryota; kingdom Metazoa; phylum Chordata; class Lepidosauria; order Sphenodontia; family Sphenodontidae; genus Sphenodon; species Sphenodon punctatus. Next base: position 463,101 of record QEPC01006248.1, read on the forward strand.
CATCACCTCCATCTTATCAGGATTGAGCTTCAGTCTGCTCTGCCGCATCCAATCCGCCACAGCCTCCAAGCATTGGGAAAGCACTGGGAACGAGACAGCGGGACATGGATTGGTTGAAAATGAGAGGTACAGCTGAGTATCATCGGCATATTGGTGACATCGCACCCCGAACCCTCTCACGATCTCCCCCAGGGGCTGCATATATACATTAAACAAAAGCAGACACAGAATCAAACCCTGCGGAATGCCACAGGTCAAGGCCCGGGGGCTCGATGTTTCAGCCCCCAGCACCACCCGCTGGCTTCTCCCCGAGAGGAATGAGCGGAACCACCCAAGGACAGTCCCGTCCAGACCCCCCAGGTCTCGCAGCCATCTCAACAGCAGCCCATGGTTCACGGTATCAAAAGCGGCCGAGAGATCTAGCAGGATCGAGAATGTAGAACATCCTGCATCCATCTCCCAGAGGAGATCATCCATCAAAGCCACCATCGCCAGCTCAGTACCATAGCTGGGGCGGAACCCAAATTGAAAAGGGTCAAGGAAACTGATACGGTCCAGATGCACCCGGAGCTGCAGAGCCATGGCCCGTTCAATACCCTTCCCTAAAAAGGGAAGATTAGAGACAGGACGGTAACTGGCGAGTGCGTCCACATCCAGCGAAGGCTTCTTTAGCAGGGGGCGCACCATGGTACAATGACAAAAAAATATATTGAATGATTCATTCAATCCTATCATAATAGTTGCATTAAAAACATCTGAAGGTAATTTCAGACGTTACGTGCTCCCAGGTTGCCACAGTGGATCCCCAACCATGGCTAGCTGCCCAACCCTGACCCATGGTTCCGAGAGGCCCCAAACAGACATGATGGGAGGAAGACAGTGGGGAGGGCAGAGACAGGTCCCAACAGCAAGACAACTGGTCTCGGGTAGTACTGCACAGCCAGTGATGGAAGCAAGCCCCAAGTCACAGACAGTTGACGGTGTTGCCCCCCCAACACAGGGATGCCAGGTGGCACGAGTAAGGGAACCCCAGTCACAAACAGTCATGGAGGCATCACAGGGGTGGGGGCTGAGCACAGGCACTGGCAGGGAGGTGGCTGAGCAAGGGGTGCAAAGGTCCATGGGGATCCCCAGGACAGGTGTCAGATAGCAGCTATAGCTGACCAGGGGGCGGGTCACAGAAACAAACCCCAAGGGACAGATGGTAGAACGGTGCCACACAGATGGTCCCGGGGTGCAAGCGACCTGGCACAGCTGAGTAGAATGAGGGGAGCAGATGGAGCCAGGACACGAGTGGGTCCACAATGGGAACGATGTAGCGGGTCACAGAACGGAAGGTCCAGGGAGGTGCAGGGAGTACCTGGCAGAGGTGATAGTCAGCACACAGATGACACAGGGGGAACCTACAGTCAGCTGCTCGTGGTCACAAAGGGGGGTAGGATGGGGTGGCCCAACAGATGAACGTAGTGGGGCCATTGCAACATGCCCCGAGAGGAATGAGAGGAACCACCCAAGGACAGTCCCATATGATGGGCAACAGTTGCCCATATGATGGGCAACAAGATAGTAGGCCTCAAAAGGATTGGGACCGGTGAGCCCAACCTGAACATCGGCATGGGACCACACCTCAGACAGCACTAGCAGCTCAGATCCGGTGGGATAGGGCAAGTCATACTCAGCAGCAGGGGGCCACAACAGCTGTCCGAGATCCAACAAGTGGTAATACGATGCCCCACAGGAACACTGGTAGCCATGGACCCCTAGGATGCAGCAGAAGTAGGACACAGTCAGGGCAGGGCCGCTCTCCACCAGACAGGTCTGGAAGCTAGACAAGGCACAGACAGAGAGAGCTGACACCATCTCGGGAGCAGACCACGACACCAGCAACCCCTTCATCTCCAGAATGTGCCCGTCCAGAAAGAGACGGAGGCCCAGCTTCACAGCGTGGAGCCAGCACTCGCAAGCGGTAGCCACATATCCAAAGTGGCGGAGGCCCAAGCTCAGACACCGATAGGCATCCGGGATGGTAGACAGGGAGGGAAGGAACAGTTTAATGCCAGGGGAATGCCACAGGTCAGTTAGAGCCATGGTCTTCCTGTAGGTCCAGCATCGTGGACTGGCTGCGGAACCACTGAATGGGAGCTCTGATGCAGCAGCATCGGTCATAGTGCAGCTGGCAGAAGGTCTGAAAATCAAGGACAGTGGGGCCCATCAAACCATGGTAGGCAGGGGAGGCAACCAGGGGAGCGCCAAGGCCACGCAATAAGGGTAAGGGCAGCACAATGGGATGGCAGGGAAGCGATGCATGGGGAATGGACACAGCACAGCTGAAGGAACCCAAGGCCAGAGACAGCCTACACACAGAGAGCAGCGATACACACGTAACATTCATTCACCCTCCACGGCCCCGTTACGCCACCTACATGCCGGGGGCACAGCCCTCCCCCCTCCCATACACCCGAGCACCCAACATCAGTGAGACTGGCACCAGGGAGCATGGGACCTACAGGCAGAGCCCCCCGGTATGTGTGAGCAGCCCCGTGACACCAGGAGCACATGGTAATGCATAGCCCACAACCAATCAGTGCAGCACCTGGGTACAGGGCCCATGGACAGCTGGTGGCCCCACGCCCCTTATAGCGAGCCACAACCTGCATCACAGCTGCATGAGCGTGCCTTCGTGCAGTGTGTCTGACACCACCCGGTGCTCCTGGGTCACCTACCAGATAAGGCCCTTGCAGGTACCTGACATGGATGCGAACCAGCGGGGTGCCTGCTAGTTCCTACTGGAGATCATAGCTGAGTGGTACCAGCAGCACACCGATCTCCAGCGGGTCACCACGGAGCTGCTCGAGATGTACACTGGGGTGCATGAATGCCTTGCCCGGTTTTCTGCAACTAGCCTGCTCGCCCACCACAGGTGTCACCACATCGAGGCCATGTGCACAATGCGACAGGTCTCTGGGATGTACCCAGGGCCCTGCTGATTGCACGCACCCATCCAGCTGCCCTCAAGCAAGCACCTTCATGCCACTACTGGAGGAGGTCGGCCCTCTTCAGTGCTGTCAGTGCCCATCGACAGATGCATCTCGACCATGCCCAAGGCCCATCAATGGTGGGAGGGGGCCCTGACACTATAGGACAATGCTGCTTGGACGGTACACTTCCGAATGGACCAGTGTACCCTCCTGCGACTGGCAGAACTTCTGCGGCCCTGGCTGGAGTGGCTGCACGCCCCTATCTGCTCCCCTATCCCAGTTGCACAGTGGGTGGGCATAGCTGTCTGGTCCCTGGCCACCTTGGATTCCTGCTGTTCCATGGCTCAACACTTCAGAGTGGGCCTCACAACCATCACCGGCATCATCTGCAACTTCTGTGAGGCTGTCCTCCTTGACCGTGTGATCCAGCTCGTGCATCAGGGGGCTGTGATGTCTGGCTTCAAGGCTACCGAGTTCCCCAACTGCCTGGGCACAATCGATGGCACCCATGTGAAAATCCTCCCCCCCACCCCGATGATGTGGCCGAGTACATCAGCAGGCATGGTTACGACTCGTTGTAACTCCAGGCCATTGTCGATCACCGGGGCTGGTTCACTGACATCTTCACTGGTCACTCAGGCTGCAGCCATGATGTCCAGATCCTTGCCATCTCCCCCCTCTTTGAACGGATGTACAGGGAGGACTTTGCCAACATGCGGATGACCTGGATCGAGGGGGTATTGATGCCCCCATGCATCATAGGGGACCCGACCTATCCACTGCTCCGCTGACTCATGAAGGCCCATCTGGTGGCCCGGAATCAGATGGAGGTCCTGTACAACACCCGGCTGTGCACCGTGAGGACCGTGGTTGAGAGGGCCTTCGGTGCCCTCAAGTAGAGATGGAGGTGCCTGGCCTGGTGCCTGGACTACCTGGTGGAGACCTCCACCCTGGTAATCGGCACCTGCTGCATGTTGCACAACATCTGTGAGACTGATGGAGTGGCCCTTGGGTATCACAGGCCACAGCGGCCAGCGGGCCCCATTAGGCTATTAATGAACGTAGCACACCCCAGGGAGTACCGCTATTTTAAGCTGATCCGAGCAGCACTTACAAGGCACATAGCATGGTTGCCCCAGGCCTGAGACACCCGGGGTCCATGGGGCAGGACCTCTGCCAGGCCCGTGCCCAAGCTTCAGCTGCTGAGCTCGGGGTCCCTGGCAGATGTATCAATGAACAATGGGCATGATGGTTATGTGAATAAAGGTGTCTTTGTATTTACAGTGATCCTTGTGCCCTAATTCCCCCTCCCCTTCCCCCTAGCCCCTTCTGCTTCCTGGGGCAACCTCTCCATCTCCATGCGGGCTGCTCCACAGGCTGTGAGATGCCCTCACCCACACTGGTGTCCCCCTCCATCGCTTCCTGGCTCTCCACTCCGGCCGCTGCTTGAGTCTGGTCAGGGCCCGGGACTGCACATGGCTGCTGCACCTGTTGGGGTGGCTGTTGCCATCTCAGCCCCAGTGGGATGGGGAGGCGGATGCGTGGGTCCTGTAGTCAGGGCTGCTGCTGAGGGATGGGCACCAGTGGTGGGATGGCAGGTGGATGTGAGGCTAGAGCCAGTATGGTGCCCGGGGGTGCTGCTGCCATGATGTAGGCACTCATCATGCCCGCATGTAGCAGCAGCGAGGTGCTGATCTCGAGGGACCAGTTCAGCTTCCGGGAGTGCTCAGCGGCCTGGCGGTCGATGGTGTCTGTCAACCTCTGTATCGCCTCCATCTGGCGTGTGTGGTCCCCTTCTCTGCAGCTGCCTCTCCTTCCACATCTCAGCTAGGAGGTGTCTGTCCCTTCCCTCTACATGCTCCATGATCCTGCCAGTGGCCGCCTCCATCCTGTCAATGGAGGCAATCATCGCCTTCCCCTGCTCTGCGCTGGTCCTCATTATCTCCTCCACCAGGTCCTCCTCCCGGCGGTGCACACATGCCCTATGCTAGGGATGTGCGAATGTGGTTTGGAAGTTCGGAGTTCAGACCAAATTTGAATAGTTTAGTCGACCGAACCGAACTTTCAAACTGAACTCAAATTTGACCGAACTGTTCGGTCGAATCTGAACCAGTTCGGAAGGCAAAAAACCCCGCTTTTGAATGTACAAACTCAGTTCAGAAGTTCGGAATTCAACCGAACTCTAATAGTTCAGTCGACCGAACCGAACTTTTGAACCGAACTCGATTTTCGAACTGAACCAAACCAAATTTCTGAACTCGGTTCTGTTTGCCCATTCCTACCCTGTGCTTCTGCTGAATTCTCTGGGCCACTGGCACTGGTCCCTTTCGGGGCTGGCT
>QEPC01006248.1:486922-499871 GCA_003113815.1 Sphenodon punctatus
CTCCCCAGCCACTACCTGTCTCCCTCGCCGAATGCCTGGTAGAACAGCCAGGTCTTACAGGATTTATGAAAGGAGGGGAGATCTGGGGAAAGGCAACTCTCCAGCAGGAGGATTTTCCACAGCTGAGGGGTGGACACCAAGAACGCTCTGCCAGAGGTTGCCACCTGGAAGACTCAAGGAACCTTCAGGAGGGTGCCCCTGGATGACCACAGGGGCTGATCTAGGACACAGAAGTTGAGGCAGTTCACAGATAAGCAGAGCCCAGACCATATAGGGCCTTAACGGTCAGCACCAACACCTTGAATTGGGCCTGGTAGACTATAGGCAGTCAGTGCAGAGAATGGAGCAACAGTGTTACTCATCCCCATCAAGAGGTGGGCCACCGCATTCTTCACCAGTTGCAGTCTGCAGGACGTCACCAAGGATAGCCCCACAAAGAGCGCATTGAAGTAGTTTAACCTTGAGGTGATAAATGCATGGCAATGGTTGCCAGGTCGGAGTCAGAAATATATGGCTGAATACAATGGACCAGATGTAATTTGTAAGCACTCCTCACTACAGCCACCACCTGGGCATCCAGATGGAGCTACACATCGAGGAGCACTACCAGGCTCTGCACTGGGGGACCAAGGGACGTACCCCACCCATCAATGATGGGCGCTTCCACTCCTTCACCCTTCCCCACCATCATCACCTCCATCTTATCAGGAATCAACCTCAGACGACTTAACCTCATCCAATCCCCCACCACAGCAAGGCACCGGGTGAACACCGAGACGGCCAGGCTTGAGTCAAATGAAAATGAGAGGTAAAGTTGGGTTTCATCAGCATACTGATGGCACCCAACCTCAAACCCTCTCACAAACTCATCCAGAGACTGCGTGTACACATTAAACAGGAGAGGGGACAGAATAGATCCCTGTGGCACTCCATACATGAGGTCCCAAGGAGATGATGTAGACTCCCCCAGCACCACATGCTGAGTTCTACCAGCTAGGAAAGAGAGGAACCATTCAAGAACAGTCCCACCCACCCCAGCATGGTCCTGCAGGCAAGTTGCCAACATCTCGTGGTCAACTGTGTCAAAAGCTGCTGACAGATCTAATGAAATCAGAAGAGTGAACCAGCCTCTATTCAACTCCCAGGGCAGACCGTCGACCAAAGCCATAAGTGCCATCTCGGTGCCATGACCTGGACGGAAGCCTGACTGTGAAAGGTTAGTGAAAACGACGTGGTTCAGATGCCCCTGGAACTGCGTGGCCACCGCCCATTCAATAACCTTCCCTAAAAAGGGAAGGTTAGAGACTGGCTGATAGCTGGCCAGGGAGTCAATGTCAAGAGATGATTTCTTGAGCAAAGGTCACACCACAGCCTCCTTCAGACACCCTGGGACCCTGCCCTCTGCAAGGGAGGCATTGACCTCCCTCCACCAGCAATGGCCCCAGTGTCTCCCAACTGGCTTTCACCATCTAGGATGGGCACAGGTCCAGTTCACAAGTTGTGGCCTTCATAGCCCCCAGCATCTCCACTGCATCAGAAGGTGACACCTACAAAAATTGGCCCCACAAAATTGGAACAGATGGCGCATTCATAGCCTCAGGTACAACCATTGCATTAAGTGCAGCATTGAAGACATGACGGATATGAGCAATTTTATCTGAAAAATAATCAATATACATGTCACAGCTAATACTGGACAAATCCAGCTCCAGATGGAGAGAGGCCGAACTAACCAGTCCCTTCACTACCCAGAAAAGTGCAGCTGGACGAGATTTAGCAGATGCTATGATGGTAGCAAAGAACCTCCTCTTTGCTGCCTACATAGCCATAGCATAATCTTTTAACACAATTTTAAGCTGCAATCGATCATCTTCAGTACAGGTGCGGCAGCATGGTCGCTCTAACCGCCTCCCTTCCTGCTTCAGCTGACACACGTCTTCCATGAACCATGGAGCCCTGCATCACCTATGCTCGGTTAGGGGACTTCTGGAAGCTGTCTGGTAATGCAGACATTACTTTGGGAATAAAGCTGGTGTTTTTTTTATTGTGACCTTTCATCTGACTGATAATTTGTCTAAACTTCAGCAGACAGCAATTCAGAATTAATTACAAGCCTCAAGCCTGGGAGATTTTGATTGCAGGTCATCCATAATGATTGTATTTAAGGAGGAAAACCCTGCCTGTTTTTAACCGTTATTTACTATTTTTTAAATGTAAGGTTTTGATCTGAACTACAGATGGGTTTGGTCTGAAACTATATCATCAGGTTTTCCATAAGAGGGAAACTTATTATTACAGCTTTGATCTTTCAATCGCATCACCCAGCTTCAAAATCAGATTACTTACAAAGCCTTCAGACATGCCCCAGTCCTTTTTATTACTATATTAAAACTGTATTTTTATAGAGAGAAATTCAGGGAATCAAATCAAAGGAAATTCTCGCATTCTTTCCAGACTGCAGGTTTAGAAGGGTCCAGACTTTGTCTAGCGTTTAAATTACAAACTGATCTCACACACTGCAACGATCCAAGTTTTATTACAGCACCATATGAAAAGAGTGATAACAGAATGGGAAATAAAGGTGAGAACCTACCTGTTTTCACAACTAGTCTAAATGTAAAAAGATCTAGCTTGTGTTCCAACATCCTTTTTGATGGTCCATGGGGTGGACTTTGTGAGAATAATGGGGAAGGTGTATTCTTCTAGCAAGTAATATATCCAGGTCAACATAAAACTCTTAAACCATGTTAAAAACTGAAGAGCTATTTACAAAATCAGATAGTAATATACAAAAAATAACAAGAGGGACCTGAGGATAAATCCTGAGTCCAGTGAAGGCTGGCTATGTGCTCAAGAGCCTTCCTGAAGGAGTTGGACAAGCATAATATCCTGACTNGGTTGTATTTTAAATGTTTTAAATGTTTTTATTGTTGTAAACCGCCCCGAGCTGCTGTGCAGGATGGGGCGGTATATAAATCTAATAAATGAAATGAAATGAATGAAATTAGTTCCTCCCTCCTTGCCTTTAAAAAGCATCTTAAAACATATTTATTTTCTATCTGCTGCAGGTTCCCTTAATTGTACTCTGTCCTCCCTTTTTCCTTCCCCTATTTTAAAGTATTTTATTATTGTTTTAAATTATTATTATTATTATTTATTAAAAGGGGAAGGTAAAGAGGGAGGGGCAAGGCACATTTAGGGAAACCAGCAGCGGATCCTAAAAGCACCTGGAGAATAAATAGGTCTTCACGTGCTTTTTAAAAAGGTGAGGAGGGAGGCAATGAGTTTGCCTAGGGATAGACCTACTCCTGTGTTCACCCCTTCCCCCATCAACAGTTACAGGTCACCTATGGGTGGACTCCCTTCTCTGAACTATAGACTCCTGAGCCTTACTGAGTGGCAAAGGAGGAGCCATGTGGTGTGTCCTGTAAAGGGCACCGTAGATTTTGTTTGGATGTCAAAGTGAAAGGGTGGCATTGTGTACACAGCTGTGATATAACATACTTTGGGGAGCTTGCTAGGAAAATGATACATTTTGTGAAATTAAAGCAAATAAATAATTTGTTGATCCTATTTATGCGATATACATATGAGTGTTTAGTACAAATCAGTGCGGGCATTGTCATACAGTGTACTGGAGTCAGATTTGCACAACTACAATACCTGTGCATGGGAAAGGGTGTCATAATTCTATACTTTTGACTCAAGTGTGAATTTCCAAGTTATTCCCTTACTGACCTACCAGGCCCTTTGTAGTTACATTGTGTGTTCCATAAAAAGCAGGTGGAAGAACATATTTGGACCTGCTGGTCAAGTCTTTCCATCTGCTGAAAGTATTAGACTCTAACTGCTCCAGGTCCTGATTATTGGGTGTCTGGCCATTGGTGTAATTCCTGGTGGGATTGCTACCACTCTGGGGAGGTTCTCTGGGAACCAGGGTATATCACTGCCTTTAGAAGGGGAGGACAAGGCTGGCCAGTAGCCACCTTGGTAGAGCTGCCACTTAGGCCCATTTTACATAGCGGCACCCATGCATGAACACCCAGAAATCTGGGTGTTCATGCATGGGTGAGTCTGGGGCAGGTGTGTGTGTGTGCNCTAATGTGTGACAGGAATAGTAACTTTGGAGAGGGATACAATCTGTCCAAGTTTCATCCAAATTGGATAGAAGACAAAGACGTTACCACGAGAAATGTGTATCCAGCTTTTCTTAAAATTACAATATTCAATGCTTATAAAATTGGATCCTTTAATCAATCTTCCTGAAATTTGGCAGAAATAATGCCCTCTGTTAGCAGTACATTCTCTCCGAGTTTCATCCACGTTTAATGAAAAACCACAAAGATACAGCTGAAAATACATTTTAAGTTTTTTGCAAGTATCTCAGGAAAATGAAAATGAATTTTTTCCATTATTTTCTTTTGTTTTTATTATTGAATAATGAAAATGAAAGAGCCCTCTTGTTTTTGTTATTCTAACAACAGCAATGAAATGCACGGACGTACATTTTGTTGCTAGGTGTCCCCACCTACCTGCACAGTGCTTCAGTGGGCTGCCACACCTGTCTCTCTACCGCTGTCACCCATTCAGGTAAGCCCGTGTCTCCCTGCCTCCCCATCCCATCCTGCTCCACCTCCCTGCCCTGACAGTCTCTGCCTCCACCCCAGTAGTCCCATTTTTCTTGTTCCCTCCCACAACCTGACCTGATGACACTGGCCTCTCTATCCCCTCTCTGGTCCATGAGCCAGGGGTTACTCACCCCTGCTGCCTAAGGTGGCAACATGTCTAAGACTGGCCCAAGTGGCATTGACCTGTCTAACAGGCATAATAAATTAGCTTAATAGTTAAGCAAAGATAACTTAGCTGGAATTTAAATTCTGATCAGCATTTTTAAAAAAAAATTTGCATAAACTTTCACTTGTAAAGACTAGCAATTAGAGCAACTATTTTAGAAAAGTGGACACTAAGTCAGGATTTTAAACTGGCTGATCAATTATATCTAAAGAAAAAGGTACAGAAATAGAATGCAGTAATGAGTCAGTGACAGCAGAGCAAGAGTAGTGAGTATGGCTCAGACACTGAACAAGAGAATTATAATTACTGTCTGTGTACAAGGATAAGTTACTTTCTAATTCTGTGAAACAGCTGTGAATGACCACCGCCTTGCATAAAACCACAGCTGCTTGCTGGCTGTCTAGCAAGCAAATAAAACTCAGACACCTGGGTGCCAGAAATATACTGCTGTATGCAAGCCATTGCTAATCTTCCTACATAATATTCCATATGCTACTTGTCTGATTACTGGGGGATGGAAAAGGAAGAAAAGCTAGAAAGGGAATATTTTTCTCCTCAGATGTATACTAGTTTAAGTGTTGTTCCACTGAACACAAATGCAAAACTGTTTTTAAATCAGATGGGAAATGGCCCCAAAGAGTCTAACAAAAGATAAAAGCTGCATAAAATAACAACAACAACAATAATAAATACAAAATCTTCCTGCTCCCCACTGCTTGTTTGGTTAAGTGTCTTTAAAGACTACATTACCACTTGAAGGTGCATCCCATTCTTAATACTGAAANCGAACGCGAATTTCAAACCAAACCGAACCAAATTTCCGAACTCTGTTCTGTTCGCCCATCCTTACTCTACATGGAGAGTTGACTACAGCCCTGCTCCCAACCAGTCCCCCATCAGCAGCCAGGGACTCCTGCCAGAGGGCTGGAAGCACTGCCAATCCACTCCTTCCTGCTTCCAAACAGGCCCGCCATGGATGGGCAATGAGTGGCAAAAGAGAAACTTCTGGGCCAGCTGTGAGAGGTCTGGTTCCCTGGGGGTGCGAGGGAAACAAAACATTCAAAATAGTTAAGAATAAAGGCCCAAATGGCTGAAGACAATAGAAAGAAACAATATAGATTCAAGAGGCTAAATATCACAGAAACACTCACTTATAAGCAATAAAAATTGATTCCTTCAGGCCAGTCTGACAAGAAGAAACACTAAGAAAGGTGATACACTAAACAGTTGGATTCATATTTTGTTTGAATACGACCTTCTCCAAGTGCATGCATGCCAGACAGTAGTTATCCTGTCAAGGTGCTACCCAGAAGATATACCCGTTTTGCACCATCCTCATATAGCCTGGTAACACTGCAGTCCTTATCCTCAAGAGTGGTCAGGGGCTGCTCCTCTTCCCATTTTCCAAACGCTCATTGTTCCTCAAAGAGCAGAGGGAGAATGTGAGACTATGTTCCTGTCCTTCACCACACATATTGTGGTGCATTGCAATATGAAGGTGCAGTTCATAAAAGTGTGTGGTATGAAATGTGGTAAGTTCATGGCTGGGTCTACCATGAAAGCAAGGTATGTAGGGTGGGTGATTTTAAAAGGCATGGCACAGAATGCTGCTCCTCTTATACTTGTCATCCTAGAGCAGGGGCCACGTAAGGGGGTGTGGATGGAGAAGCAAGGTCTTACCTGGGGATGCATAGTCCAGTAAAACCACCCTGTTGGGGGGCACCACGGCCCTTTTTTGTTTTCATTTTTATCATTCAACTTGTTTTCGTCTTTCTAGTTTTCATAATCGAGAATTTCGTTATTACTTTTGTTTTGCTCTACATTGGTTTCAATGGGAAACACTGTTTTGTCTGTACCTTCATTGATTTTTATTCAATTCAGATGAAACTTGGAGAGATAATAACCCTAATGGATGTCACTGTTTCTGCAATATTTAAGAAAGTTTGAATGAAGGGATTGGATTTTATAAGCAATTGCCATTTTTGTTATTTTAAGTAAAGCTACATACACATTTCTAACTGTAATGTCCTTGTCTTCCATCCAATTTGGGTGAAACATTGACATATTGTACCACTCTCTAATTGTTCTATCTCTTCCAAATTAAGGGTCCTGTTACAAGCAATTTACTTGTAAATGCATTTCTGGCTGTAGCATCATTGTGTTCCATCCAATTTACAAGAAATGTGGAATGGCTGTATGTAACATCTTCAGGATCATCTCTGCTGAATTTTAGAAAGGTTTGAAAAGGGGTCCCAATTTTATAAGCCTGAATAACATCTGCAGAGAATGAGCCTATGCCAGGGATTCTCTTATGTTTGTCACAGAAGTCCAAGATCTGTTTGTGATGACAATTGGCCATCAGAAATGTCAACCAAATAACCTCCTTCCATGCTGTGACCACCCTAATCCCTCTTCCCCACATGTTACTGGGATTGCCTCACCCCCCGGGTTCTGGATAGGCCTCTACAGTCATCAGAGGATGCCTTGCTGGAGGTCCCTCAGGTTTTCCGGGGGGCCACGCAAAATAGGGCATTCTCGGTGGCTGCGCCACGCCTCTGGAATTCCCTCCCAGTGGGAACACATGTGGCCCCGGACCTTCTGGCCTTCCGTAGAAATTGCAAAACCTGGCTGTTCCATCAGGCATTTGGCGAGGGAGATGGGTAGGGTGGGGGGGAGAGGATGAAGGAGGGTGGTTTTGTGTTTGTTGATTTTTTATTATGTTTTATGATGATAGATTGTTTTATCTTGATTGTTGTTAGCCGCACTGGGTCGCCTGTGGCGGGAAGCAGCGGGATAAAAAAGTTTAAAATAAATAAGTTGGATGCATCTGCTTAGGAAAGAGCCAATAAAGAATTCTCTTATGGCCTCTTTCACAGTGCTGCAGAATTATTTTATTTATTTATTTCCTTGCATTTATATGCTGCCCCATCCTCCACAAGCATCTCGGTATGGCTAACAGCATTTTAAAACACATAAAATTTGTAAAAGTCAACGTTTAACCCCACATTAAAATAACCTAACAATAAAACCATTCCCCATTGTCACCTAACCCACCCATCCCTTCTCCCTCGGCAAAGGCCCGGCGGAACAGTCAGGTCTTACTCTGTCTACAGAAAGAGGGCAGGTCTGAGGCCATGCGGATCTCCAATGGGAGGGAGTTTCACAGCTGCAGAGTGGCCACCGAGAATGCCCTCCTCATGGTCGACACCTGGGAAAGCCAGGGTACCTCAAGACGGGCTCTCCCAGCCAACTGCAGAGGCCGATCCAGAATCCAGAGGATGAGGCAGTCCTTCAGATAAATGGGGCTCAGGCCATCAAGGGCTTTAAAGGTCAAAACCAACACCTTGAATTGAGCCTAGAACATTATTGACAGCCAGTGCAGAGAGAAGAGCATTGGAGTAATGTGCTCGCAACAACTCGTTCCCTTAAAGAGATAAGCCACCGCATTCTGTACCAGATGCAGTCTGGGACCATCACCAGGGGTAGCCCCATGTAGAGCATGTGTCAGTAGTCTAATCCTGAGGTAATAAAAGCATGGATGATTGTGGTCAGGTCCAAGTCTGAGACATACAGCCTAAGTCAATGTACCAGATGTAATTGGCAGAATGCGCCCTTTGCCACAGCCACCACCTGGACATCCAGGATATCTGTGGATCCAGGAGTACCTCCAGACTTCAGACCTGAGATATCAGGGGAGGACAGACCCCATCAATGATGTGGGTCATCACTCCCCCGGCTTTCCCCACAACCATCACCTTCCTCTTGTTGGGATTTAACTTCAAGCAACTTGCCCTCATCCAGTCCACCACAGCTGACAAACACCAGGTAAGCACCAAGATTGCTGGACCTGGGTCTGATGAAAAAGAGAGCTATAACTGGGTGTCATCAGTATATTGATGACACCTTACACCAAACTCTCTTGACGACCTCCCCCAAGGGCTGCATATACACATTGAACAGGAGAAGGGATAAGATAGAACCTTGCAGACCTNCATTGTGTATGTATGCTTTGGTTTATTTTGCCCTATGTGCTTTACTTTGCGCTTCTCAACAATGAATTTCATCTGCCATTTTGTTGCCCATTCTCCCAATTGTGCTAGATTACTTTGCAGCCCTTCACAGCACACCTTGGTCTTAACTATCTTTAATAATTGTGTGTCCTCTGCAAATATGACTACTTCACTCTTCACCCCCTTTTCCAAATCATTAATGAACAGGTTAAATAACATCAGTCCTAGTACAGACCCATGTGGCACCCCACAGTTTACTTCTCTCCATTTTGAAAACTAGCCATTCATTCATACCCTTTGTTTTCTATCTTTTAACTAGGGCTGAAATGAGATTTTTCCAGAATGGAAATGTTATTGAAATCCCAGTTCTCAATACCATCTCAGTGGAATCAAGAACCAATTAGTATTTGGTAATCTCATGACCAACATTTCATTTCTTGATTTACTGACTTTCTGCTTACCTGGATCCCATTTACTGCTTTACTATCCATTTCAAATCCTGAGAGGTAATAGCAATGCAATGCTGCATTTCTTCCACCCCATTTTACCTTGTACCTTCATGTCACTCATTGACTGGTACACTGTTTCCTTTAGTAATCTGTAATGAAGCTGCAGGTTGGTCAAAGCAAAGGGAACAACATAGAACAAGAATTCTGATTGGAGGCACTGGAATGGAGGTCACGGGGCACTGCGGGGACATTAAGGGGTGGACTATTTGCACAGTGATTTGCTCTGAAATGCAGAAATAACAAACCCATAAGTAAAACAGTACCCTTGGCAATGTGGTAAGTTGTAAATGAACGGTATGTGGAGTACACGGTAAAAGGTAAGTAGAAAGTCAGTAAATTGGGATGGTATCTTACCGTGCTGTATTGTGAGAATCAATAAATTACATCGGTATCAGGAAATGGTTGTAAAATTGATCCCAGGTTCTGATATTGCAAAATTTCTCATGAGCAGCAATTTAGCTCCTCATTGTAGCTCTACTTTTAACCAATTTCTGATCCATAACAGGAGTCTACCACTTATCCTGTAACTGCTCAGTAAATTGTCAGTAGTGTCCGGTGGGAGATCTTGTCAAAAGTCTTCTGAAAATCCAATTTCACTGCCAGGTCACCCTTATCTACATGCTTATTGACACTAAAAGAATTGCAACAGTTTAATGAGGCTGAGGCATGACTTCCCCTTGCAAAAACCATGCTAGTTTTTCCCCATCATGTCATGTTTGTCAATGTGCGGAACAATCCTATTTTTTTACAATGGTTTCCACTTTCCACCAAATTTCCTGGAACAGCTGTCAGGCTCACTGATCTGTAGGTCACCTCTTGAGTCCTTTTTGAAAATTGGTGCTACATTAGATAGCCTCCAATCCTCAGGTGCAGTGGCAAATTTTAGAGACAAGTTACAAATTGTTAGTAGCAGTTCTGAAATTTCATATATAAGTTCTTTCAGAACTCTTTGGTATATCCTATCTGGTTCCATTCACTTGTTACTGTTTTGGTTAGTGAATCAATTATTTCTAAAACCTCATCTCACATCACTTCAATTTGTGACAGTTCCTCAGATTCTTCAACAACAAAGAGTATTTCCAGTGTAGGTATCTCCCCAACACCCTCTGCTGTGAAGACTGATGCTTCATTAAAGATCTTCTAAGTAATTTTTTCCATTGCTCTGAGGACATTACACTCCTCTTAGAACTGGCTACCTAAGTCACTCCAAAGTTCATAAAACATCCATTTTAATATAATTTAGTTCTTCCCCAAACTAATGTTCACATGATTAAGAATTGCAAATTATTTTATTTATTTGAGTCAAAATCCTGCCCTATTCCTAATGTTCAGGGTAAGTAACAACANAAAAAAAGTCCACAAACAAGTCACAGCGAGCATTAGATAATTCTGGATCCAGGCAGAGGGAGACCAGACTGACCAGCCCCCTCACCACCTAGAAAAGCTCACCCAGACAGGACTTAGCAGATGCGATGAGGACAGCAATGAAAACCTTCTTTGCTGTCTGCACTGCCATGACATAGGTACGTAACCAGATTCTGTCATAATCGGTCAACTTCAGTACAAGAACACCGCCACCGTTGCTGTAACCGCCGCCCTTCTCGCTTCATCTGCCGCAACTCCTCCGTATACCACGGGGGCCTGAACTGTCGGTGATTCGGGAGTGAACGCCTGGGAGCCGTACAGTTTATGGCCTCCATCAACACAGTAGTCAGTAGTCAGTGTCTGTAGTCTAATCCTGAGGTAATAAAAGCATGGATGATTGTGTCCAGGTCCAAGTCTGAGACATACAGCCTAAGTCAACGTACCAGATGTAATTGGCAGAAGGTCTAGAAGGTCATGAGGTCATGGAGTGAACGGCCATCGAAATCAGAGGGAATATACCCCAGAGCATTCCTGAACCTCTCTGGTTCCATAAGCCTCTGGGAGCGAACCAACTGAACTGGCTCTGCACCCTCCTGGGGACTGACATGCACCAGGATACCAGCCTGGAGGAGATAATGATTCATCCATGACAAAGGCATTGTTGACACCTCCTCCACCAATGGATCCTCCGCTTCAAGGCCAGTGCAAAATATCATTTCCAATGTATGTCCTCTAACATGTGTGGGGCCCACAACTCTGAGACAGGTCCATGGTTGCCATAGCGGCCATGAACTCACGTTCCGCCCCTCCAAGACCGGTGTCAGCATGAATATTGAAGTCCCTCAGGGCCACCGTCCTGGGAGGCCACAAGACCACCTCCAACACCAGTTCAGTCAGAGTGGGCAAGGAAGCTGCTGTACAGGTAGGGGCATGGTATATCAGCAGCATCCTCATTTTGTCTCTGGCTAAATCCAACACAATGTGGAGGCCCTCAATTCCCATGATAGGTTGCACAGGAAATTTCCTCACAGACCATGTCTCCTTAAAAATAATGGTTACACCCCTCACCCTCATCCCTCCAGCCGCGTCTGATGCTGAACAGAGTACCCAGCTGGAACAAGGTCAGTCGATATAGGCCCCGACTCAGTGTCCAGCCAGGTCTCCATAATACACGCAAAGTTGGCCACCTGATCCAGTATGTTATTGTGATGATAAGTGGCCAACCTAGATGTGTGAATCATGTCTTCTGATTGCTGGGATGCTTCCCTCTCCCCTCTTCCTTGCTGTCTGAACTCCCAGTTATCTCCCTCCTATGTCTGCCTCAGAGTCACTCAGGATTGGTCCTGGGAATCTGGAAGTATGCAGTAAGGGATACTCTTACTGCATACTTCCAGTAAGAGTGTAGGGAGGCAGGCTAGCCCCTCCCCCCAGCTTGCCTGTCTCCCTACACTGCATGCTTGCCTCAATAATGAAAGGCTTCAAGAGAAAAATTTCAATTGCTTATGAAATTGATACCCTTTATCAAATCATTCTAAAATATGGCAGTGATGATCCTGAAGGTGCGAGGTACAAGTCTTTCAAATTTCATCCAAACTGGATTGAACAAAAATATGTCACAGCCAGAAATACATATACAATTATCCAATGTTTCTAATGTGTGACAGGAATAGTAACTTTGGAGAGGGATACAATCTGTCCAAGTTTCATCCAAATTGGATAGAAGACAAAGACGTTACCACGAGAAATGTGTATCCAGCTTTTCTTAAAATTACAATATTCAATGCTTATAAAATTGGATCCTTTAATCAATCTTCCTGAAATTTGGCAGAAATAATGCCCTCTGTTAGCAGTACATTCTCTCCGAGTTTCATCCAAGTTTAATGAAAAACCACAAAGATACAGCTGAAAATACATTTTAAGTTTTTTGCAAGTATCTCAGGAAAATGAAAATGAATTTTTTCCATTCTTTTCTTTTGTTTTTATTATTGAATAATGAAAATGAAAGAGCCCTCTTGTTTTTGTTATTCTAACAACAGCAATGAAATGCACGGACGTACATTTTGTTGCTAGGTGTCCCCACCTACCTGCACAGTGCTTCAGTGGGCTGCCACACCTGTCTCTCTACCGCTGTCACCCATTCAGGTAAGCCCGTGTCTCCCTGCCTCCCCATCCCATCCTGCTCCACCTCCCTGCCCTGACAGTCTCTGCCTCCACCCCAGTAGTCCCATTTTTCTTGTTCCCTCCCACAACCTGACCTGATGACACTGGCCT
>QEPC01006248.1:515815-549123 GCA_003113815.1 Sphenodon punctatus
TGGGCAGGAGGGGCGGGATATAAATTTAAAAATAAATAAATAAATAAATAAATAAATAAATAAATATATGTGTACGGCTTACTGCATTCCAAGGATGGTTTTAAATGAGAAAGGCTGTGGGGGCGTGGCCGCTGAGTGGCAAAGCTGCAGAGCAGCCACTTGGGTAGAGTGCATGCGGAGGGATTCTAATGAGTCGCTCCCAGCATGGCTACTGTGGAAATCATTTCACACTCCCCCTACCACAGACCAGGGCACCAGACTAGCCTTTGAAATTGTCATGTCTCGAGCATGAGTGCTGGGGAACCGGGCACCCCAGCACTTGCAACCAGTTCCTGTGACTTGCAAAGGCCACGTTTCCCACCCACAGTGCCTATGAGTGGAAGGCCTGTATGCTGCCATGGGTGGCTGCTCCAGTTCATATGGGCAGGGGATGCATAGGTGCCTGTTGCCACACACTTTTTTGGCATGTCCCAAACGGCGCACTCCAGATTTGTCTGCAGTGCACAGTGAGTGGCCATGAGTGGGTGCTGAGTGGCTCATGGAAGCGCACATCCCCCCCCACACCACTTTCAAATGGCGGTTGGATGAATGGCTCCTGGGTGGTTGTGCGTGGTAGCATCTCGTTTAAACACACCCCACGTTAAAGTACCTGGAACTAGAATTCTGTAACTTTAACTGATAAATGTTATTTCCAACTTTTCCCATCTAATAAGGTCAGTGTTTCATATATAGTATTAATTTGGGGCATATTTTGTTAACAAGGATTATGTGTATGTTTTCAAGAAATTCTATACACTGGAGAAATGGGCTAAATTTTATATTCATGAATTGGTGTTTTTTGTTCTTGTTTTGTTTTTTGTTCATTCAGATGCAGCTGTCCATTCTTCCAACTGTAATTCTCTATCATATTCCATGCAGACAATCCCACATATTAGAAGTATATTTTACTGTGAAAAAGTAATCTATATCAATGAATACCACTTTTAACTACCGAGGAGATTAATTTGATTGCTTTCTGCATAATTACATGGTCTTTTAAGCAACCAAAATATTGTTTTCATTAAGTTTTTATTGAAACAGCATGGCTTTCTCTAGGCCACAAGTCCTCATAAAATTGGGCTCAAATAAACGTAGTTAACCAATTATGTTTACAATATACCAAAAGTGCACTGTTCCCCCAAAGTTACATAGACTCATACAGCCTAATTTCCCTTGTTGAGATAAGTCCCCCCATAGAATCTGGCTCCAACGGAAAACACTGAAAAACATATTTCCAGCTATAACGTTTTTGTTTCTTACCCAATTCTGATGAAGCTTGGGGAAGTTGTGCCCCCAGCAGAGGACACGATGTGTACCAAGTTTCAAAAAGATTAGATAAAGGGAACCGATTTAAGAAGCAATTGAATGTTGTGATTTTAAGAAAAGCTCCATACAAATTCATGGCTATAAAAACTTTACCTTCCATCCAATTTGCATGACACCTGTGGATATTATGTCCCTCCACAAGCTTAACACTCCTGCCAATGTTCAGAAAGATTGGATAAAGGGTCCTAATGGTATAAGACAATAACTTGAAAATAAATTTCTAGCTGTAACATTTGTATATTCCATCCTGTTTACAGGACATTTGGCATGAATGTATCATATACATTTCCTGTCGTCTCTGCCAAACTACAGGTCAATTTGATAAAGGGAACCAATTTTATAAGCAATTGAAGTTGCTCCCTTGAAGACCATTATTTAGATAAATAGCAACACATGCAGTGCAGTCAGAGGCAGGCACCTGGCATGGCAGGGGGAGGGAGGTTGTACGAAAGAGGATGTTGAGCAACCCAAAAGACTGACAGACACATTCACTGGCCAATTGCTGCATGCTTCCAGCTTTACAGGACCAATCGGTAGTGGCTTCAAGGCAGGCATAGGAGGGACATAACTGGGACTTTGAAGAAAGCATCCCAACAATCAGGAGACATGGTTTACACATCTAGGCTGGCCAATTATCATCACAATCACATCCTGCAACATTGTGACAGAGGACATAAGAGAATCTCTATTGGCTCTTTCCTAAACAGATGCTTCTGACTTCCCAGTAACAAGTGAGGAAGAGATGTTGGGATGGTCACAGCACATAATGAGGATATTTGGTTGACGTTTCTGCTGGCCAATTGGCATCACAAACCAATCTTATACCACAGTGACACGTAGGAGAATCCCTGGCATAGGCTCCTTCTCTGCATATGCTGTGCAGGCATATACAATTGGGACCCTTTATCACATCTTTCTGATATTTGGCAGAGATGATCATGAAAGTGTGATATAGATCCCTGCCAAATTTCATGTACACTGGTTGGACTACAAAGATGTTACAGTCAGACATACATTTATAAGTTAATTGCTTATACCACCAGGACACTTTATCCAATCCTTCTGAAAGTTGGCAGAGATAGTAAATATAGGAAGGAGTGTAAACTTGCCAAGTTTCAGATACATTAAACATGAGGCAAAAAATGTACACCTAAGAATGTATTTGAAGATTTTTGCAAAATAATAGAATTAAACTGTTTATAAAATTAGATTCCTTTATCCAATCTTTTTGTAATTTGGCACACTTAATGCCTTCCAAATATAATGAAAAACAAAAACTTACAGCAGAAACTGTGTTTTCCATTGAAACCAATGGAAAACCAAAACAAAAGAAAAATGAAAAGTTGATATTTATGAAAATGACATATTTAAATAACGAAAACGGGGAGAAAAAAAACACGACATGGGCCCCTAGTGCACATCTCTATTACTTCCCTCTGGCATACCTCAAGCTGAGCTCCCAAGCTTCTGAGGTAAGCTCCTAACCCCTTGTGTCTTTGCTTTTACTTGATGGTCCTCCATCTAGGTTTTGGCTTGATCTTTACAGGTAATTGCCTCCCCAGCTGGCTCGTAGTTTCCCACTGACTTCTAGCTGGGAACAATTAACTATACCCCTCAGATTGTGCTACAGCTCTGAAAGCTGCATTCTATCACCACTTACTTTCAGGGACTTATCCTGAAAGTACTCTAAATGGTCTGTTACACTTTATTAATAAGTAATTCAAGAAGAAGAATAAATTCTTTGGGCCAGATAATTACTCCTCTTCATGTTTTGCACCACTCCAAAGAGAGTTAGATTCAAGTTTAGCCACTGCCAGCCCTTGGAAGATTATTCCTTCATAGAAGGGTGCTCATGTGTCCTCCATTCCCTGTAGCCACCACTGTGGAAAAATAGGTCATGGCTTGAGTCCGCCTGCAGTTCAATTGTTGTAAACTGCTGTAACATATCCTTAGAGTAGGGCTGCTCTTATTTATGCCACAGCAAAAAACAAATGCAGAGTGGTTCTAGCAATAATACAAATGACTTTGAGCCACCTTTGAACCCAGTAATGTTAACAGCTGTAACATGTTATGTGCCACAATCTTGCCTTCTCTGAATAAACACTGAATCAGACCAGATCATTTGTAACTCCAGTTTACTTATAGAACTGCATGGAGCCATGTTTAGTCAAAATATAGGATTATATTCAGGGACATTTTCTGATGCTCTGTGCAACAAGGAAGTGAAAAGGGAGTATCTTTCTGATCAGGGAGAATCAGAAAGAAGAAAGTATCCAAACACATTTTAATTGGAACTGAATCCTTCAACTACATCCTCAAACACTACAAAAATAAGGCTGTGGATTCCCAAACTCTACAAGCATCATCTCTTAAGTGGTAACAAATGATCCTTTTCCACAGTCAGTGCTTGAGATCTATATTTTCAAAGCACTCTAGAGACACAGTCTTGATGAACACTCTGTGAGGTAGGTAAATGTTACATCAATTTTACAGATAAAATTCTGAGATAAAGGATAACACTCTATTAAACTCAATAGATTTCATTACACATGGCTTACATTACACAGGACTGAACATGACTCAGATAAATGTTAAGTACCTTCCTCAAATCCACCCCTGAAAATCTGTGGCAGAGAAAACATTAAAAATCAAGTTTGCTTCCCACGGATCTTTAAATTGTTTCCTGAGAGTGCATGGTCGGTCTTCATTTCTGCCTGCATTATGTTCACTGAATCAAAGGACCTGGGCAGCAGAGTAAGGCACACAGCACCAAATCACACATTTAAGTCAATAATAGGCATCCAATAATTAGAAAGAGAAATGGTAACTCAATTTCAACACATAATGCTGCAGACTAACACTCCTATTTGTTAAACAAGAGCCTTCATCTTTAATATCTACAGTTAGGACCTGAGCTTTGGAACAAGTCAAAAGAACTGGTGTTAAGTGCTGTGTTTCTAGAATTGGACTGCACTCACATTTCTCCCTGAGGGAAAAATGATCTGTCCATGATGTTGATGCCTAAGAAGCAGACGCATCTGGCAGCGGCAGGGGTTCCGAGTATCCAGTTAGCCAAGTTCAACAGAAATGAAATTGATAAATTGGGCACCTTAACCATCACCAGTTGGTGACACTGCATAAAAGAGAAGCTAGGATGTACAAAGCTTGCAATTAATGGAAAACAGGGGGTGACATGGATAATTTTGGTAGCTACACCAGCTGACACTGCGCCAACTCTTGAAAGGAAAGTTAACCAGAGTACTGAATTTGTTGATAAAGCATGAAATTTGTTGCATATGTTGAAATAAATCAACACCTGAGCATGATGTCACTTCTGAAACTGATGAAGTCTTCCATGATGGGAATGTCATTTGGAATCGGATTCCAAGGAGGGGAAAAGGAGAACCATTTGGGCATAAGTTGTCTGTAACTAGGAGATATGAACGCTTTTAAAACCAACACACTTGGCATAATAATACTATCAACAGTGACTTTAAAAAGCAAGGATAACTTGTGAATGGCTATTAAATCACTGGGAAGAGATGACTGCCCTAAATCCACTGCTTTTCCAGTATAAGATAGGATCAAAACGTAAATGAATCTGTAATATGCTCTTCAGAGTCTTATGTCCTATTTGTAAGGCAGCTGTTTTACACCAATAATTTCCACCCATAATTTCTGGAGGCAATGAGTAATGAAAGTTGCGGTATTTTCAAACATGAATGCACATGGAGCCATCACGCTTTGATCCTGCCCAGATCTGGCCAATAGATGTGTCAGCAGCCAGGGACGGGGAGAGGGCGGGACAGTCTGCAGGTCCCCACCCCAGCCACACTGCTGAGCACGGCCCACCCTATGAGGCCACCGTGCACACCCAGAACAGGCCCAGCCATGAACCAGGGTCAGGCAGAGTGAGCCATCACACGTGACAGCCCACTCTACCCCATCCAGAGATGGCTTCCCCAGGCCACAGCAGCACTTAGCCTGGGCTGTGATTTGGTGATGGGCCCAAGTAACAGCCCAAGATAAAAACTTCCACTGCCCAAGGACAGCCCTGATCTGGCCTGGGGTAACATCTGGTGGGCGGGATCAGACGTGATGGCACCGCAGGTTGCCATGTGGGTCAAAACGTGGCCACCCGTGGTACCATCATATCTGAAAATACCCTTGGAGTGTCACAGATGGGAGTCCAGTCTAACTGGAATTCCTACATTTAAAAGCTTAAGATTCAGAGCTAAATCTCCAAATTAGTGGCATTGTAGCTAACAACATTGCACATAAAGTAGGTGACCCTAGGACTGTAAACAGGAAAGGAATTGTGTGGTATCAAGAGAATAAAGAGTCCATGCTTTACAATGCTATGGCTAGTCTATAGTATTATAAAGCCATGCTCTTTATCTTAAGATGTGGCTCATTTTGCTCACTGTGGTTTTCTCTATTAATTGAACCTACATTTCCTGAACTTGGTTTTGAATATAAAATTATTATTACTTTTTATTATTTTTATTATTATTAAACATTTATAAAGCGCCAGTTGCAAAACCTGGCGCTGTACAGAACATATAATCAGACGCGGTCCCTGCCTGTGGCTTACAATCTAAAAGACAAGGAGGGGGAGACAAGGAGAGGGGACAGTGGGAGAGACATGGGAGAAGACAAACAAACATTCAGGCGGATGCGAAGTCTCAGGTGCGTGTACTTGGCTTGGTTACAAGGTGGTCGGTAGCAGCAGTCAGCAGAGGAGGGCTGACAGTAAGAGCAAGGGGAAAGACTAGAGGGCATTGCGAAAGGCAGCATGGAAAGGCAGCATGGAAAGACTAGAGGGCATTGGGAAAGGCAGCAGACTTTACATTTCTGTGTTGCCCTTCTCCAAAAAAAGATTCTGAATGGCACTGTAAAATATGCCTCAATATACATTTTAAGAATGCCTACAAATTAGAGCTGAAAAGGATAGTAAATTCCCTCTCCAGTAGCTAACCCGCCAACTGCCAGATATCCGCATAAAACAACCTGCCAAATCTGGGGTGCCTGACTCGCTCTGGTTGCATTTGGGCACCAGTTGGTACCCAAATGTCACCCAATGGGCTACCCGACTTCCCAGGCTGACTCTCATCACCAGGCTACTGCTCCTCCGTTTCTGTCACTGTTCACTGCTTCCTGCTCCTCCCTGACCCACGCACTGCTCAGCTGAGCTGGGGGGCTTTCCCTCTTGGCTTTTTCTGAGGGGGAGCAGGAATTCCTCTTTCCCCCCTGCATGCACCTCCCTGTTTACAGGGGGACCCAAAATGGGGATGCATGCAGGACCCATGCACACCCTTAATATTGGTCCCCCTGGGAACAGGGGACTCACTGCAGAGGTGCACGCAGGTGGGAAGAGGCCTCCTCACTCTCCCCTCCCCACCACTTCTCCGCTCACAAAAAGCAGGCTGGGGAGGAGCAGGGGGCAGCAAGCAGCAACCAAGACCAGAGGAGAGGCACCAGGGACCCAGTGGGGGGCTGAGTCCCCTGTCAGGTGCCCACTGGGGGTGCCTAAATAGGTATTGCAGCTGTATCCGCTGCAGCTTTAATCCCCATGGTTAATTCTGGGGCTGATACCTGTCAGATTAGTCAACAGATAGTAAGGTTGTCACCTGTGGGGGGCGGGGGGGAGGGTTAACCTGACACTCCCATAGGCTAAAATGCAAGTGTCAGGTTAAAAACAATCAGAGCTGGCAACCCTACCAGATAGGGAAACGGATAGGATTGTCAGGAGAGGAGGGGAGGGGAAGGATGCCCAGAAGGACTTGCCTCATCTGAAAGCTCTCCAAAGTTGTTCTGAAGCTGTTCCCACTAATCTGGTCTGCTGGTGGGCCCTTTTGGCAACTTCTGGTTCACACATGGGGTCTGTTAGGGCCATCAAAATCCTATGCAGGCACTCCTGGGAATGCATAGACTACTGGGTGTGAGGGTCCTGGCCCGGCCTCGGAGCTTTCCAGCCAGGCTGGGGCAGGTGGTGCCGTGGCTTGTGCAGCTGGTTGCCTCGTGGCAGGGACGTCTCTGGGAGCATGCTGTGCGGTCCCATGATCGTCGCACAGTGTAGCGTCACCAGCGTCTCCGGGTGCCGGGCAGCTAGGGCCACAGCTGCGATGCAGCACACGTTTGTGGCACCACGGGAGGGGGCAGGGCCTGGAGAGGCTGGAACCAGCCACACCTGAAGGCCCCTGTAGGGGCCTATAAAGGTGCCAGCAGGAGGCTTCCTCCCTGCCGGTAATTGTTTAGAGAGGTTGGCCCTTGGAGTGCGTCCGGTGTAACTTGCTGCTTGGTCAAGCGACAGTTTGGTATTCTGGTACTAGAGTGTGTGTGTGTGCATGTGTGAGAGTGTGGGGGAGTGGGTGTTGAGTGTGCAATTTAGGTGTTAGGAAGCGTGGGTGTTTGTGTCCCTATAATCTCCCTGCCCCAGATTGTGCACCTCCTCTTCCCCCCCCCCCGAAGTGTTAGTCAGTGTTTGCGTGTGTGGGTGCGTGTTGCCTTCCTGCCTCATTCCCTCCCAGAAGCCTTCACGTCTCCCTCACACACCCCTCGGACCTCAACTCTGCACACACACCCGAAACTTCCCTGGTGACCCCACACTTGGTGCAAGACGTAGGAGTGTGAGTATACGAGTCCCTTCTTTACCCTTACCCCGTCCAGGCCAAGGAACACTGCTCGCTCTGCCCAGTGATGATCCCAGTTGCTTTCAGCTTCTGAGAGAAAGCCCACATACTATCCTGAGGGCAATTATCCTCCACCAGGGACCCACTCCGTTCAGAGCAGGTGCAGTAGCCTCAGGTCCTAGCCTGAGATTCCTCCTTGTCCTCCCCCCACGCCCCTAACACTGGGGGTAAATAAGGACCAAAGTTCCCCCCTTCGTCTCTCAGATTGTATGCCCTAGGGCAGGGACCATGTCTATTCTATTACTTTGTAAAGAGCCAGGTACATTGCTGGCGCTATATAAATGCTTGCTAATAATAATAATAATAAAATAATCACCGTTTTGGTTTGGGGACTGTTCAGCCTTTCAGAAGCTTTAAATGGGAGAAAAGGGGGAAGCTCCTGGATGAGAGGTGGGGTGGGCAAATGGAGTTTGTTTACTTGTGTTATATTAAATCGTATATATTATTACAGAATATATAAGATTATGTTATATGTTATATATGATAATACAGGAGTTTTATAAGATTATGTCTGTATTTGGGGTTTATTTTATTGCATTATTGGGGAAGTAGAAGGAGAGGACTTGGGGAACAGTCATTCCCCTTCTGTGAGTGGGACAGGTACAGCTTTGGATATGGAGAGGACCTCCAGGATGAGAGAGAGGGGGTGGGAGTAGAGAAGTTGGAGGAAGGAGTTAATCATTTGTATTTGGTTTTAAATTTTTAAATTTCTTCTACTGTTGTGAATCCTTGGAGATAGAATGTGATGTAAATAAAAAATAAATAATCGTCATCGTATTTAATAGTATAACCCTGCATATAGTTATAGTACAGGTGCTAGTACTTAGCATGGACATGACTCCCATTCACTTCAACACTAAATGTTTTCACTGACACTAGCCACTTGGAGAATCACAGCATAAGTCTCCCCCTTTATGTTTTCTGCTAGGTGATCATTCCCATCCTTCGAATTTAGTGTCAGTGACAGATTTACAACATTATATAATATTGAAAAGTTCTAACTTTCCTCAGCAGGAAAATGATTTAGAACCAGGTTAAAACAAATGCACTAGTCAACTTAACCTAAGGCAGCCCTATCAGCTTACATTTTCAGCATAAACTTTATCGCCGTTCGCAATTAATCAGATGTTTAAATCAGATTATTTTCTTCCAGTTCATAGTGCCGTATGCTACAGATGGCTTCTCCATGTCCAAAATCATGTCAAAATCATGATCTGCTGTGTCAGTAAAGTGGGAGCACTGTCACGGTGCATTAGTTTGCCTGTGATATGTCTTACTGACAACATCACAGCCTTGTGATTTACATTGACTGGACTTAAATAAGTGGAATATTCCCCAAGGCATATAATCAATAGCATCTGTTGCAATTCTGGTATTTCCTTTGCCCTGTTTATACCATTACTGTCTCTACTGAAGCTGTATTATTATAAATGTTTCCAGGAACATAACCTGGCATCAGCTCACAGCCTGCTACAGTACTAGCAATTCAAATCTCAGAGGCAAGAAGTCATATTACTTATTGCTCCAATACTCTGCTGATTGTGATAAATAGCATGACCAAAAGGAATATACATTTATCATTATACTTTTTAGGATCTCCTTGTACTCTACAGAAATGTAGTACAGTATAAATATGGCTAAACATCTGTTAACAGTGTTAAAGTAATTTTGTTTAGTTACCAAAGAATGTGTTGGGGGGGTTCTTTGGGGTTTTTTTGTTGTTGGGATTTTTTTGATTTTTTTTACAAAGTTGCCATGCATTTTGAAAACTATATTGTCTGAAATATGGATTAAAATATTAGAAACATGTAACTTTTGCTGATCAGACAGTGCTGGCAAGAAACCCTGCATTTATAATAGATTGAGATCTGGGGGAATATGTGTGAAAAAATAGTAAGTACGTTAGGCTGTTACAGTACAAATGGATATTTGCATTTATCCTGGACTGTAATCTATACCTGTTGAATCTTATTAGTCTAGAGAGAGAGACTTGTGGCTGTGTTGGTCCCAAACATAAGCAACGGAAACCAAGGGTGCTTTTAGATGGATAGCATCAATGCCTCTGCTCTACCTCACATCCGGGTGGTCCATTCATCTACAGGCAGGCCACCAGAAGTGCAGGCAAAGCAGGTGTTCCCTGCTCCACTCCAACCCCATTTGTGGTGCTTTGGAATATCCCAGAGCTCCACCTGAAGCAGGCTGCCCTAACCTGGGGCACCGGCCGGAAGCAGAGCAACTGTCCATCTACTCGGTGGAGAACTGCTTCAGCTTTCCCTCTCAACCAAAGATTGCCCCAGGCAATGCCATAGAGCTTCAGGCTCTGTAGAGTATTGGGTGATGTGCCCGCAGCTCGGGGGGGGGGGGGACACCACATGGGTGGATTTCAGACTGTGGCAACTGCTGGGTCTGAGTAAACCCCAAGAACAGGTTGGGCTGGCCACCCCTGGAAAAGGTTGGGGTGGTCAGCCCCAGGTTCGTCTAAAGACACCCAAAGTAGTTCAAGTGATATTTTCATTGGACCAACTGCAGTTGTATTTCTTCTTGGTATTTTTTTTAATTTTTTTTTAAGAAACAAATATTTTGGAGAACTGATTTGTTGTATATCTGAGGAAGGGCCCGGTGTGGTCTGAAAGTTTGCATAATCTCATCAACTACAGTTGGTCCAATCAAAGTTACCACCTCAACTGCTTTGTATTTCCTTCTTTGTATTTAAAAGAAAGGAACTCTGAAGAAGTTTAAGTTAAAGGGTTGAGAGGGGAGTTTAGCTGGAATAAATTATGGATGAACCCTTCCTCTGACACAATCATAATATTAGAGATTCTCATTTCCATTGACACAAAAGCAATGGAAATGAGAATCTTTAATATTATTATTAACTACATTTATGTTGCACTACATAGCTTGGCTTCAGTTCAATAAGGAAAGTTCATCTTGTCTTGGACTTTTTCCACAACATGTCCAGACACAATCTGATGTGTTCTACCAGGTCAAATGTTGACTCTAAATGTGGACATTTTCATGATTCTTAATTTAATATTATTGATATTTAATATTTATGAAGATATTTTCACAACAAAAAGTGTGTGTGCATATTTAGGAGCAATGAATGCTCCCTTCCTGTCTTAACAGAGGCAGGAGGGTAGTGGCTGAAAGTGCTACTGGATAGGGGAAAGGCCATTTCTTGTGGGTTTGAAAGGAAAAAGGAGGTTCCTCTAACACCAGTCCTTTCAACACATCCCAGTATGTCAAGTGTGGCCAAAAGGTAGACCGTGATCTATTGGAAGATCACAAGCTAGTCTCTAGTAGATCTAGGTGTGAGAAAGGAGACCAGCCTCTTGCAGATCACATATGGGGAGGAGAGCAGGACCCACACCACAGGGAGTGTTTCTGATGAGGTGGAGGAGACATGCTCAAAGAGTTCCTCCAGTGTGGTGGTAAAGGCTCTCTCTGTGAGGAGTGCTCCTCTCTACTCCTAAGATCAGTTACTAAAGTGACTGAACTTGGAGCCAGTGGGAGGGGGTTCAGCCTGGACTATCAGAGTCAGTGGAAGGGGTCAAGTAGACCCCCTGGGGTTGATGCCTGGATCAAGTTGATTGTGTAAACTATAAACAGGGACCCCTGTTCACTGGGTTTTCCCTATTGGCAACAATGGTGGAAACACAGTGAACATGGGTCCCTGAAAGTCTGGCCACCCCTACAATACAGGATAAGGTTCCAGCATTGCCTACTGGGAGAGGGAAGTATGGGAAGAGATGAAGTAGGCTGTGTCTAGGGATAAACAGCAGAAGGCTGGTCCCATTCATAAAGGAAGGTGAGGCCTTGGACTGGTAAATTGATAGAAGCTTTGGGCAGAAATAGGTGATAGGTGTAAATACTAGTTAATAGTTCAGGAGCTAGGCAAGTTGTGGAGGATGGTATATTGGTGGAAGTTGTGCAGAAAGGAGAGTAGGGTATGTAGTTGAAATAGAAGAAGGCTGGGAGGAGGTGTGTTTGAGGTGGAAGTGCCATTAGAGAATGGAGGCAGGCTGTTGAATAGTGTGCAGGATTTGTTGCCCACACTGGGTAATCTTTGAAATATGGCAAGAAGGACATGTGGACAGCTGTCCACCATGTAGAATGCAGGGGTCATTCCCCCATTTCCTTTCTGATTGTATGGTGGCTCTGGGAAAAGGATAATATAGTCGTCAACACAGCCAGGTGTTGAAGGTTATTACAGAGATGCTTTCAAATGTGGAGGTCCCAGTGAAGAGATTAGTGAGATTTGTGAAGGAAGGAAGAGGTTTTAGAGACGACGGGAAAAACTGGGGATGTACTGAAAAGTGGTTAGCCATTGTCAATCTGACTCCCCTTTTCAGTGCCACATTCTATCACATATCATGACTATTCAGCTTCTCATTGATGTGGTGTTGACTGAAAAAAAAAGAAGAGCATGGTTTGGAGAGCTGACATTCACATAGGAGGATGGAAGGAAAAAGGGACATGAGAATAAGGCTATGAGATAGTAGAGACAAGGGACTTCAGGATGATCCATTTTTAGGTGGGTTGTAAAGGTTTTCCTGCCAATTCTTTGCAAGCCTCTATCACACAAGCTGCCCTGAATGTTAAAGATGTTGAAAATCGTGTTAAAAATTTTCACTGGGCTGCCGAGACTGAGTGGATATGGCTGATGCTTGCAAACCCCACAACACAACAAGTTGGTGTAGATCCATCTTTGCAAGATCTTCTGATCATTTTTGCAAGTTTAATATTTATTAGTTTTCATATTATAACAATAAAATACAAACAAAAGCAGGGCAGCTTGGGAAAGGTGTATGCTGCTGTTTCTGCTGGGACGTGGAACTAGGGATGTCAACTGTGAGACCTGGGGCTGCTCCCCCCCCCCAACACACACACACTTCTGATCTCCAGGACTTAAAAGCATTGAGCCACCTGCAGGCAGCTGCCTGTTGTGGCTGCCAAAGGTAGGTGCCAAATGTTACCTGCCATTTGGCAGACAGAGGCTGGGGTTGGTTCAATCTTTTATATTTTGTGCTTATGTTATTGGTTTGTAGTTTGTATTTGTTTCAGTGGTTTTTTTAGAGGGATGTTGGTTGGTGGAGGGTTGCATGAGGGTAAATATGGAGGGGGGTGCCATGCCACCCCCCAGTGAGAGAGGGGGGCACAGGCAGTGTTGTGCCATGGCCCCCTGGTGAGAGGGGAGGTATAGGCATGGAGGATCAGGGGTGGGGAGGGGAACCATGCCCCACGCAGTGAGATGGGCCACAGGCAGGGATGGGGATGGGACATGGGGGGTCGTGCCATGGCCCCCCAGTGAGAGGGGGATACAGGGAAGGGTGGGTGCAAAGGGGGTTGTGCCATGGCCCTCTGTTGAGAGGGGGCTTAGGGATAAGGAATCAGGGTGGGAAGGGATGTCATGGCCCCCTGGTGAGGGGGGGCACAGGTAGGGGTTTTCTTGGGGTGGCAGAAGAAATGGGGATGGTTGGGATGAGTCGGGGGAGAAGGATGGGGGATGTAGGGTTGAAGTTGGAGTGGGAGGGAGAGAGATGTTTCTTGCAAAGGGTGGGTTTGCGGTGGGGGGTACAGAATTTCCCTTCCTGCCTCTATTGCTTTTCCACCTCCATAGATGCCAGGCTCAGGATTTCAGGAGTTTGAGAGGGGGACTCTTTGCAGGGAAAATGGGGGCAGCTACTGGACCAATTGGGGTCATGATGGGCATGGGGAGGTAAGGCAGGGGGAAGAAATCTTATCAGTGGTCTCAGGAGAGGCACCTTGTGTGTTCCTATAATGTGTTCCTATCCTGTCTTGGGGTATTTGGGGGTTGAAGTCAGTGAGGCCCCTGATCTAAAGCTGATGCTGCTTAATGCAAAGTAGCTGGTAAACAAAACATCAAACATCTTTGATCTTATTCAGGATGAGGCTGCTGACCTTATATGCATTACAGAAACCTGGTTGGATGAGGTATCTGGGCCTATATTGTCCCAGATGATGCCAGCCAGTTACTCATTGCAGGATCAGCCTAGGATTAGGGGTCAGGAGGGCAGTGTGGCAGTGATTGTTAAAGATGCTCTGGTCTTTCGAAGGAATCCAGTACCTAACTCTTCCAATATAGCATGTCCACCTTGTGTTGGAGTTAGCCAGGGATAGATTGAGGATTCTGCTGGTGTACTGACCACCCCACTGCACAGCAGTGAATGAACTGACTGAGTTGATCTCAGAGGTGGTCTTGAAGTCACCCAGACTTATAATCTGACCCAGACTTAAATCATGAGACTTATTGATCTCATGCTGAGACCAACCTTTTGGGGCCAACACGGGACTTCATGGCCTCAATGACAACCATGGGTCTATCCCAGATCATGGGTGATTTCACACGTTACAGGCACCTGATCCACCACAGTGGTTTCCCAGCGGTGGTAAAATGGCTAACCACCCCCCGTGAGCAAGAGAGGCCCCAAACAGACGTGACGGGAGTGGGACCATGGCAGGAAATCGGACCGGCAGGCCACAGCCCGGGGCAACACAACAGACGTTACCCCGATCCCGGGCCGGGTTGTGGTAAAAGCACCCAGAAGGCGCCGGGGCGGCTCGTCCTGGCTGCTGCCATGTGTCCTTTAAATCTCCCTCCCCGGCCTGTGCTGTTGTTCGTTGCCTGGCAGTGATGCTGCGTGCCTTGTCCCTGGCTAGGAATCATGTTGCTTGATTCCGGCCGGTGGTTGCCGTTCAGTCGTTACTTTTTTTTGTTTCCTGGAGGGAATCGCTTTGACCACGCTTTCGGAGATGGTCCGGGCTGGAGCTCTGGAAGCATGGTTATTTTTGACCTCTGGTGGGGATTGACTGTGGTGAACATCTGACGCCCCCAAAACAGACGTTCAGGGTGTTGGAAATACATTCCTTTGGTTGCATCCCCCCTAAGCACCTCATCTGTTTGTTTGCTAGAAACAGCAGGAGTAGACAGACAGATCAGGGAACCCTTCCCCCATCCTATCTGTCCTACTCCTGTCAGGACCTGATTGGTCAATCTCCTCCCCCAGGAGATTTCTCATCTCTTTGTGTCTCAGAGAGCTTCCTTCCTCCCTCTTGAACACACCTAGTCTTAGGACTTAGCATAGATGTAGGCCTTTCCTATCCTACATGTATTTCCTAATAAAGCTACTTAAGCTTAAGTATGCTTCCTGCCTGCTTATTGATGATTAGCTACTCACACTCCTCTGTAAACTCTGCATTGGGCAAATGGATGCAATGATCTCACAGTCCTTGCATTTCCAACAGGGTTATGGGCCCAGACACCCAAAAGGCAGCGCAGAGTGAGTAAAATTGAGTGCTAGCATTAATCTTAAAGGCAGAAAAGAAAAGAAAGATTTTAGTCTCTGTGACCATGGATTCTATGCTGAAGGTCTCCATTCCAGAGAGGCTCACTGGAGCAACAAACTATGAAGCTTGGAGTCATAATGCAAGGATGGCACTGGGAGGACAAGGCCTAAGGAAAATGCTGGAGTCCAACAGACCTACAGATGCAGGGGCAGCACAAGAACTCTGGGATGAGAAAAATGACAAAGCTATGGCAATCATCTCAATGTCGGTGAGTCAGCGTTTACATGTGCACATATATGACAAGTTAACTGCAAAAGATATGTGGGAAATTTTAGAGAGACTGTATCAAGGGAAGTCAAATATATCAAAGATACAAATGCTTAAAAGACTTTGTAATATGAGAATGGATGAGAGTGAAGATTTTTCAGCTCATGTTAATGGCCTGCTTGAACTAGTCAGGAGACTGGAAAATCAAAAGCTGAATTTACCAGATGAATTGATAGTGGCATTTCTGCTGAACTCTTTACCACCAACTTTTCAAACAGTATGTCAGATAATAGAAATGCAGGATAACCAATCTTTGGAAGTCGTTATTCAGAAACTTGAGGAATTTAATATGGCTCAAACTAATGAACAGCCAAACATCCCTTCAGAGTTTGCTTGCAAGGCAGCTGGAAATAAAGAGGTTTTTGCAAAATCTGCGAGAGTTAAGCGTTGCTTCAATTGTGGGGAAATCACCCATCTTGCATATCAATGCAGGAAGCAAGATACTGCAGAGAAACCAGTTAAGCAAGTTCCCAGCTCCTCTGCAAAGAACAAAGGCAGCCATGATAGGGCTTTCAGCCTGGTTGAGGAAAAAGCATCTCAACTTAAAAATGTGGAAGGAATAGAATGTGAGACTGCTTCACATGATTTCTTTGTTGATTCTGGAGCAACTAAAAATCTTATAAAGGACAAAGACAGATTTATTGATCTGGATAGGACTTATAGAACTCCTATAAGATTGGCTAATGGAGAGAAAGTTTATTGTCAAGGAAGAGGCAGGGCTAAACTCATATGTCATCTGGGAAACGGTGAGGAAATGAAAGTTACCATTGAAGAAGCTCTATATGTCCCAGAATTGGATCATAATTTTATAAGTGTCAAGTATGCTGTACAGAAAGGTTTTGCAGTGCATTTTGAAGGGAAATATTGCAGAATTTCAAAGGAAAAGGAGCTTTTTATGCGAGGAATGCTGGATTCAAATGGCCTATTCAAGGTAGATTGCTTGCAACAGGATCAGTATGCAAATGCTGCAAAAGATTGCAGACATAAGAACTGTGAAAGCAAATGGCACAGAAGGATGGGCCATAGAAATGCAGATGTGTTGCATGCACTTCCAGACCTAGTTAAACATTTTAAAATGAACTCATGTGCAACTAAAGATGAGAGATGTGTTTGCTGTGTAAAAGGAAAGGGAACTAGGCCCTCCTTTCATCAGAGCAAGGAGGAAGCCACACAGCACCCCCTACAGCTCATTCATAGTGATATCTGTGGTCCTATGAAGACAAAAACAATTGCAGGAAACCAGTATGCATTGACTTTCATAGATGATTTTTCCAAGTTCACGTTCACTTACTTGATTAAAGAGAAAAGTCAGGTGCTGGAGAAATTTAAGGAATATGTTGCAAGAGCCAGCAATAAGTTTGGAAGATCACCTCAGATCCTAAGGTCAGATAATGGAGGTGAATATGTTTCAAAACAGATGAAAGAATTTTTGAAGCAAAAAGGAATTGAACACCAGACAACCATCCCGCATACACCAGAACAAAATGGAGTAGCAGAAAGAAAAAATCGCTCTCTCATAGAGATGGCGAGATGTATGCTTTTGGATGCGAATCTGCCAAACAAATACTGGGGGGAAGCAGTAATGACTGCCACATACCTGCAGAACAGGCTCCCAACCAAAGGTGCAAAAGCAACACCTTATGAACTATGGCATGGGAACAAGCCCAGTGTGGGGCACATTAGAGTGTTTGGCTCTAAAGCCTATGCTTATATCCCAAAGGCCAAAAGGACCAAACTTAACACCAGATGTGAAGAAGGGATACTTGTTGGCTATGCACAAGGATGCAAGGGATACAGAGTAATGGACACTGACACTGGAAATGTGAAGATAAGCAGTGTGGTCTATTTTGATGAAAATGAAAAGGGAAGCACTGATCAAATGCCAGACCTAATGAGGCCAAGTTCATCAAGACAGAAAAAGACTGCAGAACTGCAGATAAAAGAGGAAGCTGAAGTTTCATTTGATTTGACCATGTTCAATCAACCTGAACCAGAAGGGGGCACTGACACCAACACTGATGCTGATGCTGAAACTGAAGCAGAACCAGAACTGGAACCAGAAGATAACACTGATGCTGATACTGAAACTGAAGCCGAAGCAGAACCAGAACCAGAAGTGAGACGTTCTGAAAGACACAACAAAGGAGTGCCAGCAGCGAGATTCTCCTATGCGGCAAAAGTGGAGGAACCACAGGAGCCCTCAACATGGCAAGACATTCAAAAAATGCAAACCAGTGAGGCGCGCAAATGGAGAGATGCTGCCAAGGAAGAAATTGAGTCTCTTAATGAAAATAAAACATGGACACTCACAAAGCTACCTGAAAACAAAAAGGCCATTGGATGCAAATGGGTCTTCAAGACCAAGCATAATGCAGAAGGGGAAATCACGCGCCACAAAGCGAGATTAGTGGCCAAGGGATATTCCCAAAAATACGGCGAAGACTACGACGAAACCTTTGCTCCAGTAGTAAGGCACACCACAATAAGAACACTCCTCAGCATAGCAGCTGCAAGAAAAATGGAAGTGCAGCACTTAGACGTGAAGACTGCATTCCTACATGGTGATATCAAAGAGGATATCTACATGCAGCAGCCGCCGGGATTTAAAGAACCTGGGAAGGAGGAACTTGTGTGCAAACTTCAAAAGAGTATCTATGGTTTAAAGCAAGCAGCGAAAGCCTGGAACGAAAAATTGAATCAATTGCTCCTTAAGGAGGGGTTCATACAGGGAGAAGCTGACCCCTGCCTATACTCAAGGTTCAGAAATAAAAGGAGGACATACATTCTAACTTATGTGGATGATCTGATTGTATGCCATGAAAACAAACGAGATTGTGATGAAATCGTCAGGAATCTGAACAAAGAAATAGAGGTGAAAGACTTGGGAGGTATCACTTACTATCTTGGAATACAAATAGAACGAGAAAAAGATGGAAGTTTCCTTCTCAATCAAAAACAAAAGATAAAGGACATTTTAGAATGCCTAGGCATGACAGAGGCTAATGAAGTGGGGACACCTATGGAAACAAATTTCCTAAGCCAGGAAGGCAACGACGAGCCCCTACCACAGGACAACCAGTACAGAACTGCAATTGGCAAAATGTTGTATGTAGCCACCGTCACAAGGCCAGACATTGCCGCTGCTGTAGGAATACTAAGCAGAAAAGTAAGTGCACCAACCCAAAGGGACTGGATAGCAGTCAAGAGAATAGCACAGTACCTGAAGGGCACAATGCATTTAAACTTAAAACTACCAGCAAGCGAGAACCCCAGATTGATGGGATATATGGATGCGGACTGGGCCGGAGACAAGACTGACTGCAAATCTGTGAGTGGAAATGTATTTCTGTATGGAGGTGGAGCAATCAGTTGGACTAGCCAGAAGCAGTCATTAATTGCCCTTTCATCCACAGAAGCAGAATTTATTTCAGCCACTCAAGCATGTCAAGAGGTAGTATGGCTACACAGACTACTAAAGGACTTTGGAATAGACGAACCAAAGCCAACTGAGATGTATGAGGACAATCAAAGCTGCATTCAGCTTACGAAAATGGAAAAGATAAAGCCAAGGTCGAAGCACATCAACACCAAGCGTCACTATGTGAGAGAAGCGCAAGAAAAAGGACTTGTTGAACTGATTTATTGTCCTACAGAGGAAATGATAGCGGATGTGCTGACCAAACCGCTACCCAGAGACAATTTCCAGAGGCTACGAGAAGCATTGGGAATTGTCAGCAGTGCACATAAATGATTCGGTGCACGGGACGATGAGAAGGGGTGTTGGAAATACATTCCTTTGGTTGCATCCCCCCTAAGCACCTCATCCTGTTTGTTTGCTAGAAACACCAGGAGTAGACAGACAGATCAGGGAACCCTTCCCCCATCCTATCTGTCCTACTCCTGTCAGGACCTGATTGGTCAATCTCCTCCCCCAGGAGATTTCTCATCTCTTTGTGTCTCAGAGAGCTTCCTTCCTCCCTCTTGAACACACCTAGTCTTAGGACTTAGCATAGATGTAGGCCTTTCCTATCCTACATGTATTTCCTAATAAAGCTACTTAAGCTTAAGTATGCTTCCTGCCTGCTTATTGATGATTAGCTACTCACACTCCTCTGTAAACTCTGCATTGGGCAAATGGATGCAATGATCTCACAGTCCTTGCATTTCCAACACAGGGTGCTTTGGCCCCACCGCGGGATTGATCGTGGTTCACTGTGGTTGACTGTGATCTCGTAACGTCTGAAAATACCCCATATCTGGCCTGACACATGCAGCAAAACACTTGTTGGGTCTGATGTTTTGCACTGGCCTTGAAACAGGTGTTCCGATTATTAGGCGTGTTGTCATAACACTGTTGTCATGGTCAGACCATTCCCTTTTGAAGGCCCGGATCCCTGCTCTCCTAGGCCCCCATTGGGGTGGTGGACCAGTTAGGTTGGTCTACCACTGAAGACTTATGGATCTGGTTTGTTTCCAGAACTCTCTGGGGGATTTACCTACTCACCTTGACAGCTACTCTGTCGATAACATGGTTGTTTTATGGAATAGTATCTTGACCAGGGCCAATGACACAGTTGCACCCAGGCATCCTCTCCCACTGCTGTGACAGCATAGGTCCCACTGGTATATGGAGGACCTGAGGCTGTTGAAGAGGGAGGGTAGGTGGTTAGGGTGCAGGTGGCACTTGAGTTGTGTTGAAGCTGACCGATTGAAGCATAGATCATTTTTAAAAGACTATGCCATCTTTGTGATGGCAGCAAAATCTTTCTTCTCCAATATCATACGATCTGCAAAGTCTCATCCTGCAGAGCTTTCTTGGGTGGTGAATAAACTGGTTAATCCAGTCTGTCTTTTTTATTAACCCGAGTCATCTATTGTCTTCTGTGACACTTTTATTAATTGCTTTGAAGACAAAATCGCTCATATTCACCACAACTTGGCTGCTACTATTTTGACTGCAGAGTCAGAGTTTGTGGTGGTGGAAGCTCAGCCTTGTCCCTTTTGGTTGGATCAGTTTCAATTGGTGTCATCCACCGATGAAGAGTGTGTGCGTGGAGTAGTGCAGGTAACCAGTTGTTAATTAGATCGTTGCCCATCCTGGCTGGTGAAATCCAGCCAGATGTTGGGGACTTTGCTGGCTGAGGTTGTCAATGCCTCCCTTTGAGAAGGTAGGTTATCAGACACTCTTAAAACTGTGGTGGTCCGGCCCCTGCTTAAGAAACCATGTTTGGACGTTGACTCCCATGGCAGCTATTGACCTGTCTCTAACCCCCCTTTTTATGGAAGGTTATCGAACGGGTTGCCCAGCAGTTTCAGGCTTATCTCAAGGCTTTCAGATTCCTGGACCCATTTCAGTCAGGTTTTCATCCTGGGTATAGCACAGAGACTGCACTTGTGGCCTTGGTCAATGATCTACACCTGGTGATTGACAGAGTAAATTGTGCCCTGCTGATCATGTTAGATCTTTCAGTGGCTTTTGATACAATTGATCATATGGCAACACGTCTGCGGGACCTGGCAGGGGTGCACAGGACTGCTCTCGAGTGGTTCTGTTCATTCCTGTCAGGGAGGTCCCAGGGGGTGGTGATGGGAGATCGCTTGTCATTCCCTAAAGACCTCCCTTGCGATGTCCCACAGGGTTCCATTCTGTCTCCCCTCTTGTTCAATGTGTATCTGAAGCTGCTGGGCAAGATCATTCAGGGGTTTGGAGTGAGGTGCCATCAGTATGCTGATGACACCCAGCTCTGCCTCTCTTTTTCTTCCAACCTCCAGGTACTGTGGTCTCCGTGCTTTCCCAGTGCCTGGCTGCTGTTGGGAACTGGATGACGGTGAGCTGGCTGAAGCTGAATCCAGACAAGACTGAAGTGATGATGGCTGGACAATCTTGTGACTTGGAGGGAATTGGGACCCTTGTTATTGAGGGGGCCCAGCCTCCTCTGGTTACTCAGGTTCACACCCTTGGGGTGCTTCTGGATCCTCTGCTGCACTTGGATTGTAAGGTTGCGGCAGTGGCCTGGAGTGCCTTTCATCAACTCCATCTGGTAAGAAGGCTGCAGCCTTTTCTCCCTGACTTAGATCTGGCCACCATCATTCATACTTTCATTACCTTGAGACTAGACTACTGCAACATACTCTATGTGGGGCTGCCTTGATGACTGTTCGGAAACTGCAGCTGGTGCAGAATGTAGCAGCCCAGCTCATTTCTGGGGTGGGTTGCCATGAGCATATTACACCAGTGCTATATAGTCTGCATTGGCTTCCTATAGCTTTCCGGGCACAATTCAAGGTGCTGTTTTTGACTTTTAAAGCCCTAAACGGCTTGGGCCCCATATACCTGAAAGACCGCCTTTCCTTCCATGCTCCACTGCGGCCCCTGTGGTCGGCTGGGAGCACCATCTTGCAGGTACTGCCGGTTGATTTTGTTTGTATGACAAGAGCCCACAGAGAGGTGGTTTCAGTTGCTGCCCCAGTACTATGGAACTCCTGTTCCCTGGAGGTCCGCCAGAGCCTGAGCTTGAGTATATTCTGGACCATGGTGTAAAACATTTTGTTTTTGACAAAGCTTTTGGCAGGTAGGGATAGAGGGGGGATTTGGGTTTGGGGGGTTGGGGGATAAAGGTTGGGATTTTTAGGGGTTTTTATTTATTGCTTTGTATTTTTACTAAAAAAAATTCTTTTTTCTTGTTGTGTTCTTGTAAGACACCCGGAACCACCTCTATAAACTTAGTAGAGATGCAGGAAAGGGGAGCTTGAAATGATATATAACCAAGTAACAAATATACATATAGATTTAGAGGATACCAAATTACAAACAAATCAACATATAAATTTAAGACAATTCATATTACACCATATTTCATTATGTCAGGCCAGTTAGGTCTATTTGCCCCATGTAAGCTTTTCCATTAAAACATCATGCATAAGTTATTTTAACCATTCTGAGAATGAAGGTGCACTGCGAGTTTTCCATTTCCTTAAAATTAACCGTTTAGCAACCAAAATATTATTGCTAGCCATTTTTTCCATGGAAGCGGACAATGGTCAACAGTCCATAATCCCCAATATGCATAATCCAGGTGATGGTACCATGTTGATTTTAAGTGTCTTCGAAATTGAGACCTCCTGCTCTTAATGGGTCAAAAACTTGGAGATGGGTGGCATTCAAATTATTATTGTAAGGTGCACTTCATGATCTTTTTTCTACTCATCATTAAATTTACAGCCCACAGATGGAACACAAATTATTACAATACTCTCTTGTGTTAATGGGAAGTTTTCCACCAGGAAAACATCCTAAAGGAACTGGGCTTGGATTCAGTGCTAGGGCTGCACTGGAAATATATGGAAGTATCAGACAGAGGTGGCATCAAGACATGAGCATTACTAAAAACTTGCATCAGTCTTTAAGTCTAGAAAGAGAGGGTAGTTGCTGTGTTGGTCCCAAACAGAAGAGATGGAGATAAAATAGTTCAGGTGATATCTTTTATTTGACCAACTGCATAATCTCACCAACTGCAGTTGGGCCAATAAAAGATACAACCTGAACTACTTTGTCTCCATACATCTTTAAGTAATGTTATGCAAATCCATAGTATCTGATATTTTTGGCAAGAAAGGTTTGCAACCCTGTGTTCAGGAAGCAAAGAAACTCCCATCCCAGAGCCAGCATAGACTGATGGATAAGGTGTTGGATTTGGACCTATGAAACTGGGGTTCAAATCTAGTCTCTCGGCTTCAGTTGGAATAAGAATAAAGCTGCCTCCCAGGATTATTGTGAGGGTGAACTAAAGAACTGTAAAGCACTTTGAAAACTAAAAGTGCTATATAAATGATTTTAAAAATAACTCTGATGGGAATATTTATGGAAAGGAGGGGCTTTATGAAGCTCCCCACAGGAGGAAGAATCAAGAGGGTCATAGTTTATTCAGAACCTTGAATGCAGTAACAAGAAGATCACATTTGATGTGATACAAAATGGGGAACCAGTAGAGATTTTCATATAGGACAGTGCCACAATCAGTTGGACAGTCAAAGCAGATTACTCCCATTTAGTCCTTAAAGGCAGCTGTTAAAGTAGCGTGTGCAACCGGGAAGGAGGCTGAAGTATGCAAGCCAGAGTATGAGGGCATGATCAGGAGATTTTCCATGTCCTTTATCTGAGCAGTAGCACAGGCTTTACGCATGTCATTAATCTTGGTTGCATATAGAAGTGACTACACTGGGGCCCCTCTGAAAATCTGGCTGATAAAGTTCAAAGTATGGGAATGTGAAAAATAACAAGTGAGAATTATAGCGACTCTGAAGGAAGAGTCAGGCGCTGCACTTAAAATATTACCTGTATCTCAACCCACAATGTTTATTTAATGAGACTAAAAGCTATTTGCATGATTAATGTACATAATCTATATTTCTTTTACATCAACATTATGCTGTACTGAGAGATACTTAACCTGAGTTCAGGTTTCATTCCTGCCATTATTTAAAGCATCAGTTGAAATGAGAGTGAGAAACGCTCTTTTAGAACATAAAAAGAAAATGAGAGATCATCTATTTTTATGCAGTCACAAGAGGCAGAAGCTTCAGAATATCCAAGATGACAAAATTGATATTTTTGTTACAACATTAATTTCATGTTTCAGTCTTTTTGCTTAAACTGAAGCCTCTTCTTGCATTCCCTACTCAGGGCACAGACTCCCAGGCACTGAAGTCAATGGCAAAGCTCCTCTCGACTTTAATGGTGGGGGGGTATCCTGACAGGCTAAACTTCTACTAAAGTCAAAGTTGCTTTCTGGAAAGTGGTACACTTGGCAGTAGGCTTATTTAAGCAGCAGATAGTCTGCTTCCAGTAACGCCCTTCCTCCTCTGCTGCTTTTACAATAAATGTAGGATCCTAGCCTACATTTAGGATAGCTGGTTAGAATTATGGAAGCTGGCAGGTAATTTCTAGCAAGTAGTATAGCACTTCGTATTTCAGATTCTTGCTTTTGACTTAAAAATAATAATAATAAAGGCCATCTAACTATTGGCCTTATCTTGCACTCCTTAAAATTAGGGGAAACTTCCACAGACATCAATTAATGGCAGCAGGCATTCACAACAGCTACCTATTTTGAGCAAAACTGTCTGATTCTAGGCTTCCTAGATGTATTTTGCTTTCAGGTTTTGGTCGGGTCAAAACATCTTTTTATTTGCTTAAGTTTCATCATGAGTTAGATAAAATTTTGTTGCAGATCACATATAACTCA
The DNA here is from genome assembly GCA_003113815.1 of Sphenodon punctatus. Lineage (NCBI taxonomy): Eukaryota > Metazoa > Chordata > Lepidosauria > Sphenodontia > Sphenodontidae > Sphenodon > Sphenodon punctatus. The sequence continues at coordinate 540,756 of QEPC01006248.1, forward strand.
TCGTATTTTGTTCAGTGTGCAGCTCTGGATAATTAGCAGATGCCATTCCTCAAAACTGAAGGAGAGGGGATGAAGATCAGCATGGCAGACAGGAAGCTATGGCGTCTAGTTACCCTTTAAAAGGAGAGGATGATTCCTTTTTCTCTCTCTTTTTGAGGCATAGCCTTGCAGAAGGCAATGGGATACAAGAGTTGGAGGTTCAGAGGTCATTGGCTGCTCCACACTTGTGCCTGGGGATTTATAATCCCAGAATCCTAATTAGAGCTTCCTTTTCTATTTGAAAACCACAGCTCCTACCCTCTTTTGTAACGTTCATAGAGGAGGACTGACTCCCGTGGAAGGGTTTGATGCAGAAAACCCAGTGACTGGTACAGCTAGTAGCAACACTTTACTCCTGACCCTTTGATTCCAAAGGTTTTGACTGTGCGACCCTTAGGGATGTGCAAATACAGTTCAGAAGTTCGGAGTTCGGACCAAACTTGGTCCGTTCAGACGACCGAACCCGAACCAACCGAACCCGATACCGAACTCTAAAATGACCTAACAGTTCAGTTGGTTCGGATCGTGTTTGGATGGTTCGGGTGGGAGAAACGTGACCAGTTGACCACTGCCTGACCCAGGGAGGGGGGGGTCAGCTGAGGAGCACACTTCCAGGCACCAGGCATGGGGAGGCTTGGTGTAGCAGCCACCCTGCCCAATCACCATCCTTTTTCTCCTCAGAACACTGGCTTGGCAGGTTGCGATTGGCCATGAGCTAGGCTGCACGGAGCCAATGGGACTTGCGGTGAGGCGGGCACAGCAAGTAACAAAACTCATTGTCTTCCCCCCTTCCAGCACCTTCTGAGCTAGTCACTGTTCCTGACAGCAGGCGTTTTCAGAAGGTTCTCTCTCCCAGCAGTTTGTTCTCCTCAGTCCATTACCATCCTCCTCCTATTTCACCCATCCAACCCATTTACCTCCATATTATCATTTAATTAGATGACACTAGATAGATTTAGGCATTATTTCTATTTTTTACCCCTCCTTGTGTTCTTCCTCCCCCCTCCATTGAATCCTTTCCCTCTCCCTCTATATATTGTGGGGGGAGTTTCGGGAAGTGACGCCAGACAATGCGACGGATGTCCTGGGGTCTGTGAGAACCACCGTTTGTGAACTTGATCCTTGCCTGTCTGGTTGGTGAAAGCCTCCAGGGAGAGGCTTGGGGATATTGCTGACAAGAGAGGTTAACGCATCCCTGCAGCAGGGGAGATTGTTGCCCAGCCTCAAGGAGGCTGTGGTGCACCCCTTGCTGAAGAAACCATCATTGGATGTGGACGCACTCGCCAGCTGCTGACCTGTCTCTAACCTTCCCTTTTTAGGGAAGGTTATTGAGCGGGCAGTGGCGATCCAGTTCCAGGCGCATCTGGACAACATCAGTTTCCTAGACCCTTTTCAATCTGTGTTCCATCCCGGCTATGGCACTGAGACTGCATTGGTGGCCTTGGTCGACGATCTCCGCTGGGAGATGGATGCAGGATGTTCTACATTTCTCATCCTGCTAGATCTCTTGACCGGTTTTGATACCGTGGACCATGGGCTGCTGTTGAGATGGCTGCGTGACCTGGGGGGTCTGGATGGGACTGTTCTTGAATGGTTCCGCTCATTCCTCTCAAGAAACCAGCGGGTGGTGTTGGGAGCTGAAACATCTTGACCCCGCACCTTGTCCTGCAGCATTCCGCAGGGTTCCATTCTGTCTCCACTATTATTTAATGTGTATATGCAGCCCTTGGGGGAGGTTGTGAGAGAGTTTGGGGTGCGATGCCACCAATATGCTGATGATACTCAGCTGTACCTCTCTTTTTCATCTGACCCAGACCCTGCTGCCTCGTTGCTGTCCCAGTGTTTGGAGGCCGTGATGGAGTGGATGTGGCAAAGCAGACTGAAGCTCAACCCCAATAAGACAGAGGTGATAGTGGTGGGGAGGGCAAGGGAGGTGTCAGCCCCCCTGATTGGGGTGGTTTGCCCTCCTATAGCTCAGCAGGTTCAGAGTCTGGGAGTGGTGTTGGATTTGGATCTCTGCCTGGATTGACAGGTGGAGGTGGTGGCGAAGGCTGCCTTCCGCCAGCTGTACCTGGTGCGGAGGCTGCGTCCATACTCCAGGCCGGACCTGGCCTCCCTTATCCATGCCTTTGTCACCTCGAGGCTGGATTACTGCAACACGCTCTACGTGGTGCTGCCCCTGTTCCTGGTTCGGAAGCTGCAGCTAGTGCAGAATGCGGTAGCCTGTCTCCTAATGGGGACAGGTCATCGGGAGCATATAACACCTGTGCTCCGGACTCTGCACTGGTTGCCAATAGCGTGCCGAGCCAGGTACAAGGTATTGGTAATGATCTATAAGTCCCTTCATGTTCTTGGTCGCTCTTACCTCAGGAACCGCCTCACCCTCCGTGGCCTGGAGCAGCTCCTTTGGTCTGCCGGGGGTGCCTTCCTGGAGGTCCCCTGTGTTAAGTGGGGGGCTACGATGGAGAGGGCATTCTCGTGGCCAGTCCACGTCTTTGGAATTCCCTCCCGGAGGAAGTTCGCCTGGCCCCAAGCCTTTTAACATTCTGGCAGGCTTGTAAAACCTGGCTGTTCGCCCAGGCCTTTGGGGAGGGGGGATAGGGTTGTTAGCTCTTCCCTGCCCTTATTTTATTTTATTTTTATTTCTTCTCCTGCCCTAATGATGTGTTTTTAAATTGTTGATGTTTTTAAAATTTGTTTTACGAATGTTTTTAGTTGTACATTGCCCCGGGATGTTGTAGGCACATGAGGCGACTCATAAATATATATAATAAATAAATAAATATTCCATCCCTGATTCCCCTACCCTCTATTTGGATTTATTTAGAGTAGGATTATTAGATTGATTTAGGTTTTAGTTCAGTTTTGAACCCCTCCCTGTGTTCTTTGTGTTCCGCCCCCCCATCCCTGTGTAATATTAGATAGATAGATAGATAGATAGATAGATAGAGAGAGAGAGAGAGAGAGAGAGAGAGAGAGAGAGAGAGCTAGCTGTTGGTTACGCTAGATAGATAGGGGTTAGCTTAGTATAGAGATAGATAGAGATAGTGTTAGTTCAGTTTTGATAGTGTGTGTTTGTAGGACTAGGCCTTTAGATATAATAGTTAGTTACATCAATTTTAGAATAGTTAGTTAGAGTTAGTGTAGATATATTAGAGAAAAAAAGTGAATATATATATATACTCTCTCTCTCTCTCTCTATATATATATATATATATATATATTCACTTTTTTTCTCTAATATATCTACACTAACTCTAGCACTATATATATATATATAATCTTTGTGTGTTGCTGTGCTTTGAAAGCCATGGAGAAGGGAAGGAGAGGCAGGCAATGTGGCATGTGGGAGAGGTGGTAGGTTTAGGGGCCATGGCAGCAGGCAGCAGCAGCCTGAGCACATCACCATGCCCTAAACGCTGCAGGCCTGCTTTAGGGCAGCAACAGGCTTCAGCAGCTCAGTGTCGCCTCCTGGCAGTGCCCTCCACTGCCATGCAGGGCACTGGAAGGCCTGCAGGACATGAGGCTGCAGCTGTCTCTGCTAGTGCTGGTGCTGGAGCAGGTGTTGCTGCTTCTGATGTTCCTCCAGGGCCACCAATGTCCCCCATTGTTGAGGCGATCCCCAGCAGTCCAGAGCTGGTGGATCCCACCCTGGCTGCTAGAGGCAGTGCCTGATCCATGGGCAATGGCAGTAGGGAGAGGAGAAACAGCAGCAGCAGCAGCAGCAGCTATAGAGGAGGGCACAGGGAGAGTGTCAGCAGCATGGTGAGCAGTCATGCCTCAGGGTCCCAGTACTCCCCTTCATGGGACATCACCGTAATTGAGGACAGTGAGGCAGAACTTGATATTAGTGCTGCAGAGGAGATGTCTGGATCTGAGGTGATGGTTGTCCCTCCTCCCAGAGCTGTGTCATGGTTGCTACCACCAAGTTCTGCCCTTCCCAGCAGCACTGGCAGCAGCAGTGCATCACCCGGGGCAGGTCAGAAGGCAGAAGGGGGGGGGAATCCTCTGTCTGCAAACATTTTAAGCTGGTGCGGGCAGATGATCCCAGGGAGGTGCAGTGCACTTTGTGCAATAAACTGGTGAATCGTAGGCAGGTGCTCACCAACCTTGGGACAACTGCCATGGCGACGCACCTGAAATCATGCCACAGAGCTCTGCTACTAAGCGGGAAGGCAGGGGAAGTGGATCCCAGTGGGTTCCTGACTGCAGCGCCCAGTTGCCTGCCTCCTTCAGTGGGCAAGCATCCTGCACCAACTGCTGCCTCTAGCATCAGGAGCAGTATTCCTGCTAGGGGGGCAGAACAGCAGCAGGAGCTTCACCAGCAGTGGCAGCCCACCATGGAGGAGCTGTGGTGGGGGCAGCTGCCAAGGCCATCGGCATCTGGAGGGTGGCATGGCTATCAAGAGAAAGCCAGGCTCCTGTTAGGAGAAATAATTGCGCTGGATGGGCAGCCCTTCTCCATTGTAGAGTACATGGGCTTCAAGTGGCTGGTTGGTTTCCTGGCCCCCCAGTTTAAGCTGCCGTCCCACACCACCCTGAGTCAGAATGTGGTGCCCGACCTGTACAGGGCTTTGAAGGAGCTGGTGATGGAGCCACTGGCAGGGGCTGGGGCTACTTTCCACTTCACCACTGACCTGTGGTCCTCCAGGAACGCCCAGCATGCCTACCTGGCAGTAACGGTGCACTGGTGGCAGGACTCAGCAGAAGCAGCTTTAGGGAGTGGCAGAAGGGGTCCCGAAGCAGGGTATAGGTGGGCCCTGCTTCAGGCACAAGTCATGGACAGCCCCCACACCTCAAGGAATATCGAGGCAGCTCTGGCCACCATGGTGAGGGAGTGGGTCATGCCAGACGCGGCCTTCACCAAGGGGTGTGTGGTCATGGACAACGTGGCCAATATACTCAAGGCAGTCCATGAGGGGGGCTTCACCAGCATCCCTTGCTCTGAACACACCCTTCACCTGGTGGTCAGGGATGCGCTGGGCTTGGGAGATAAGGGGATTGGGGAAGGCACCCTTAGCTCCCTGATCAAGTGGGGGAGGAAGCTTATGGGGTTCTTCAACCAGAGCGCGAAGGGCAGTGAGCTCCTCCCGGAGAAGCAGGCCGAGCAAGGCTCCCCAGGGCACCAGCTGGTCCAGGATGTGGCCACCAGGTGGAATTCCACCTTCCTGATGCTCGACCGGCTTCTTGAGCAGAAAGCCACCTTGCATCAGGTGCAACTGGTGACAAACAGCGGGGCACAAGAAGGGTTTAATGGGACAGAATGGGAGATCCTGGCTCACATGGTCTTCATCCTGAGACCGTTCCTGGCCATGACGGAGACCGTAAGCAACTCCACTGCCACCCTCAGCCAGGTGACCCCTCTGGTCCAGAGTCTCCAGAGGAGGCTGGATGAGATTCTCGGGGGGCAGGATTGTGGTCCTCAGGGCAGGAAGCTGGTGTTTGCGCTTGCCCTGGTGCAGAAGCTGAAGTCAGGGCTGGAGGCACGTTTTGACATGCTCCTGCAGTGGGAGGAATATGTCCTAGCAACAATTCTGGACCCCAGGGTCAAGGGCAGCATGGCATGCCAGATAGCGCTCTATGGCCACTGGAAGGGTAGGCTGGTGGCTAGGGTCCAGAAGGCAGAGCGAGCTATGCAGCAGGACACCCCTGGGGATGGTGGGAGTGGGAGCAGCCACCCCTTTCAGCAAGATGGATCTATCCCTGCCCCCAGCCCTAGTGGTAGCAGCAGCAGCAACAGCAGCACCACCACCACCCCTATTGCCAGCAGCAGCAGAAGCAGCTCAGCCTATGTGCAGACCACTCTGGGAAGCATGGCACCATGCACAATAGGCAGGGACCCACGTTGACTGCGTTGCTGCAATTTGCAGTGATTTTTATAGAATCAGCCAATCTTCGCAGTGCCATGCTGAAATTGCACTGACACTGCAGTGGGGGATGTCTGCAGGATCTTTAAATCCTGCCTCAGGCATAAACTTGTCGCCTGATCCCAAACTAAAACTGCTGCTGCAGCTGCCGTCTGTCTGGGAGGTGTGACTATGACCTGAGCATAAATAGGGCCCTGGGAGATGAATTGTGGGTGGGTGGGTCTGAAGGCCCTATGTTTGGATGAGGGAGGTCTTGGGTTTTAATATGAGGTAGGAATTCTGGGGTGCTGAAATTCTAGAGGATTTGAGTTGTGTTTGATTAGCAAAGTTGTGATTCTATGTTAAACCTGTTACAAATTTGCTTCCCAGCATGCATAGTTATGCAAATCAAGTTAATTATGCAAATATTAATGCTCGTGGTGAATTTGCAGAATTTGGTTTCACTGGTTTCAGAATTTAAGATTTTTTGGTGCAGTGAACTCGGGTCCCTGACAATAGGGCAAGCAGCATGGCTGAGGGCAGTGGTGGAGGTGGTGCCCCAGCAAAGCTACGAGAGGGAGTACAACGGCACCTCAGCAGGTGTGGAGACCTACCTGGAGGAGGAGCCATGCATTGATATCAGCAGTGATCCCTTGGCCTACTGGGCTGGCAAGGCCAACATGTGGCCGGCCCTGTCAAAAGGGGAAAATGGTATACTGTCCTGCCAACCAACCAGTGTCCCCAGTGAGAGGGTGTCCTCCATGGCGGGGGACATTTGCTCTCTGCACCGCCTGAGACTGGGGGCTAAGTTGGTGGAGCAGTTGCTCTTCTTGACGGTGAACCTTCCGCTGCTGGGATTCCCCGAGCTGCCCCTGGATAAGGAGTGATGGTGCAGTGGCACACACCATCCCATGCCAGGGGCAGTCTTGGGACGGGACTACTAACTAAACTGCCTAACTGAGTCAAACCAATGGTTCATTTTAGCCCAGTATTGTCACAACATGACACGGCAGCGGGAGTTTTAAATTTGGGTCCAAATCTGGCTCTTCCAGGGTCTCTGGCGGAGGCCATCCCAGCATGCTACCCCTCCAAGCCCCCAGCGGAGGCCTCCCCCAGGCGTGCTACCAGAGGTCCTGAAGTGGAGATGCTGGGGATTGAACCTGGGACCTTATACATGCAAAGCACATGCTCTTACCACTTGAGCTATGACCCCCCCCCCCCCATGTTCCTCCTCCTCCGCAATCTGGGCTAGGGCTACTGCTGCTGTGCTGCTGAGGTGCTGTCTCTCCCTCCCAATGCCCGGAACCCACCCTGCCTCCCCCCCTCATACTAGATGGCCTCAGCCGCCTTATCTGACTGACCTCATGATGCAGGGTGGCACTTGGAAACTGTAAGCCTGCCAGCCAGCCTCTGGCTAGACGATCTTGGCCCACCTATCTGACTAGATCTCTTGCTCTCTCTCTCTTTCTCGCTGCACAGTCTTCGCCAGCCTATCTGAGGGCACTGTTAGATGATCCCGCTCCCAAGCGGGATCGTTCAGTGCCGGCATCTTCCCCCCGCCTTCCTCTGAACGCCGTGTCTGATGCTCAGAAGAGCATCAGACCCGGCATCCAGTGTTTGTGTGCATGCACCCCCTTCTGTGCGTGCGCATTCGCCAAAAGAACCCGGAAGTGCGGCATAAAGCCAGCACTTCGGGGATCCGCATTGGAGGGGGCAGGATTGCCTGCCCTGTCTAGCACGGGGAAAGATCCGGCTGCGCTGTTTAAACGAGCGCCAAGAAATGCGGCTGATCAAAGGATCAACTGCATTTCTTGTCTCGTTTAAAAGTGCCCTGAGTGCCCTGCCAGGGTCCCAGCCTGCCTTCCCTACTGCCTCTCATGCAAAGGTGCCTGTCTGCCCGCCCACCCAGGTTGCCGCCAAGCTCTAAGCCTGCCCCAGCCCTCCAGCCTGCCTCTCATGCTACGCTGCCTGTCTGCCTGTCAGCACGCGCCCTCCCCGCGTCGGCGCGCGCCCTCCCCAGGCCGAGCACCCCAGAACGACGAGTCCGCTGACACGAAGCCGGGCCCGCCTCGGGGGCTCAGCAGGGCGGCGCTGGACAAACGAAGGGGCGGGGCTTTGTAGCAGGGGAGCGTGCCTCTGACCACGCCCCCTGCGTTTCCAAAGCAGCATCAGCTGAGGCAGCAGGGTGGTTGGGCCCCGCCCGGGGAACTAGAGGCAGCAAACAAGGGAAACTATAAAAGGTACCGGCGGGGCCTGACTCCCCCACCGGTAATCATTCTTGAGAAGCTGGCCCCCTCTTGCCTTGGAGTTCTGTGTCAGAGTGGAGAAGTGTGATAAACGTTTGGTCCCTGTGTTCCCCTTCCTGAGTGAGTGAGTATACGTGGGTCTATTGTCTTGGTGTTTCCTGGTTAAGTGTATTCAGTGTGAGATTTAGTGTGGGTACCTGTTTCCTTGCTGCCCTGTTCCCTTCCAGCCTCCCTTTC
>QEPC01006248.1:550975-587594 GCA_003113815.1 Sphenodon punctatus
CCGGTAATCATTCTTGAGAAGCTGGCCCCCTCTTGCCTTGGAGTTCTGTGTCAGAGTGGAGAAGTGTGATAAGCGTTTGGTCCCTGTGTTCCCCTTCCTGAGTGAGTGAGTATACGTGGGTCTATTGTCTTGGTGTTTCCTGGTTAAGTGTATTCAGTGTGAGATTTAGTGTGGGTACCTGTTTCCTTGCTGCCCTGTTCCCTTCCAGCCTCCCTCTCCCCCTGCCTTCCTACCACCTTGATAGAAGGGAGAAAGCCCGTTCCCCTGCACCTCCCAGTCCCTTATCCCTATTCCCTATACTCCCTCCCCTTTCCCCCAGAAACTATCCCCCTCCCCCTTTTTTCCCTTCACAGAAACTGCACGGTGTCCTGGGCCCTGTGTATTCCCCTGAGTGGGTGGTTTCCCTTTGTGTTTGTACATCTTGTCCCTCCGAGGCAGACAGCTACTGCTCGCCTAGTTCCTATGATGAAAAGGGTTGCCTTCTAGTTCTAAGGGAAAGCCCACCCTACACCCTGAGGGACCCTAGTCTTACCAAGCTAGGTTTTGGCGGTAAGCGTAGTTGCCTCTGGTTGTCTGAGTGTTGTCTTGTTTCTGTATCTTGTAGTATAGTCTCCTGTGGTCCTGCCTGTCCCCTTCCCTATCCTTCCCCCTACGTCCGTGACACTGCCCACCCAGGTTGCTGCCAAGAGAGAGAGAGAGAAAGTCTCCCCACTGCTAGAAGGAGAGACAGACATGATCCCACCCATGCTGTCACCTGCACTATATGGCCAGAGAGAAAGAGAGACTCCCCGCTAGAACGAGAGAGATGGGGGTGGAGGGGGAGAGGTAGGTGTATATCCAGCTCAAGCTGCCACCTGCCAGAACCAGGAAGAACTCCCATCTGTGCTCATGCACCCAATGCCCATCACCCACATCCAGCACCAAACCTGCCAGAATGAGATGGAATATGACACAATGTATTATATGTGCCTGCCTGGCTGCGTGCGTTCCTGTACCTGCTATGCTACCACCTATCACATGATTGATTGAATGAAGTGTGTCCAACCATGCACTAATTCTAAGACATCATTCAACTCCCATAGGCTTTAGGCTATCATTCCACTGTACCTGAAGCAGTCATGCCCGCCCATCCCAGGAACCATCAACGAGATTCTGGGACCGTCATTCCACTCACAGGGGGGTGTCATTCCATTCTGGGTGCTGCCGCTGCTCATGCCTGACTGGCCAGCGGCCACCAGCGCCTGCCTGCAAGCCTGCCTCCCCCAACCTACTCCTCCACACCCACCCGTGGATGCCCGCTGCCAAGGAGCCTGTTTCTCTTTCTCTCTGGCACACCCACACAGACACAAGTCCTGCCTCTCCTGAGGGGCTGTCTGCAAGCAGGGCCGGCCCGAGGCATGTGCCACCAGTACCCAGGCACATGGCCCCGAGGGGAGGGGCCCCATGCCACCATGGGCTAGAGACTGACAGACGCTGCCGATTTTTGGTTTTTTCCCCACCAGGCATCTCCGAGTCAGTTCTCATCAGGGGGGGATAAACTTTCTGGGAATCCCTGACCAGTTATACGCTGCAGAACTGAGATGACACAGTCAAGTTGCAGGTAAGTAACCAGTCGCCCCTCATCCCCTGAAAATCCCCCCCCCTTCTAGCGTGGGTTGGCTGGCCTTTGGGGCCCCGCAGCAAGGCTTGGCACATGGCCCCTGAAATCCTTGGGCCGGCCCTGTCTGCAAGTTGAAACCCTGCTGCTGCCTGGCACATCTTTGGGTTAATACCTTAACTACGATACAAGTGGTGCCAGATGCTGTTGGTAGGGATCGACAAGCTATATGAGATTCTGCCACCTGCCAGCCAGAACTTCAGCACAGAGGGATACAAAAGATTGGACAGGTAAAATAAAGCTTGTAACAATAACAACAAATATAACTTTTATTAACAAAACAAACAACAACATTATAAAACAAAAACCAAACATTTTAAACTAGAAAGGAAACTTATCAACTAGTACTCAGACTTTGGGTCTGCCCCCCGGAACTTGGGGAAAGGCAGAAGGGGTGCACGGGAGCTAGGGGCAGGGGGCATCACACCTGCCAGCATTTGGTAGCTGTGTTCGACAGCATAGTCAACGGCCCCTGCCATGGCCGCCTGCCACTTCCAGACCGACTGGTGGAAGAGTTCCAGGTCGGCCATCTCAGTGGAGATGTACTGTGAGACGTACTGCAAGTACGCCTCCACCTTCTGTTCCCATACCTCGACCACCTGGAACCGTTCCACCAGTCAGTTCTCCATGGTGGCTGCTCGCTGCTACAGGCCTGCCACAAAGTCCCAGGTGGGCCTCTCCACCTCGGCCCAAAAGGCCCTTGCCACTGCAGACTCCCAGGGGACTCCACACTGGAGCTGGAGAAGGGGGAAGGGCTTTCGTGGCATCTCTTTTGGGTTCCTCACCCCCCCCTTTCTGGTGCTGATGCTCCAGCTCCACCGCCACGCCAGAGTCCTGCAGCCGAGCCACCTTCTCCCCGTGCAGTTTCTCTATGTGGGAGATAAGGCCTGATATGGTCCCCTCCCTGGCCCTTTTAAATCTTTTGCCGCATTCCTAAAGAACATAAAAGATAGGAAGGAACATAAGAAGTGCCATACTGCATCAGACCAATGGTCTGTGTCAAGTCCTGCCTGCATTCTGTCTCCACAAATGGGTGGGTGCCAATCTCTCTCTCCAGGGGACTTCCATTCCTAACAGGTCATAGGGCAATTCATACCCTGTTGTTCCCGCCCCCATGCCTTACCTTAAAGATGGTGAATCCATTGTCCTTATGATACCACCTCCAGACATTGGACCTTGTCCGCCCATGCCCACTGTCTGGGGGTGGCACTGGCAACCTCCGCCTTGGTGTTGTCCTCCTGCGCCTGGCACCAGCATTAGAGGATTCTTCATCCTCACCCTCTCTGAAACAGGAACAAATAAACAACACCTAAGTAATATCATACATTTATGATGATGCCTCTAGTCCTCCCTCCTTGGGGAGCTAGTAGGGATGGCAACCAGAGACGGTGACCCTGGCTGGCACGTGCAAATCCTGCCCTCCTTGGGGTGCTAGTAGCGATGGCAACTGGAAAGACCCTTGCTGGCACATGCAAATCCTGCCCTCCTGGGGATGCTAGGGATGGCAAATGGAGAAACTCTGGCTGGCACGTGCAATTAATCCTGCCCTTCTTTGGGTGCTAGGGAGGGATGGCAATGGAGAGGCCCTGGCTGGCACGTGCAAATCCTGCCATCTTTGGGGTGCTAGGGATGGCAACGGGAAAGACCCTGGCTGGCAAGTGCAATTAATCCTGCCCTTCTTTGGATGCTAGGGAGGGATGGCAATGGAGAGGCCCTGGCCGGCACGTGCAAATCCTGACCTCTTTGGGGTGCTAGGGATGGCAACGGGAAAGACCCTGTCATGTTCTGGATATCAGAAAATAAAGCTACGGTGGACAGGTCTCTATGGTGGACAGAAGACATGCTATATGTCTGTTGAGAACCAGTGTTCAAAAGAGCTAGTCTAGAAATACAGCTCATGCATTATTCAGAGTAAGTATGAATGCCTAAGTTCTTTGTGTATGTTTTAATAATACTTTGTCTTGTAACTGCAACTAAAATTTTGTCCTGTGATACTGTGATTCTGCTCACACCTTCACGTTTCATCTTTTTTTTTTCCTTAGACCGAAATACCACCAAATTGTAAAAACAAGTACCACCTGCCAAGCCTGGTGTTAAAAAACTAGACAGGCATGATGCTTCAAGAGCTACTGAGTCTTGTTATCTTCAAATATAACAGACGATTAGGCCATGAATAACATTCACTGAGACTGGCAGAGACTGAAATGGATGCTTTATTATCATTTAGATTACTCTAGAATTTAATCTGACACTTAATGTTTGGTTCTTGACATACTGGATTTGGTCTGGGGTTATTTCTATTTAGATTATGTTCTTTGAAGACTCAGGAGATGTTCAGAATGTATTCTTTAAATCAGTGGACCCTGGGCTTTTCCACTACAAGGACCAGTCATTCCATTAGTGGTCAGGTACTGTGGCAATACATGAAACTTCTGTTTCATCTAGGGGTTAGGGAAGGAGCAGAGGAATGTGGGTATCATCTCTCAGTCACACATACACTTGGTAGCCAGGGGCATAGCTACCATGGAGCAAGGGGGCTCAGTTGAACCTGGGACCTGGATTCTAGGGAACCCTTTTGAAAGCTGCTTGAGCATGGCTAGGACATTTTCAGAATAAACAAGGAGGAAACAGGGCCAACACTGGATGTTAACAAATGAGATGGTAGTCCACAACAGATTCATGTCCACCTCCCCATTTATTAGGTTCCACCCCCACCAGCCACATGACCACCAGGTACCAGACACGCAGTCTCCACTCACAGCGAGGTCATGACCATGGCATGCAGAGCCTGCCACGTGGGCAAATGCAGGCTAATGTGTACACATACGTCTGCTAGCACCATAGAATCATAAGCAAAAAACCTAAAGCATTCTGAGGAGGAAACAGTTCCACCTCCTCTCTCCACTCTCGCTCACACTGGCGTGCATGTATCGTCCACCTTAAATGCCCACCACACCATTTTCAAACATGCATTCTCCAAGCTCTTCCTGGTTGTCAGTCTCTTCCCAACGCTTGCTCTTCCCCAGCCATTGCATTCTCTGTAGTGGCTTGCAGAGGATTATTATCACCAAACTCATGGCTCAAACCAACAGCCAGACAACAACCAGCACTGCTACAACCACTGTACACACTGAGTCACTCTGCCTACCAATCCACCCACCAATGCTGCATTTCCTGGACTAAGGAAGAGATCAAGGCCTTCATCACTCAAGGGGGGAGTAGAAGATCCAACATGCCCTGGTAAAGTGCTACAGGAATGAGGTCGTGTTCCAGGAGATACAACACAAATGGTTTTGTAAGGCTATAGCCAGGACATGAAGCAGTGCCAGCAGTGGACCAAAGACCTGTGGCATGGTACAAGGAGATCCAGGACAACAACTGCCTCTGGCTAGAGGAGTCAAACGCTCCCTTATTGTAAGCTCCTTGACCAGTTCCTTTGTGTGATGGGGTGTTCACTGCATCCCGCAAGGGGCCAGAAGTGGGCAGATATGGCTCCCCAGTGACCACTTCTGCTGCAACTGCTCCCACCATAGAAGCTGCAACCACCGGTGGACATCCCTCCATGCTCATTCCTGCCCTGGAGCCAATATGCATTGATGTAGACATGAACGCCATGAATCTCATGGTGTATTGTCTCAAGCTTGAGAGCCCGTCCTTGTTTAAGGAGCCATCCAAGATCCTGGTTGAGGGAACAGAGGACCTTGATGCCACCTTTGTAAAGATGGCAGTGGAGGCAGAGAAGAATGGTAAATGAATGCACCGGTGGGGGGAGTGTTTTCACTTACACATCTGTGTGCTAAAGTCTTCCATTTATTATGTTTTTTATTATTATTATTGTTTACTGTGTTTACAGGTGGCCAGGAGAATGTAGAGGAGCAGCAGGGAAATCACTGGGAAACACCTCCACAGAATGGGAATGGTATGAGTGGGGAGTAGGTGAGAACGAAGGCACCATGGTGGGCTGATGGGCTGGTGGGGGTGTGGGGAAAGGCACCATGGTGGGTTGGCTGGGGGTGGAAGCCAAAATGGTGGCCAGAGGTATAGCGAGAATGGTGATAGTTAATAATAACTTGCTGCCCCCCATGCCTGGAACTCCCTCCCTGTCCACATCCGCCTTGCCCCCTCCCTTCATACCTTCAAATCTCTCCTTAAAACTCACCTCTTTCGCTCTGCTCTGTCTGACTCTTTATCCTGCTGAGCCACTATTCCTATACCCTACGGTCTGTTTACCCTTATTCTTGCAACATGGACCTGTCTGCTGTCATTCTCATAGTAACCAAGCCAAGTACGTGCACTTGAGACCTCGCATCTTCATGAATGTTAGACCCCTTGTCTCTCCCTCTGTTCCCCTTCCTAAGTCTCTCCCCCAGCTCCTGTCTCTCCGATTGTAAGCCCTAGGGGCAGGGACCGTGTCTATTTTATTACTTTGTAAAGTGCCAGGTACACTGCTGGCGCTATATAAATGTTTGTTAATAAATAATAATAATAAAAAATAATAATAATAATTTCTGTATGTTCTTCACTCCTCTACAGCGATTGCAGGAGGAGAACTGTGTGGTGCTGCAATCTACAGCAACTACCCAAGCAGCTACATAGGCCAGATACTCATTCCCACTTCCATCAGCTTGGCAGAGGTCTGAAACCTGGGTGGGCAGGGGCCGAGGGAAACACCAAGGTGGGAAGGTGGGTGGGCCGGTCTGAACTAATGGCTTTTCTTGTTGCCTTGCTACAGATCTGCCATGCAATGGGCATGGACTTAAACCCCTGCGGCAAATGCCCAGTTGAACTAGGACCTGAGGGTCTGCAACCAGAGGCACAGGGTGGATTTGACAAGGGAGTTTCTTGGAGAGTCCACTCAGTGGGCAGATGATATCCAGGATGCAGATCATAGGCAACTGATGCAGCAGAATGCAAGGCCTTTGCTGTCAAGACCCGTCTAGAATGTCACCAAGAGGACAGGCACTGGGCCTATGGCAGCAGCTTGAGTGGTCAGACAGCGTGATCAAGCAGGCAAGCAAGGAAATGACTGAGATGTGGGCACACACTCAAAGCAACCTGTCCCAGTCTATTCATATCAAGAGCTCCCTAATCAAGTATATTGCTGTCGCAACCGTGAGCAATGTTGCTCAAGAGCAAGTGCCATTTCCTAACCCCTATCAGCTGTTCACACCTCCCAGTGTGGAACCTGACCGCCCTCCCTGGTTCCCTGTGCACTCCACCCCCACTCCCAGAAAAGCACTGGAGCCCTCCCTCCCCACACTGCACTCATGCCAGGGAACAATTCCTGGGCCAGGCACACTCCCCCTGTGTCAACCATTCCTGCATGTCTCTCTCGAACACTCCTTCACAGCTGGATCTATGGGAAGAGAATCAGGAAAATGTTCCATGGGATAGTCTGCCCTTGAATTATTTGAGGGTGTAAATAAGCATGAGGATAAGGGTGAGCCACTCAATATAGTGTGTCTAGACTTTATATGACTTGCAGCCAGTGAGTTCATGGCTAGGACAGGTTTCAAACACTAACTCATCTAAAAATGTTACAGATGTTAGCACCATGGAAGTATGCAATTTTTTAATTGGGTAGGGGGAACCACTGCACGTTAAGAAATGGGCAGGTGAGAGGATCTGCAAGGCAGTGAAGTTCACTGTGCTAGGAATGTATGTGGGAGCACAGCTGGGACGCTATTGCCCATTGTGAGTAAGTAAGTTTATTTACGGCTAAACTTGCCAAAAAGAATATTGTCCATTGGTTAAGTTGTTCATAATTTTTTTACCTTTTAAAAGTAACTGTTTTTGCTTGCAACAAGCATGAGGGGTCAAATTGCCATAGAAAGCTACTGCTGCAGGTTGGTTGCCAGGACAAAAGTCAAATGGCTTGGGCTTTTGTCTGTGGGTGCTGTAGCTGTCCAGAATATGAGGCCCAGAGAAGTTGGGGAGTGATGAATACCTTGGCCTTTGCTGACATTAGGATGAGGCCTAATATACAGAGAGAACTGGTAGACCTGACCTCCGAGGGGGCACATACATACAGTGGAGTACTACGTATGCATGATGGAGTGCAGACACCATGCAACCCTGCTGCATTTTCAGGTTTAGCAGAATGGAAGAGTGTCAGCCCCAGATGAGATGAGAGACTGGGATCCAAACCAGACAGAATTTTCTTGGCATGTGTGTACTGCCAGAAGGAAGACAGTCTGGCCGCTTCTACACAAGCAGTGAGATGCAGCATGTTCAAGAACACGCTTCCTGAAAAGCCCTGTAGGGTGCTTTTAGATGCACCGGAAGTAGTCATAGCCGGTTTCCATAGAAACTGTCGCTCACATGGTCTTTTTGAAGGCACATTTTGGAAACCTCAATATTGGGGTTTCCAAAATGCACCTTTAAAAAGACCATGTGAGTGGCAGTTCCTATGCCGGCTGGCTACTTCTGGTGCATCTAAACACACCCTGCGGGGTTTTACAGGAAGTGCGTTGAAGAACGTGCTGCATCCAGCCACTCGAATAAAAGCAGCCTCAGTAATGTCTGAACCCTCCTTGCCACTTTTTCTCATCAGCACCCTGACAATAGCGAAAGGATACCAATGGGACCACTGGGAGTGCCTCGATCAGATGGCAGAGATTAATTTCTTTAGGGAAACAAGTGACTCAGGGTACAGGGAATGTGAACCAAATGAATGTGAACCAACTACACCTATACAAACTTTGAACACCCAGAGAGAAGCAGTGTTTCCCACCCCGATCTAAAGTAATGCAGAAAATACAAGAGGTGCATGCTTGACAGGGGGATTTATGCAAGCTGAGAGGGATTTCCAACAATGGGTGAGACCCCAATAAAACTGCATGCCAATACCTACCAGTACATCGTTAATGGCTGTAGATGCGAGAATCCAGGCAGACAATATGCAAAGACTGACTGATTTTGATTTCAATTTTACTTTTGCTTTCAGTTTTCACTGTAGACACTCAATAAACTCAGTATGCAATTTGCTCAATAAACTCAGCATTTTGTGTAGGGATGTGCGAACAGAAAGGGGTTCGGATGTTAGGACATTCAGACGTTGAGACTGAAAACTTAGTTCGGATTCATGGGTTCAGTCCCACGGAGTTTGGACGCCCCCTGAATGTTTGGAAAATTTGGCCGCCTGGAAGCTTGGGGTGCTCCAGGGGTGCCTGTGGGGGCATGGCAGGCCATCGGAGACACAGCAGCAACAGCAGCAGAGACCGGGAAGGCTTGGAGCTTGGCACCCCAGGTTGCCTTGGAATGCAGGCTTGGTGCTTGGCCCCTAGTGGTACCCATGGGAGCATGGCTGGTCATCTGAGACCCAGCGGCAGCAGCAGAGGCTGGGAAGGCTTAGGGCTTTGTGGCTGGCACCACTACTTGGCTGGGCATTGCAGGCTTGCATCCTACTCACTGGATCTCAACAAGCTCTTCTGCAAATTGGTCAAGTCTTGCCCGGTGGTGAATCACATGGCCACCCAGTAGCAGACACTGGACTGCCGAGGCACAGTACCCGTGTCACAGCAGATGTAGCAGTGACAGCAGCAGCAGACATTGGATTGCTCAGGCACAGTACCTGTGGCACAGCAGAGGTAGCAGCGGCAGCAGCAGCAGCAGCAGACATTGGATTCCCGGTAGCAGAATCCATGGCACAGCAGAGGCAGCAGCAGCAGACATTGGATTGCCAGGGCATAGTACCCATGGAACAGCAGAGACAACAGTGGAGGCGGCAGCAGCAGCAGACATTGGCTTGCCCACTAGCAGCACCCATGGCACAGCAGAGGCAGCAGTGGCAGACATTGGATTGCCCAGACTCAGAACCCACGGCACAGCAAAGGCAGCAGAAGCAGACATTGGATAGCTGGGGCACAGAACCCATGGCATAGCAGAGGCACCAGTGGCGGCAGCAGCAGACATTGGATTGCCTGGGCACAGAACCCATGGCACACCAGAGGCAGCAGAAGCAGACATTGGATTGCTGGGGCACAGAACCCATGGCACAGCAGAGGCAGCAGCTGCAGCATACTTTGGATTGCCAAGTTACAGAGCCCATGACACAGCAGAGGCAGCATTGGCAGCAGTAGTAGACATTGAATGGCTGGGGCACAGTAGCAGACATTGGATTGCATTTCATTCAATTGATCCTATATAATTTTTCTTAAAGCAGGTGAAGATTTATAATGCATTCAGGCTATGGGATCATTGTGTCCAGTCTCTGTGTAACATTTGATTAAGCAGGTCTTTCCAGACTTATCATTAAATGGCTTCCTGTTTTAATTATCATTTTTCTGATTTCTGTACACTTCCCTATTCAGCTTGAATGTTAATTCTCTAGCTGAGATTCTGATCTGAGATTCTAATCTGTGATTGCCGTGGCACAGCAGAGGCATCTTTCAGTGACGGCAGACGTTGGCCGGTCAGAGTTTGGTGGAGCACCCCAACTTGGCCAGGTGTTTCAGGCTGGCATCGTACTTGACCAATCTCAAGAAGCTGTACTGCAAATTGGTCAAGCCTTGCCCAGTGGTGAATCTCATGGACACCCAGCCTGTGCCCACTGGCACACTCATCTGACCTATGCCCATCTACAAGAGAGAGGAGAAAATGGCTGATGTGCAGTACCAGCAGCAGGAGCAAACATTGGATTGCCAAGGCACAGTAACTGTAGCTGGCACCCCCACTTGGCTGGGCATTGCAGGCTGGCTGGCATCGGTGGAGCAGTAGCAGAGGCCCAGCCAGGGTTTGGTGGCTGGCACCCCTTCTTGGCCAGGCATTGCAGGATGACTGATATCGGTGGAGCAGCAACAGAGACCTGGCCAGGGCTTGGTGGTTGGCACCCCTACTTGGCCGGGCATTGCAGGCTTGCACCATACTCAAGCGCTCTCAAGAAACACTTCTGCAAATTGGTCAGGTCTTGCCCAGTGATGAATCACATGGCCACCCTGTAGCAGAAATTGGATTTCCAGGGCACAGTACATGTAGCACATCAGAGGCAGCAGAAGCAGTGGAGATTCGATTGCCAGGGCACCGTACCCGTGGCACTGCAGAGGCTACATTCAGCAGCACAAGCAAAGATTTGATTACAGGGCACAGTACCCATGGTGCAGCAGAGGCAGCAGCAGTGCAAAATGGATTGCCTGGGCACAGAACCCATGGCACAGCAGAGGCAGCATTGCCAGCAGTGGCAGACATTGGATTGCCTGGGCACAGTACCCATGGCACAGCAGAGGCGGCATCAGCAGCATAGATTGGATGGACAGGGCACAGAGCCTGTGTCACTGTAGAGGCAGCAGCAGCAGCAGACATTGGCTTGCCAGGGCACAGAACCCGTGGAACAGCAGATGGCAGCAGCAGGATTTCCCTGTGCACAACACCCATGGAGCCAGGATGGTAGAATTTGCCAGGGAAGAGGTCCCATAAAGCAGCAGATAGCATCAGCAGGATTGCGTGGGCACATTTGGATTTACCAGGGCAGAGCACCCATGGACCAATAGACAGAAGCAGCAGGATTACCAGGCCAGTGGGACACATCACCAAAGGTTGCCAGGGCAGGCAGACAGGCATCTTGGCATGAGAGGCAGACAGGCTAGGCCAGGGCTTCAGCTTTGCCCACAGGGCGGGCAGACAAGCACTTTGGCATGAGCAGAAGGCAGACTGAGGCAGGGTTCAAGGTAGGCAACCAGGGCGGGCAGGCAGGCAGTGTGGCATGAGCATCAGAAGGTAGACTGAGGCAGGATTTGAGGTTGGCAACAAGAGCGGGCGGGCAGACAGGTAGCATGGCATGAGAGGCAGTAGGGAAGGCAGGATGGGACCTTGGCAGGGCACTCAGATGTACAGTCTTTGTCAGTCTAGTGAGAGAAAGCCAGTCAAATAGGTGGGCCGAGATCATCTAGTCAGAGGCCAGCTGGCAGGCTTACAGCGTCCCAGTTCCACCTGGCGTCATGAGGTCAGTCAGATAGGCTGGCTGAGGCCATCTAGTCAGAGAGAGAGAAAGGCAGGACGGGCGCCTGGCATTGGGAGGGAGGGACAGCACCTCAACAGCAGAAGCCCAGATTGAGGAGGAGCCCTGGTCCAAGACTGCCCCCGCTGGAGGACCTCATCGAACTACACCTTCAGTTCTGCCCCCAACTGCCGCACCAGGGTAACTGCCTCAGCCACCAGCTTCTTGCCCTGAGGGCCACAATCCCGCCCGTGGAGAATTTCCTCCAGCCTCTTGAGGAGACTCTGCACCAGAGGGGTCACCTGACTGATGGTGGCCAGGGAGGAGTTGATGGTCTCCATCATTGCCAGGAACGGTTTCAGAACAAATACAGTGTGAGCCAGGACCTCCCATTCTGCCCCATTGTACCCCGGAGGTGCCCCGCTGTCTGTCACCAGTTGAACCTGATGCAAGGCGGCTTTCTGCTCGAGAAGCCACTCGAGCATCAGGAACGTGGAATTCCACCTGGTAGACAGATCCTGCACCAGCTGGCAGAGCCTTGCTCTGCCTGCTTCACCCGGAGGAGGTCAATGCACCTTCACGCTCTGGTTAAAGAAACTGGCCAGCTTCCTCCCCCTCTTGATCAGGGAGCTAAGGGTGCCTGCCCCAATTCCCTTCTCCCCCAAGTCCAGAGCGTCCCTAACCACCAGGTGAAGAGTGTGTGTGGTGCAAGGGATTCTGGTGAAGCCCCCCTCATGGACTGCCCTCAATATGTTGGCATGTTGTCGGTCACCACGCACCCCTTGGTGAAGGGTGCACCTGGCATGACCCACTCCCTCGGTTGCCTCAATGTTACGAGAAGTATGGGAACCGTCCATGACTTCTGCCTGAAGCAGGACCCACCTATACCCTGCTTTAGAACCCCTCCTGCCACTCCAAAATGCTGCCTCCAGGTCCTGCCACCAGTGCACCATCACTGCCAGTTAGGCATGCTGTGCATTTCTGCTTGATCACAGGTCAAGTGATGAAGTGGCGGTGGCACCCCCAGTCCCTGCCAGCTGCTCCCTCACCCGCTCCTTTAAAGGCTGGCACCACCTGCCGACTCAGGGTGGTTGTGAGGACATCTTAAACTGGGGGGCCAGGAAGCCAATCAGGCGCCTAAACCCCATGTCCCTGAACACCAAGAAGGGCTGCCCATCGAGCATTGTCATTTCCCCCAACATGCGCCTGGCTATCAGTTGAAAGCCACGCTGCCCTCCACGTTCTGCAGCTGCCGATGGACTTGTCAGTTGCCCCGGCCCCAGCTCCTCCATGGTGCACTGACACTTATGGGCCTCAACTGGCTACTGCTGCTGCTGTTTCCCCCTAGCAGCAATACCGCTCCTGCTGCTAGAGGTAGCTGCTCGAGGACACTTGCCTGCTAATGGAGGCGGACGACTGGCTGCTGCAGTCGGGAAACTGCTGGTGTCCACTGCCCCTGCCTGCCTGCTTAGCAGCACAGCACTATGGCATCCCTTCAGGTGCCTCGCCATGGCAGTTGTGCCAAGGTTGGTGAGCACCTGCCCATGCTTCACTATCTTCTGGCACAAACTGCACTGCACCTCCCTGGGATCATCCACCCGCACCAACTTAAAATGAACACATACGGAAGATTCTTTGCCCCCTCCTGCCTTCTGGCCCACACCAGGTGACACACCACTGACAGTGCTGGTCATAGGGGCAGAACAAGGTGGTGACACAGCTCTATGAGGGAAAGTCATTGCCTCAGCACCAGACATCTCCACCAAAGGACTAGTATCTGCCTCACAGTTCCCAATCTGAGATATGTCCCGCGAAGGGACGTACTGGAACCCTGAGGCTGATCGACTGCCCATGCTGCTGCCACTCTCCCTGTGCCCCCTACAGCTTCTGCTGCTGCTGCTGCTGCTTCTACTCCTCTCCCTGCTGCCATTGCCCGGTGATCGGGCCCTGCTTCTAGCAGCCGGGGTGAGATCCACCATCCCTGGACTGCTGGGGATCACATCAATAATGGGGGACAATGGTGGCCCATGATGAACATCTGACCATGAAGCACCTGCACCTGCTCCTGCAGCCACAGCAGAGACAGTTGCAGCCTCCTGGACTGCAGGCCTTCCACTGCCCTGTGTGGCAGTGGAGGATGCTGGCAGGAGGCTATGCTGACCCACACCCCTAGTGCCACTGCTAGGATCCTCTGAAACCTGTCTCCAAAAATCAGGCTTGTGCAATTTGGGGCGTGGTGATGGACTTGGGCTGCTGCTGATGCCTGCCACTCCACTGGCACAGCCCCTGCCACCTTTGCCACGTGCCCCATTGCCTGCCTTATGGGCAGCAGACCAGCCTCTCCTGCTTCGCAGAGGAAGATTATTTATTTTTATTTATTTATTCAAATGTGGAATATAATATATATATCTACACTAACTCTATCTGCTATTAACTATTCTAAAACCTATGGAACTAAGTGGAATATTAAATAATATCTACAAAGGTCTAGTCCTACAAACACACTAAAAACTGATTCGCTACACACTATCTCTATCTATCTCTATAACTAAGCTAACTCCTACAACTATCTATCTATTAGGAATGGGCGAACAGATCGTGGTTCGAGTTCGGCCATTCGGTTCGGCTGCGTTCGTTTCATCCGTTCGGTTCGCCCGTTCGGTTTGGTTCGTTGGTTCGAATGTTTGGCTGTTCGGTGGTTCGGATCGAATTTTGAGTTCGGATTCGGGATTCGGTTCAGTCGGGATAGGTTCGGTCTTTAGTTTGGTGCAATCGGGAACTGAAAATGGCATTTAGTTTTTGAAATAAAAGGAAAAAACTAAAAAACATATTTCTGGCCATAACATTTTTGTTTCTTATTACTTTTTGATGATATTTAGGGAGATTGTACCCCCCAATGGAGCGCACCAAGTAGACCAACATTCGGAACGATTAGATAAAGGAAACTGATTTCAGAAGCAATTGAATATTGTGATTTTAAGAAAAGCTCCATACACATTCATGACTACAACTTCTTTATCTTGCATCCAATGTTCATGAAACTTGTGCATATTACATCCCTCTATATGCTTAATATTTCTGCCAATTTTAGGAAAGAGTGGATAAAGGGTCCCAAGGGTATAAGACATTAACCTGAAAATACATTTCCAGCTGTTACATTTTGATATTCCATTCTGTTTACAGGATATTTGACAGGAATGTATCAAATACCGTTCCTGCTATTTCAGCAAATGTACAGGAGATTTTGATAAAGGGAACCACTTCTGTTGGCCAATTTGCATCACAAACCGATCTTATACCACAGTGACATAAGAGAATCCCAGGCATAGGCCCCTTCTCTACATTTGTTGTACAGGCATATAAAATTGAGACCCTTTATAATATCTCTCTGATATTTGGCAGAGATGATCATGAAAGTGAAATATATAGTCCTGCCAAATTTCATGTACACTGGTTGGACTACAAAGATGTTATAATCAGACATACATTTATTTGTTAATTGCTTATACCACCAAGACCTTTTGTCCAATCCTTCTGAAATTTGGCAAAGATAGTTACTATGGGAAGGGGTATAAACTTAACATGTTTCACCTACATTAGATGTGAGGCAAAGAAGTTACAGCTAAGAATGTATATGTAGAATATTGCAAAATACAATAATGCAACTGCTTCTAAAATCGGATTCCTTTATCCAATTGTTTTGCTATTTGGTGCACATAATGAGTTCTATTGAAGGTATAGGTACCCTAAATATCAGCCACATAGCTTAAAAAACAAAAAAGTTACAGCCGATAATGTGTTTTCCATTGAAACCAATGGAAATTCAATTCCGAACTCACCGGACGCATCCGAACCGAACGTTCGAAAACGAGTTCGGTTCGACCGTTCGGTTCGGTTGACTGAAATGTTCGAGTTCGGTTCAAACTCCGAACGTTCGAATTCGAGTTCGGTTCGACTGTTCGGTTCGGTTGACCGAACTATTTGAGTTCGGTCTGAACTCCGAACTTCCGAACCGCGTTCGCCCATCCCTACTATCTATCTATGGTGTGTATATATATATATATATATATATATATATATATATATATATATATATATATATATATATATATATACACACACACACACACACACACACATATACATACATACATACATACACACACACACACACACACACAGGGATGGGGCCGGGGGACAGAGACAGCTCACAACAAACAACACAAGGAGGGGTACAAAACTGCAATGAAACCTAAATCAATCTAATCCTACTCTAAATAAAACCAAAAACAGGGGAAGGGAATCAGGGATGGAATATATACAGGGAGGAGGGAAGGTTCAATGGAGGGGAGGGAGAAAGAACACAGGGAGGGGTAAAAAATAAAAATAAATAAATGAAACTATGGAGGTAAATGTGTGGAAATGGGTGAAATAGGAGGAGGATGGCAATGGATTGGGAGGAACACAAACTTCTGGGAGAGGGAGAGTTCTGAAAACTCCTCCTGACAGGATCAGTGGCTAGCTCAGAACTCATTGGAAAGGGGGAGGGCAATTACTTTTGTTACTTGCTGCACCCACCTTACCACCACAAGCCCCATTGGCTCTGTGCAGCCTAGCCCATGGCCAATCGCAAACTGCCAAGCCAGTGAACTGAGGAAAAGAAGGATGGTGATTGGGCAGGCTGGCTGATAGTCCAAGCCTCTCCATCCCTTCTCAGATGCCCCTCCTTCCCTGGGCCTGCCAGCCAGGTTTTTCCAACCCAAACGCTGCCCGAACTCATCTGAACACAGCCGAACTGTACGGGGGGTTCCGCGTTCAGTTCGGGTGTTCAGTTCGGGCATCCGAACTGGCTGAGTTTGGTCCAAACTCTGAACATCCGAACCACATTCGCACATCCCTAATTTTGTGCATAACAAAAGGTTAGTTCCAGACATCAAGTGCTTGCAGGTATAAACCCTGGTATGAACCTCCATGGGTGGGCAGGGATAGCAGGTGCCAGACAGCCTCCCAGAATCATAATAGCCTGGAAGAAAGAAACCGTTGGTGTGGGGTCTTTTTCCCATGGTTTGCCATGACTGAGAGTCTTCATAGAAGACAGGATACTAAGAAGGGGTGACGGGTTTGGCCCGTTTATTAGGCCCGTTTATTAGGTGAATGAGGGCTGCACAGACCAACTCTGAACTCCAGGGGACTATTGTCTCATTTGTGAACACCCACTCTGCCATTCGCAAAG
Organism: Sphenodon punctatus; assembly: GCA_003113815.1. Taxonomy (NCBI): domain Eukaryota; kingdom Metazoa; phylum Chordata; class Lepidosauria; order Sphenodontia; family Sphenodontidae; genus Sphenodon; species Sphenodon punctatus. The sequence goes on from QEPC01006248.1 coordinate 567,800, forward strand.
GGCCCTAGCAAGGAGAACGTTTTTCAAATGGACAGGGGTTCAGTGCTGGCCATTCCCCTGCCCAATACCCACACCCAAAATGTCCTTCCTGATGCGGTAGAAGCCAGGGTGGTACCACCACTTTTGCAAGATGAGACTAAGACTGCACAAGAGCTCCAGGGCTGCTGCTTTGGGAGGCCCGCCTACTTTTCCTTAGGGGGGTGCCCATAATTGGGACATGAGCCCAGTGCTGCCACAGTCTTGCTGTGCTACTGTAGTGTCAGCAAGTAGCCCTACAACCTACACAAGTAAAGCTCTCCTCCACAAGCACAAGTAAACGTGGGTGCCTAATGTTACACAAAACTATTGTCATATATCTTTTCTGTCCTCACTGCTGATTAAATAGATCTTTTTGTGAAAACAGAATTTCCCTTCAAAATTATATTTCAAATAACTGAAGTTATGCATGGGCTTCCCCACCCATTATCCGATAATTCTTCCAGAGATATCAATCAAGGTGCCCATCCAGACTTTATTCCAAATTGTGTCAATCATCCTATGGAAACGTTACTATTGTTATTCATAATTTCCCAACACTTTGATTGATCACTCTATACTTACGACTGCAAAGTGGGGCTTATGACTATTAAAGTTGACACATGACGTGCCATCTTCTCATGCAGGCTTTTCCTCTAGTTCCCCATAGTGAAAATTTATTTCTTCGCTTTATTCATTCAGGCTCTAATTGAGGAAAATTGCTATACTATTGTTCCTTAAATATACTGTACAGATGGAATGCATTGATCAAACGATGACAAATGAACAAAGGTAGTGATTTAGAAATCATGCTAATTAAAATTGTTTACTATACCTGTAATGTCCTAACAGTATACTTTTGTGAGTGAGGAAAGGGTATTGCCAAAGACAGGAAGGCAGACTCTAGCAGTATTGGGTTCAGATATCTAAAATAATGACTTCATTTTGAACATTTCAGTTCTATTAGAAGAGTAAACATGAAGAGATGCCCGCTGCTGCAGTGCTTTGCTAGTTCAAGGATTAGCAGAAGAATCTTTGAGACAGCATTGAATCAGACACAGGCACATTTGAAGGTGACATGCCTAATTACGAAAAAGGGCCTCATGTTCCAAATGCAATTATTATTTTGAGTGCTGGCTCCACAGGTTTCTCTGCGGATCCAATTTTTCTTATATATTTTCAGGTCCAAAAACAACTCTCCTGAAAAGAGGGGTCTCCAGAGGAGGCATTAGTAAGAGCGAGCATATTTTAAATTAACAGTAAGTAACTTTAACTGAGCTTAGTTTAGGCTGCTGAGCCTGCAGAGAGATTTAAAAATAAAAAAGAAAGCTTGCTCACCAGGCAGGTTTTCCTAATCTCACACAGCATTAATCATGTCCCTCGTAACGAGAAAATCCTATTAGTTATTGCATTTTAAATGATATGCAATAACACTGAAAAGGACCTATTTTAGAACCTATTTTATCTGCTGAGTTTTTAATGGAACAATTGGATTCAGTACAATGAGACATAACCCATTCATTTTATGTGAAGTGCATTGTTGTATTGAATTTATGGTCGATATTTAGGTGTATGCATGCAAAATATACAGTGTTAAACAAGTTGTGTGTTTTATTTTGATTCTTGAAGTGGTTTCCTTCTCCCTTTCTCCCCTCTCATTACTACTCTCTTGATCAAACCTTTCTTCCACAGCATAAAAATATTTAAGGGAAAAAACCTGGAGAAATTTCATGCTTTGAAAAAAAAGAAAATAGCCAGTCAAGGTCATTAAGATTGTATACACCCAGTGCTTCTCTCCTTGAAGTCAGTTGCTGAACAGTCTATCCTGATAAATTATATCTGCTCACCTGTTTTCTTGTAGATCAATCAATTTTCTACTGCTGACTTCGGGTACAATTTGAAGCTCCACTGAACATATTGACAGAAGTGGGATTTCCTAGATGTTAAGAAAAGGCTGTTTACAAAATTCAGTTGTTGGATCCTGTCCTACAAAGGCCCTAACCTGCAAGGATCTTGGCACTCTTCACTTCAATTGGTATACCTCTTGTGACAGTTGGCCCTTAGTGGCTACAGAATCAGGGCCTGGATCAATCTTGACAAGGGTGTAGCCTTCCTGAATATCTGGTGTGATTGATCCTTTAAGGGAGTTGACTACCTCCACAGGCCACAGCCCTCCTGGGGATATAAGGTGCAGAAAGTTCTGCTAGAAAGTCAGTCTGTATCTGGCTGAGGCTACAGTAGGAGCTCTGTAGCTGGAGGCTGGCTTGGGAAGAGTTTGGTGAGAGCAAAGGTCTGAATGCCCAGAGACTGACTTGGAAAGCAGCACCTTAGTGAAATGTATGTTGGACTTTATGTTGGGATTTTAATATGTTTGGACTTTTTGCACTGTAAATAAACATGCACTTAGTGGTGGAAAGTGGCTGGAGTGGTGTGACTGTTTGGGACCCTGACCTTGATGAATACTATAGCCCAAGGCTGCCCTATCTCGCCTCTCTTAACAAGTGAGAACAATTTCCCTTGCCCCAGTTTCTCCACCTGTCCCCAGTTAGGCATGAGACATGACAGTTTGCCTTCCCCTTCCTCCTCCTTGACTGTCCGCACAGTCCAGACCCTCTTATTATCTTAACTTGCAGCCACAGATAATTCAGCCAAGGCAGGCTACCTTCTTCAGCTTGACCTTGTAATGGGCTTCCACACCTCACTACATCTTAAATTCTGATTAACTTCACAGTTGAGAGCCCTCAGCATCTTATCAGTCCCCCTAGTTCAGCAAATTATTGTTTATTTGTTTGCAGCCACACAAGAAGGGCTGAGGAGGCTACGACTCTTTGGGTAGCCTTACTTCTCCCTGGGCAAACCAACCACACGATGCATTGCACTGTGTGCCCAGGGCCTGCCAGATGTTAGCCCCACACCTTGGGGGGCAAGCAGCCGGCTGCTCTGTGACACATCTTTGGGAAAATCCCGAGGATGCGTTGTGGAGCAGCCTTACCCCAAGTGGGGTAAGGACAACCCATGTGGCAGAGCACACTTGCCCCACCGCACTTGAAGCACGGCTGTGGGACCGTGAGCAACAAGCAGTAGTGCTCATCGCACGTGGCCACGTCACAGCCAGCGGCCAGCTCTCAGCTGAGCCAACGGGAGGGAGATGGGCAGGGCCAGGTGGCTGCTCCGCAGTACCTTGGCTCCAAGATGGGCCTGCACTGGTCCCACAGTGTAGTGAGACCAATTGTCTTGCAGGGACTGGATCCGTTCAACTCATCTGGCTGCACCTTTTGTTTGTTTACAGCTTTCACCAAAATGAGCAAATTATTTCAGCACATGCTAACTTCAACTAAAATCTGACGTCACTGGGTCTTAGCCCACAATGTAGGAAAGGTTGTTGGGAACTTCTATACCTCTACAGGAAGCGAATATATTTTGACTCCCTGAACGTGCGGTGGGGTGCAGTGGCAGATGTCTATATTAGCCTACTGACAGCCCCAGGAAGAGTTCTGACAGAACGATTCTCCACCCCATTTGGTCTATCTAGACTGATGCACTATGGGCAAGACCACATGAGACCGTACCCCACATTAGCCTGCAATACAGCTGATTGTATGGCCAGTGGCTGTCAGATGTTTCTCCAGTTCTGCCCCAAGGTAGACAACTGGCTGCTACACAATGTGTTGGCTGAAGAAGGCAAGTAACACATTGTGTGTTACTGTTGCCCCACCTGGAATAAGGTTGCCAAATGTCAGGTAATGGACCACCTCCCATCTGATCAGCTTGTGCACCCCTGCCATGAGACAAGATCTGAGGATCGGGCCTTGAAGAGCATGCTCATTCCAGCCAACAAACAGCTGATCAAGGGCAGGGGAGACCCAGAGGAGCATACACACTCTCCCCACTTGCCAAACAGATGATTGGGAGGAGGCCCCCACAAATCAGCTGTTTGGCAGCCAGGAAGAGCATAAGCACTCCTCTCCTCCCCTCCATCCCAAAATCAACTGTCTAGCAGCAGTGGGCCCAATTATGCAGTGCAGCAGAAGTCCAGGCGTCCAGTCCTGTGTAGCTAGGACACAGGGCATGGGTCAAGCTCCTCAGCTTGACCTATGGCATGGAGGGGCTGGTGATGGCCACAGGGCTGCTCGTTTGGACTACCCTTCCTGCCAACCCAAAGTGTGGCAGATGCATGCACCCTTTCCAGGGCAGGCAGGAGACTGGGCCCACCCTGTCTCATGTGCCTTTATCCTATGAGAATTAGTGACTACACTGCTGGTACATCTATTTATTTACTTGGATTTTTAACCCACAGTCCCGTCAATGGAACATGTAGGTTCATGCCCCACCTATAGTCCCTTCCTATAGTTCCTGCAGAAGGGGCAGCGGTTAGAGCAATGGTGGTGCTGACCCCATACTGAAGCTGACCAATTGCAATATAGAGCTAGTATGAGCCTATGCCATGGCTATGTGGGCAGCAAAGAAGGAATTTTTTGCTACCCTTATAGCATCTGTGAAGTCCCATCCAGCAGAACTTTTCCGGGTGGTGAGGGGGCTGGTCAGTCCGGCCTCCATCCTCCTAGAACCTGAACCATCAGATGCCCTCTGAGACTTATTTGTTGATTATTTCACAGACAAAATTGCCCAGTTTCACCATGATTTCAATGCCACACTTAATACAATGGGAGAACCAGAGGCTGTGGAAGTTCCGCCTTGTCTGGTTTCATGGAATCCATTTCAGTGGATGTTGCCCACTGATATGGAGGATGTTCTTGGGGCTGTCAGAGCCACTTTTTGAGAACTGGTCCCGTGCCCATCCTGTCTGGTTAAGGCCAGTCAGGAGAAGTTAAGGCAGTTGCTGGAGCAGGTGGTTAATGCCTCCTTTCGGAAGGGCAGAGTGCCAAGCTGCCTCAAGGAGATGGTGGTGTGGCCTCTGCTCAAAAAAATGTTGCTTGACATTGACGCCCTCATCAGTTATCGGCCTGTCTGTAATCTTCCCTTTTTAGGGAAGATTATTGAATGGGTTGTGGCTTGGCAGTTGCAGGAGCATCTGAATGACATCAGATTTCTGGATCCCTCGCAATCCAGATTTCTTTGGTACTGAGACTGCACTTCTGGTTTTGGTTGATGACCTCCGCTGAGAATTGGATCAGGGTTGATCAACCCTGTTCATTCTATTAGATCCATCAGCTGCTTTTGATACCATTGACCACAAGATGTTGGTGACTCTCCTGTGGGACCAGGCTGGGGTGAAAGGAATTGTTCTTAAAGGGTTCTGCTCATTCCTGGATGGAAGAACTCATCAAGTGATGCTTGGGAATTGTTCTTCATCCCCCCAGGACCTCTCATGTAGAGTCTCGCAAGGTTCCATCTTGTCCCCTCTCCTGTTCAATGTGTACATGCAGCCACTGGGCGATGTAGTGAGGTTTTATGTTTGGTGCCATTAATATGCTGATGACACTGAACTCTAAATCTCGTTTTCATCCAACCCAGATCCCACAGTCTTGGTGCTTACCCAATACTTGGTGGCTGTGGGGAACTGGATGAGGATGAGCCGACTGAAACTGAATCCCGACAAGACAGAGGTGATGCTACTGGGTAAGGTGATGGGTGTGATGTCCCCTGTTATTGATGGGGTTCATTCCCCCATTGGTTCCCCAGGTTCGCAGTTTGGGAGTGCTCCTCGAAGCCTGTCTCTGCCTGGATGTCCAGATAGACACTGTGGTGAGGATTACATTTGGTACAATGGCTTCAGCAGTATAGCTCAGACTCTGACCTGGCCACTATCATCCATGCTTTCATTACCTCAAGATTGGACTATGGTAATGTGCTCTACATGGGACTACCCATGGTGACGGAGCAGAAACTGAAGCTGGTACAGAATGCGGTGGCCTACCTCCTTAAGTGGACGGGTCACTACGAGCACATTACACTGGTGCTCTGTTCTCTTCACTGACTGGCTAGAGTTTTCTGGGCCCAATGCAAGGTGTTGGTTTTATTTATTTATTTAACTATTTTATACCCCACCCCTTCTGCAAAGCAGCTCGGGGTGGCTTACAATTTAAAACAAGAATATAAAACATATAAAATACAAATAGAAAACCACTTTAGGCGGAAGTCATAAATATATAAACATAAAACCAAAACCCACCCACCCTAACCCTCAACCCCCCCATCCCCTCCACCAAATGCTTGACAGAACAGCCAGGTTTTACAGGCCTCCTCCGGGTGGGAGTTCCACAGCCAAGGCACAGTCACTGAGAATGCCCACTACAAAGTGGCCTCCCCGATTTACTCAGGGGACCTCAAAGAAGGCACCCCCAGCAGACCACAGGGGCTGATCGAGGACCCGGGGAGTGAGGCAGTCCCGCAGATAGCCGTGTAGGGCTTTAAAGGTGAGAACCAACACCTTGAATCGGGCCTGGAAGAAAATAGGCACCCAGTGCAGAGAACAAAGCAGTGGTGTAATGTGCTCCCAGCGACCCGACCCTGTAAGGAGCCAGGCCGCCACATTCTGCACCAGCTGCAGCCTCCGGATCATCACCAGAGGTAGCCCCATGTAGAGCACATTGCAGTAGTCCAGTCTCGAGGTAACAAAAGCATAAATGATGGTGGTCAGGTCAGAGTCTGAGACATAAGGCCAAAGTCACTGAACCAGATTTAACTGGCAGAAAGCCCCTGCTTCACCACCGTCTCCACATGGATATCCAAGGAGAGCCGGGAATTCAGGAGCACCTCTAGACTCCACACCTGGGAGACCAGCGGGGGACAAACCCCATTAATGATGGCGGAAGTCACACCCACCGCTCTCCCCACCAACATTACCTCTATCTTGTCAGGATTCAGCTTCAGTCGACTCTGCCTCATCCAGTCCCACCCCCAGTCGTCAAACATTGGAAAAGCACAGAGACTGCTTTTCCCTCTCCCATCACCCTTCCCTTGCCGGGCCTGGGTCCGATGAAAATGAGAGGTACAGATGAGTGGCATCACCATATTGATGACAACTCACTCCAAACTGCCTCATGACCTTGCCTAATGGCTGCATGTACACGTTGAACAAGAGTGAGGAAAGAATAGAACCTTCGCGCAATACCACACGAGAGGTCACAGGGGGAAAATGACTTATCCCCCGGCACCACCCATTGGGTCCTACCGGCTAAGTAGGAACAGAACCATTGTAGAACTGTCCCTAAACAGCCTAGGCCCCACCTACCTGTGGGACCACATCACTCCCCAGGCCCTAGAGTGGCCCCTACAGTTGGCCAGGGGCAACTTCCTGGAGGCCCCCCAGGTATCCCGGGGGGTGACTCTGGAAAGGGCGTTCTCGGTGGTCGCACCTAGGCTGTGGATTTCTCTTCCAGCAGAGGCCTGGTTGGCTCCAGACCTCCCTTACTTTTGACGAAAATGCAAGACCTGGCTGTTCCACCAGGCATTTGGTGAGGGAGATGGGTGATGGGTGGGGGTGGGTTAGAGTGGTAGGGGTTTGATTATTCCCCCAGTTTTAATTGCACAGCGTGCATTGTTTGATTATTTTACTAATGTTTTAAATTTATTATTGTATTTTGTATTTTTGTTTTATTGATTGTTAGCTGCCTCAAGCTGCTGTGAGCAGAAGAGGTGTGGTTTAAATATTTGATATTCAAATAAATAAATAAATAAAATAATTAAAATATCTCCAGGAGAGTTGGATTTTTCAAACACTTATTAAAAGCACTGTCAAAGACTTACTAAAACAACTGCAAAGTCTGCTGTACCCCTGTACAGGTCTAGCAACTAAGAGCTACCACTGATCCCTAAATATTTAAAAGTAGGTTTGAAAGAAATAAAAAAAAAACATATAAATCAAGTAGCTAGAATGCTTTGTTTGGATACAATTGCACAGTCATTCTTTTCAGGTTTCTCTCTTTTTGAACATGCAAACAAATTCATGGAGCAGGCAGCCTGTGAGTTGTGGTTCCTGTTTAATGGTAAGAAATGCTTTGTGGTTGTCTTGTGGAGCATAATCACTAGAATGAAACAGGAAAATCTCATTCAATAAATGTGCTTTAGCGGCTTTGATGTTTTCAAATAATTTATCTGTCTTGTGTGCAGGACTTTAAAAAGGCTTTCATCTCCTTCCTTTTTATTTCTTATTTTTGGTTATTATAGGCTTTTCATTGGAAGTGACTTTTCAATGGGGATATTTTAGTCCCACTTCAAATTAAGGTTCCCCAAATAAGAAATTAAATTAACATTAATAAGACACTTGTTGAGCAATATGCTCAATGAATACCTTCCAATTATTAAAAATAAATTCAGTGGATATTAACTGTTTAAAAGTATGTAAAACCTCAGTAAAGAGAGTTTTTACTAACCAACTGGTATTTCCTATAACTACCCTTATTAAATCCAGTTCTTTAAATGGAAGACAGCAGTTGCGTGCTAAATGCCAATTTTCTTATTTAAAGAGATCTGTATATTTTATTGCTAAACCTCAGCACATCTTTTGACAGCCAATTATGTTTGCAAAAGTGCAGTAAATAATTTATGTCCTCTATACTGTCCTTTTGTGCAGGCAATTTGATTTCAGACCTACTGGGAAAAAAGAGATTCAGACAGTGGCCATTTTGAAAGAGAGAACCATTGGTAAGCATAGGTTGTAGACACATTTCAGTGAGACAAATAAGAGAAGTCTGCCATTTTGAAAATGTGCATTTCTTTATGGAAGTATCTAAGAAAAGGTTCAGCAAACTTTGTCAAAGGAGGAGCATTCAGTTATTATGAAGACTAATGACAAAAAAATAATTGGTTCTATTATAATTAAACCACCTTTGGATGGCGGTGGGTGTCCAGGAGCATTTTACACCAGTGCTCTGGAGTCTACACTGGCTACCAATAGCTTTCCAGGTTTAATTACTGGTTTGTTAGTTGGGGGGGGGGGGGTTACCCATAAAGCCCTAAACAGCCTGGGCCCAAAATATCTGAAAGACCACCTTACCCCTCATTTCCCCTCATGTCCTCTGAGGTCAGCCAGGAGCACCTTCTTGTGGGTACCATCTGCTCACCAAGTCATTACTACAAGGGCATGTAGAGCGGCATTCTCAGTGGTTGCACCATAATTATGGAACTCCCTTCCCTTGGAGACATGGGTAAGCCCAAGCCTGCTCATCTTCCAGAGATAATGGGTGTTTTCAGACATGATGCTAACCACACTTGAACATTTTTTATGCATGTTGCAGGGCTGCACAGGGCACCAATACAGCCCTGCAACAGGCATAAAAAATGTTCAAGTGTGGTAAAGTGTGGTTAGCGTCATGTCTGAAAACACCCAATGTAAGGCCCTTTTTTTTGGCTAGATGTATGGCAGGCAGGGTAGAGGAGTGGCGAATTAGAGGGTTTTACTTGGTTTTATTTGGCTAAAGTAAGAGATATCCAAAATGACCTGCTGGGTCTAAGTTGAACACTGTGTAACTATCTGCCTGTTTTATTATTGCCAATTAAAAGGAAATCCTAAATGCCCCATAATACCATAAACACTAAAAGAAAAAGTAACAGATACTCGTAATATTCAGTTGAAGACAGCTGATAAAAACTGCCAACAAAACCTGTCCCTAATTGTTTCTTGAGTCTTCTCTCTCTGGTATGTATGTAGCGGATATATTCCTATAAATAATAAATGAAATATAATAAAGCTACAGTTATCTGATTGACTTTGGATATCCAAAGTGGCTTTCATATCTCTTTACTAGTAAATCTGGTGTAAACATTCATTGTCAAAGGGCCAGATCATTATTCTAATTTGAATAAATGTATTTATCTTCTGGCCCTATATAACAGCACTCCTAATTCAAATAAACTTGCATGTGAAATTTATGTCAAAGTATGCAAATTTGTAAAAGCCCATTGCATAAAGTAGCCATGTCCATGCCATTACTCTCCTAAATGCTGATGTGAACAGGGAGTATTGTGTGCACTGAAGGGCCAGGGCACCTTAGACACATCAGACATGCAGACTGAAATCCAGAAGCCATTTATTCATGATTAGTTTCACTGATTTCTGTGGAACTACTTGCCGGTAAATGGCCTTAGGATTATAAATTGTGTGCTTAAAACAGAGAACTAGAAAATAACCTTTTATCTAGAATTCTTTTGCCTTTAGTTCCTCCCATAACATTATGGTAAACTGTAGGACCATATACACTCTACATGATTTCATTTCAGTCTCACAAGTGGGCAGGAGTTCTTCAGCCACTCAAGCATATACTAAACAAACAGCAAACATTATATGCACAGACGGAAAAGCAGATTTTACCAGGAAAAGGTCTGGCACAAGCTTACTTCCCCTATGGAACAAATGGAAGGCAGCTTAAAGCAATCAACAGAATCAAATGGAAGAAAAATATTTGTGTTTTGCAACATCAGGTGATTGATTTTCACTGTCAATTGAATGTTCACACTATCTGCTCATTGATTTTACCCATTAATCATGGTCCTGGTCATAAAAACAGTTATGTGCAGATTTTGTGAAACTACTCACATGTGCGTAACTATTTGCAAGGCATGGGCTTGGATATAAAAAAGCATAAAATATAGAGTACTTATTCATTCTAGATAGAGAACAACAGCTGTACTTCATATGCCTTTTCCTAAACTGCTAGGGAAAATGGAAAATCCTACCTTCTTCCAAAGTTTTCACTAGAGTTTAAAAATACACTTGACATCACCAGATAGAGTTGGATCTTTAGAAGGGACCTTGATAGTCATCTAATCCAGGCCCCCTCCCCCGCACCACTGCAAGATTTGCCATACCCAAACTACCCACAGGAAAAAAGCAATCTAACAAGAAATAGATCCTATAATAAAAATCTCCTACAAGTAGAGATCACCAGGACTGACCAGAGCACACCAGTGCCTGAAATAACAGGGAACAATCTTAGGGTATATTCTCACACACCCCTATTGCCACTGCTGGGAGCCTCTGAAGCCTGTGTCCCAAAATCAGGCCTATGCAGTTTGGTGCGTGGTGATGGGCTCAGGCTGCTCCCTGCCACACTGCTGGCACAGCCCCTGCCACCTTTGCCACGTGCCCCATTGCCTGCCTTATGGGCAGCAGACCGGCCTCTCCTGCTTCCCTTCTCCATTTCTCCCACCCAAATAATGCAGAGGAAGATTTTATTTTATTTGTTTATTTATTTATTCAAATGTGGAATATAATATATATCTACTACACTAACTCTAACTGCTATTAACTATTCTAAAACCTGTGGAACTAAATGGAATATTATCTACAAAGGCCTAGTCCTACGAACACAGTATAAAATATTAGAACTGAGTCACTACACACTATCTCTATCTATCTCTATAACTATTTTATTTATTTATTTATTTATTTATTTATTTTATTCTATCAAATTTCTACCCCACCCCTCCTAAAACAGCTCGGGGCGGCTTACAAATAAAAAACAAACACAAATATAAAATACATCTAAAAACAATTTAAAACATTCAAAAATACTAGTATTAAAACAGGGCTGGGCATCACAATAAAACAATAAATAGGGTAAGGGGACAAACCCCCCCTCCCCACCTCCCCAAAGGCCTGGGCGAACAGCCAGGTTTTACAACTTCACCGGAATGTTAAAAGGCTTGGGGCCAGGCGAGCTTCCTCTGGGAGGGAGTTCCAAAGGCGCAGCCCAACCATCGAGAATGTCCTCTCCATTGTGGCCCCCCGCTTAATGCGGGGGACCTCCAATAAGGCACCCCCGGCAGACTGAAAAAGCTGCTCTGGGGCATGGAGGGCAAGGCGGTCCCTCAGGTACGAGGGGCCCAGACTGTGGAGGACCTTATAGATCAACACCAAAACCTTGAAACTGGCTCAGCACGCTATTGGCAACCAGTGCAGAGTCTGGAGCACAGGTGTTATGTGCTCCCGATGACCCGTCCCCAAAAGGAGCTGGGCCGCCGCATTCTGCACTAGCTTCAGCCTCTGAACCAGTAACAAGGGAAGCCCCACGTAGAGCACGTTGCAGTAGTCCACCCTCGAGGTGATGAAGGCATGGATGAGGGAGGCCAGGTCCGGGGGATGGGGGGGGGACACAGACACCTCACAACAAACAACACAGGGAGGGGTACAATACTGAAATGAAACCTAAATCAATCTAATCCTACTCTAAATAAATCCAAAAACAGGGGAAGGGAATCAGGGATGGACTATATACAGGGAAGAGGGAAGGATTCAATGGAGGGGAGGGAGAAAGAATACAGGGAGGCTTAACAAATAAAAATAACACCTAAATATTTCTAAGCTAATCTAAATAAATGAAACTATGGAGGTAAATGTGTGGAAATGGGTGAAATAGGAGGAGGACGGCAATGAATTGGGAGGAACACAAACTGCTGAGAGACGGAGAGTTCTGAAAATGCCTGCTGACAGGATCAATGGCTGGCTCAGAATGAATTCGAAGGGGGGGGGCAATTAGTTTTGTTACTTGCTGCTTCCGCCTTACCACAAGCTCCATTTGCTTTGTGCAGCCTAGCCTGTGGCCAATCGCAGACTGCCACGCCAGTGATCTGAGGAAAAGAGGGATGGTGATTGGGCAGGCTGGCTGCTAGTACAAGCCTCTCCACCCTTCCTCAGATGACACACACATCCCTTCCCTGGGCCTGCCAGCTAGGTTTTTCCTGCCCGAACGCTGCCCAAACTCATCAGAACGCGGCCGAACTGTTCGGGGGTTTCCACGTTCGGTTCGGCCATCTGAACTGGCCAAGTTTGGTATGAACTCTGAACATCTGAACCATGTTCGCACATCCCTACTGCCTGCAGCCACAAGGAGACTTTTTAATAGAGAGAGATCATTAATGTATAGGGATGCCTCAGCTGTGTCCTCCATGCTATGGACTGGAAAATGTAAAAGCTACTACAGAAATTTCATATCATCAGAATATCCTCTAAGTAAATCCACAGAAGGCTGGATCCATTGTAAAGAAAAGTAAATGGAGTGGAGATCCCAAGCAAGCGCTAAGTTCTGTCCTAGGAATGTGAAGGGGTACAATATCATTTTTGTTTTTATTTCATTTATGTTTGAAATTTTATTTCCATTTCATTTTTTATTTCATTTTTATTTTGTTTGTGCTTAAAATTTCATTTTCCATTCATTTTAATGGACATTCATGGCTTTATTAGGGAATGGGAGAATGCAGTGTAATCTAACGCCTACAGGGAGGAAGCAGAGGAGCATTAGAAGGGAGGGAAAAACTGCCTGAAACACAGGGAAGTCTTTGTCCAGTCCCTTCTCTAACAGATGGGGGTCACTTAAAAGACATTTAGTAGGATTATACAGAGACAGGAGATTTAAATTATTTTGAAATAAAAGAGGAATAGATCTTCTCTGAATAACCCTGAAGAATCAGAAGCTAGAAGGCAGAGAAGCAGCTGCAGACAGACAGCCTCCCACAATACAGATTTCACAGTCCCACCCCACCCTAGCACCTCTGGTTGGCTATTCCAAGTTCTGGCAACACTGAACGAAGCCCTACCACCAAATGGGTTCTCTCTGTGTGTCAAGGGCTGCGTGATGATGTAGCAATCTCAATTGGCCATCAGAGATGCCAATCATGCTCTCCATTCCCTGCATGTCCCCTCCTCCCTGGCTTGAATTGTTACACTGTCAGTTTTTCCTGACACAGCCTCACAGCTGTGATCCCAATTAGCAAGAAAAGATGCCAGTAATGCTCTTTCATTCCCTCCCTTAACCTCCCCCCACACCTTGAAGTGATACATAGTTTGTTTTGCCTAACACAACCTCACTGCAGCAATCCCAGTTGGCCAACAGAGATGCCAATCATGCTTTCCCTTTACCTCCCTTTACCCTCCCTGACTTGAATTGATACACTGTTTGTTTTGCTTGAAAGCCTCACTGCAGCAGGCACTATAAGGTTAAAACATACACAAAATTTAAATTCAGGTATGTAGCATAATCAGGCTATGCTACATGACTGAGGAAGAGCCCTGTATGGAAATAAGCTTCCTTATTTCCACCAACAACATTTGGTGCAATAAAAGATATAATTTGAACCACTTTGTCTCTCTGTCACTTGGGACCAACATGGCGACCATACTCTATTGCTGGATTACAATGCAAAATTTAAATGAAATTGTATTGGTTTTTCATTCAGTTTGTTTTCTATTTACCTTAAATGAAATTTTAAAATTTTGCTTGAGTTAAACAGAAAACATAAATGAAATGCACATCCCTAAGTGTCCTCCAATCTTTATTATGAAATATTGTAACCTCCAAATCGGAGAACTTTTTCACAGGGGTGTTTGTGCACATGTGCAAAATAGACCTTTTAAGTCATAATCAATTTTCACTTTTCAATACTTTTCTGTGTCTAGCTAGGAGTGAACTTTCAGCTTTCTGATACCATCAAAAGTAATTGATATATGGCAGGCACAAGAATCTCATGCCACATGCAGATTCTCCCCTTCCCCTCCCCACCCCCATCCTTTGAGTTTTCACACACTACTTTATACCCTAGGGGTGCATCAGGCAGTGAATTTGCTACCTGCAGGTAATACCTGTATTTCCGCACACCCCAGTAGGCACCTGACAGGTTTACCCGGGATGCCTGATATGCAGGTCTTTCCAGGACTTTCTTGGAGCCCAGGGAAACTCCTGCCCCTGCGCACTCCTCAGGCTGACTCAACCACCTGGCAGCCCACTGCTCAGCTGACCCACATGGTGCACCACAGTCTCCATAGCAGTGGTGCATCCAGTGCCAATGAAACTGAAGCACAGCCATTCAGGTGAGTCAGCCCGGAGAGCATGCAGGGTCAGGGCACACTCTGGGCTAACTCACCCTTCCAGCTGCACCACTGCTCCTGCTACTCCTCTGGTCCTGCACACACTCCTTTTATGGTGACTGTGGCACACACCACTTGGCTTAGCTGAGAAGTGGGCCAGGTCAGGAGGAGCAGCAGGAGCAGTGGCTGGAGCAGGAGCAGTGGTGCAGTCAGGTGGGTGAGTCATTGGGTCATATCTGGGCACCAATTGGTGCCCAAATGTAACTGGGTCGATTCAGGCACCCCAAATTCAACATGTGCCCATTTTTCCAGGTACACTCTTTCACTTCTATTTATACCTGACATCTCTGTATTAAAATCAACTAAGAAAATGTATTTAATGTGAAATTGATTTAAAAGTTTAGTAGACTTTATCAAATGTTGACAAAAAGCGAGTGAGCAATTTGCTTGCTACCCAGTACTGCTTGTTAACCACTGCCTGGTATTTCACTTTTGCTTTCTATAGCATATTATTCTGTATGTAAAAATCACTTCTCCAAACAAAATAGCAAGGGAAGAATTGTCTAGTGATTCTGCTTATTTTTCCTATGATCTTTCAGCTAGTCAGAACTGGTATGGCTCTTCTTCAGAATTGTATTTGTGGTATGCTTTTGAGAAGTGATTTTTACATAGGAGATGGAAAGCCAATGTGAAAATTAGTGGCAGACAAGCAGAGGTGGCTAGCAGCCTAACAGACTATTCCCTTTCTCACCATAGTCAAAAGAGTGTACGGTTGCTGTGCTGATCCCAAATGTGGGAGAAGCAGGAGAGTATCATCTAACTGCTGTGTTTCGTCTCTCACCATTCCATGAAACACAGTCTGTAAATGTTTTCAAACCTAACTCACATAATTCTTTAATTGATTTCCTTAATTGATTTCTGTACTTGTTTAAAAGTCCTAAAGAAAAAACCTCATATTACTATCACAAAGGAATATAATCGCAGTGCTCTGCATGGAAAACAGTTGGCTCTGCCACACACTGGTGCTTGCAGACAGCAGGATTGTGTTTACAGCACTGCTGCAAATAGGGCTGCCATTTCAGATTTCAATTGTGGAAGAAAAACTTTCAGTAGGGGTTGCTGGCAAACAACAGAGCAAGAATTAGGGGTCGGCACCTGGAGGAAATTACAGATTCAGCTCCATTACGGATCTGGATCTATACTTTCTGGATTTAATTATGGATCTGGATTATGGATCCATATTAAAATCAATTAAAAATTAACAAATAATAATAATAAAACATTTTGCATGCACAAAATGATTGCCAGAATGTTCTGTGCACGTGCACCCTTTTTCAAAATGGCAACAGCAGTGTCACCACCATTTTGGAAAAGGGCAACCGGTCGTATGCACAAAATGGCCACTGCACATGTACAGATGGGCTGCCCTTTTCCAAAATGCCAGTGACACTGGGTGTTTTCAGACGTGACGGGGTGGCTTCGCCCCGTCTTGAAAACAACCCAGGGATTCCTCGCCGGGATCACCCAGGCACGGCAAACAGATGTGCCAGGGATCCCGGCGGGGAATCAGGGAGGGGGCAGGGCTGCATGGCGCAATGTGCGGCTGCACAGCTCCGCCCCCTCCACGCTCCCTCGCCGCCCATCCTCTGGGGAGACGGGCGGGCGGCGAGGCCAATGCTGCCACAGCGTCGGGCCAGTTTGACCACGGCCCGGAATCCTGGTCAGGAATCACTTTCACCACGCTTCTGGGGATTTTCATGCTAGGAGCCCTGGAAGCGTGGTTGAAATTGACCCCATGTGGGCATTCAGCGTGGCGAACATCTGGCGGTCTCCGAACAGACGTGCAGGGCACAGTGACCACATGTAGGTATTCAGCGTGGTTCACTGTGATCTCGTCACGTCTGAAAACACCCACAGGCACTGCCATTTTGAAAAAGGTTACACATGCTCAAAACAGTCCAGTGGCCATTTTTTGCATGTGAAGTTGTTTATATTTTTTTATTTATAGATTTCAAATTGAACCACAGCAGGTGTGCTGTAGACAGCAACACACAACACAGATGTGTTGTGGTTCAGTACGGATTAACTTGTAACTTCCCATTACAGGCAGTTATGTATTAATCCAAGTCCATAATGCCCATCCCTAGCAAGGAGTAAGGGGTGGTGGAACTGACTGTATGAGAGTCACGTAAAGGAGCGAATGGCAGTGCCTGTGTAACGCCCCCATAGAAATGCTTCACTTGGTTCAGGATGATGGGCATGGCTAAAGAAAAGTAGGCCAGGCTTGGGTGGGAAGAAGAAGGGAGACATTTTAGAAGAAGGGAGACCATTTAGAGGCAGGGAGTAGAAGAAGAGCTGTACCTGTTTTATGATGATAAAAGAATGCATATAGGGCCTTAACCCCTTGATTAAGTGAGTAGTTACACTTTGTAATTATGAGCTTCAGTATGGGATTTATTTTGTTGCTGCTTATTATGTATATATTATTTACTCACAGGGCTGTTGTAAACCCTGACTGTGTTTGTGGGCCTTGTTGGAAGTGTCTGCAGTTCAAGGATCAGAGAAGGTCGCTTCTGCAAGCAAGAAGGACTCTCTGAAAGCTACTTCCAAACTATGGACAGATAGCAAAAGAAAATTGAACCTGAAAAGGCGGGGACACGTGTATGTTCCTAGGTCAATGTTAAATTGTCACTGTATTCCTGTCTAAATACATTTGTTGATTTTATGAGCTTGCAACCATTCATTCGTTTGCCCTTGAGAACCCACAGGAGCTTACACCTGCAACTGTAGTTAGCTCTACTACAGGGGAGGTTTAAAATCTGGAAGTCATGGGGAGATGAAGGGGTAGCCAGTCTACCCATTAGAAGGAAAGAAGTGAAAACAAGGAGATACGCCATATCTATGGAATAAGTGTTGCTACTATGAAAATGAAATGAAAATATCTTTATTTGCCACAACTAAAAAGTTATTGGCAATTTTGGAACAGTACAAAAAATAACACAACCAACTGTTTTATAAATTCTAATTTACAACTAATGTTACTAAACAAGGTAAAAAGAGGGGGGGGGAAAGAGCACAATAATATAAAAAACTAAAGTTATTAAACAGATAAAAAAATGAGCATAATAATATAAAAACAAAGCCTTATATCTACAATTCCCCTCCACCATCTTCCCTAACATAAATCAGTCATCAATCATTCCCTCCCAAATCCTTCTCCTGACTATCAACAGCTCTCCCTATGCCCTTCCAATATTTTTGGGCGTCTCACCTGGGAGACCAAATTACCAAAAGTCGCTACTGCATAGGTTAATGCTGAAGCTTCCACATCCAGGCATCTTAGACCAGTTACCATAGGGCGCTGCAACTGAGATTCTCTGAGGGCCTGAAGAAGCTTACCTCTACTTTTAGAAAAACTGGGAAAAACGAACAAAATAGATTAGATTTATTTTATTTATTTATTAAGCTTAGCCATAGGCCATTGCTGGACAAACAACAAAGACAAACAAACCTATACATACACATAGCCCGTATGGCTGACAATTAAAACCAAATAGACCTACATAGTACATAGTCTACTATAATCCAAGTTAAACAAAAAAAAAGGGAAAACCCATGGTTCAGTTACCTCAAAAGTTACCTTTTATCGAGCCATCATTCCGTATGACCTTCCTCTTCTTTTTGAGAGCCTGCCAAGGGAGCACAAGACATGAACCTATCCCTCAAGACAAAAGCCTGTACTAGGAAATCCATGATTTCCTGAACAAATTCCTGTCCCGACAAAGCATTTTGAAGCAAATTGTGCTCCGACCTGCCTGGGTATTTTCCCAGGAATGAGGAAAGAAATTGCCTCCTAATTGTATCATACAGCCGACAGGAGAAGAGCATATGCTGGACTGATTCCACTCCCAGATGATCAAATGGACACAATCGCTCATGATATTTAATCCCCTGCACTCGCCCCTGTAATATATTTGTGGGGAGGGCATTTAAACGCGCACATAACATAAGGTACTTGGCACGAGCTGAGCCATTAGATTTCAAATAACTAGGAATCTCATCCAGTCCTGGCATATATAAAACGAACAAAATATGCTCAGTCGTATTCATTTCCCCCATGGTGCAAGATCGACACATTCTATCTTGTAGTGGGACTTCCATATAGTGTCTTTCCAGTATTGCCGACAGGAAAACCCCACACCGAAGATGTGTGAAAGACATTGTGAAATTTGACCAAGCCATTAGATAATTTGAATCAACTAAAGGTCTTGCGGGCAGCATATAAGACAGAGTCACCCGCTGGCGCTGTATCAAGGCCACATCTATTTGTATTTGTTGATCCACCAACCTCTGATTTACCTGGATCATGGCCTGTTTAATCCCCATAGAAATAAGAAGTTCTGGGGAGAAGCCCAGACTCCCAAGTATAACCTCCAGCTGTTTATGCCATGAGGAGAGCAGCCCCTCCTTTCTTGCCAATCCCAAGAGAGAATTCTCCCCCTGGGGCAAAGTTCCAACCCTTAACCAAAATCTTACCAATGCTTTTAACGCAAAGGTTCTAATAGGGGGGCATCCGGTCTCTAAACGAAGAAAAACCAAGGGGGTTCCCCTAGGGACCTCCAAGATTGCCCTCAGAAAGTCGTTCTGGACTAGGGCTGATGCAAAATCAGCTGTTACCGCTCCGCGATTCCATTCCTAAACCTCGGCATCCCAGGTTGCGCCTCGCATAATTTCGCGTGATACTCCACGATTCTGCATTATTTTCGCTACAAGAATTCGCGGTTGCGAAATATGTGTGTTTCGCCGCTTCCTTCATCGTTACCGTTGCCGTATACAATAAGCGGACTTTTCCCGCATTTTGCCAATTTAATATATGAGCCACAGGCATGAGCACTTATCGCAGTTCCACGAAGGGAGTATGAGTCATACTGTACTATTTTTTCCTCAGCTGTCGCTGAGACGCTGAGCTGACTGCTGCTAGTGCAATGCTACTGTCTGTGTGTCTCTCTTTGTACT
>QEPC01006248.1:587694-613733 GCA_003113815.1 Sphenodon punctatus
ACAATATCAAATGACCACCTTTACCAAAATAGTAACTGCGGATGGCACTCGCCGTCTACGTGGTCTGATTTTTAACCACTTTCCAGTGCTCTTGCCAGGAGGGTGAGGTCGAGAAGGTAACACCTAAATATTTAAATTTCTCTACCTGGGAAATCTGGTGACCATCCATCAACCACTTATGGGTCTCCCCATGTCTCCTATTGGCCACAATCAGGACCTTAGTTTTTTCGTAATTTATGATGAGACCATCATTTTTACAATAATCCTCTGTTGCCTGCATCCCCCGGCGTAATCCCACCAACATTCGGGAAATAAGCACGGTGTCATTTGCATATAGCAAAGATGCCACCTTTCTATCCCCAATAAGCGGGGGGTGAGTATCAACTGCATTTAAGGAAAGGGGAAGACCGTTCAAAAAGATGTTAAAAAGGGCAGGTGCCAACAGGCAACCCTGCCTCACCCCTTTTGCGACCCTGACCCTATGCGTCAGCATCCCCGCCCCAGATGTTCTAACCTGGAGAGAATTGTTCTCATGCAGGCGAATTAGCAGTTGCTACTATGTGAAAAATTCCAGTATCTCAAAAATTGACTTTTTAATTTATCTCAAAATAATAGATTTCCAAAGTTCCAGCTCCCTACTTCAAATCATCATTTTCAGTCTGTGAATTTTGGTTTGGATTCATTCTTCAACCTCAGTGTTAGCTGAATATGATTTCTTGTTTATCCATTTAAAATCCAGATTTTAAATGGATGAGAAGACTTAGACCACATTCACATCTGCCCTTCCTCACAGATTTTGGCTCCAGGAATAAATCTGGGAGCCAAAACATGTGCGGGGTTTGTCTGGTGCAAAAGCCACACCCACGCGGCTTTGCCGGCGATCACCCAGAAGAGCGCGGAGCAGGGAAATCCAGCTCTGTACTCTTCCGGGTGATCGCCGACAAAGTCGCGTGGGGAGGGTGTGGGGAGGCTTTCACACCAGACAAACCCTGCACATGTTTTGGCTTCTGGATTCATTCCCAGAGCTAAAATTTGCATGGAAGGGCAGGTGTGACTGGCCCTTAGAAGCATACAAACTGTACAGACCTTTCAAGCTCATCACAAGGATTACAGCAGTTTCTTGTTTCTCAATAACTTCTATAGATCAAAAGTTATTAAGCAACTTTACCCTGTTTTATGTGACCAAACTGATATCAAACCTGACTCTGGTCTCACTTGTGTTTGATCATAATTCCACTATCATTAGAAAATATCTTTTATTTCTTTAAAATCATGCTAAGTACAAGAAACAAAAACACTTATATTATTAACAAAGCAGCATTACCTTGCAGAACTCACAGGGCAATTGTGTTTGATCATAATTCCACTATCATTAGAATATATCTTTTCTTTCTTTAAAATCATGCTAAGTACAAGAAACAAAAACACATATTATTAACAAAGCAGCATTACCTGGCAGAACTCACAGGGCAATTCTCCCCAGATATCTGTATGTTCCACTACAGCTCAATGAAGTTGCACCAGACCATACAGCACATTTATAACATGAGAATATCTGAGGACCAGTGAACATGGAATGTTTGCAGTGGACTAGACCTGAATTATTTAGCACCAGTTTTCCCCTTAATTGTGATTCACTGAGCAAATTTTTAGTGCTCAATGGCCTTCAGAGTCAACTAACCTTTCCAGTTGTGTGATTTGGTGATCTACTGTCAATACACTCTCTGCAATATAAAACAGACCTCGTAAAAAGAGAAAGCAGGTCATGACCAATTGAGGGACTCTCGAATACTGCTGTATTTATCAAAGGTAAAAATGAAAAACAACCCAGACCAACCTGTTCATAGATGTGAATAATACTGATGAACAATGAAATATATTACACAGTGGCAATTCAGGCTAAGACTTCTATAATTCCATATAGGAGTAGCTATAAATGGCCTTTATCTATCTATTTATTTTACCCACTTTGCTATCATTCCAGCAACTTCAACTAATGAAATCTTGGCAGATGTCTAATTAATGTTGCAGGCTTCCAAGTAGGGTTTTTATGAGTCACCAAGACTATGTAATCATTTCCATTACAAGGCCCGTTTTATGGTATTTTTTGTCACAGTATACTGATTTATTTAGCATTGACTCATTGTGTTCAATTTGCTTTTAGTTTTATCACAAACAGGGCAATGCATTTTTCCTTCTAGCCCCCCAAATTCTACTGCTCCAAAGCAATAAATATCTATAACACCTTCTAAGTAGTTGATGGAATAAATACGATGTTCAAGAACATACAAGAATGGTAATGTCACCATAATGCATTTGCAACAAATGGATTTTGAAACCTCTTGACCCGCTAAGGCAATTACGATGTTTGATGGAGTCTTCAGTAGCTGCAATCCGATTAGAGGACTGATGATATTAGTGCTGACCATGGACCCAGTCAATACCTTCCTTTTTCTTAGATTGTTTTGCTTTGAATGACCAGATTAGATTTTTTAAATCAGATATATTATAGCAATTTAAAATGTGTAAACTGAATGTTAGGGTCACTAATGGCTTGCTAATGGCTTTTTTGCCTGTTTTGTTTATTTGCTTGATTACTTAGAGGGTTTAGCAGCAGGAGGAGAAAAGGGAAGATGTTTTGTGTCCCTCTCACTCTACTAATTGAAGCGGGGGAGGGAGGATTCAAGGTGGAGTAATAAATGAATACACATTTATTTAGTGGGAATCATAACCTTTAGTGAATTTGGGCACTTCAGTGAAACTAGTTTCAGTGCCCCTCATGGCAGCAGGCTTAAAAGAACCTAAGAAATTTTTTTTTAATTATTATTGTTCACTTGTATAATCATTGTTAATGTACTTGGTGATGTACCTAGTAGTGATGAAGTCAAAAGACTCAACGCGGGCACACACACACACTGTACAAGGGTTTCCTGTGTGCACACCAAAGCAGAATGTATGCACATTGTGTGCATATCATGTACATGGTGTATACATGGTGCACATACATTCTGCACTCGGTGCATGCGCGCGCATCAACTTAAGTGGCTCCTAGGGATGAGATGAGAGCAAGTGTTCCCATTCCGTAGGGAAATACCAAACTTTTGGGAACACTTGCAAGTGAGTTGTACTTAATCAGTCGCTGGTGATCCCACGCTTCCTCATTGCTGATATTGACGTCTGTGATTTCCCATCATTTCCCATCAATTTTAGGCATTTTTTGTCATTTTTATCATTTTGGTCACTTTTCATCACTTTATGGGACTTTTACTGCACTTTTGTGGCACTTTCTGGCACTTCCCCCAGCACTTAGTGGGTATTTTTGTGTCTAGACAGTCCTTGAGTGTGCACTCGGGGCAAACACAGTGCTTAGGATTGGCCCCGTAGCATCTCTGTTCAACTCACGAAAAATAATGACAAACAGCAAAAGCCTCAGTAAGTTTCTGCATTATACGAATAAAGGAAAATGACCCGTTTCCAATGGAAACAGCATTTGCCACAATTTGTCAGCCTACTGGCTGCCAAATTCTCACTCCCAGTGAGAGGCATCATTGTGCAGCATAACCACAGTGAGTGGTCTGCTGCCTCAATGTAGGAGTGTGTAACACATTCTGTGAGCATATGTCTGAGTAGTCACCACACTTAAGTGTTGACCAGTCAGCAGTGGCATAGCAAAGTTGTAGTAGGCCCAGACTCATGTCCCAATTATGAGGCCCCCTATGGACAAGGGGATGGGGTTTCCAGGGTGGGGGAGTAGGGTTTACCCATGAAGGCTATGCCTTCTCAGCTCCCAGAAGCCTCCCCATTGCCCCCAAGAGCATCAGCAACCTCACCAGAAGAAAGTTTTAAGAGTGGATGGGGGTGGGGCCAGCACGCCAGCCTTTCCTACTTTGAAAACTTCCTTTTTGGCAGGTCTCTTTACAAGTGGCCAGAGAGCCACTAGGAAATTGTGCTGGCCCCACCCATCCCCTCTGAAAATTCACTAGCAGCACCAGGCTGCTTGAACTGCTCCCACCACCACCATCCCAAAGTTCAGGGCCTGGCCTCAACTTCTGGACAGGAGCGGGTGTGCTGGATTCTAAAAATGACACACTATGTGCATATGAGAAAGGACTAGGTCTCCCATTATGAAAGATTAGGCACCCACTGAAGTCTAGCATAGTTATGTAACCCTCTTGCACACTAGACAGACGAGTAATGTGCTCACAGACTACAATCCTAAACACTCCTGCAGTAAATGGCAAAACTCTTATTAACTTTAATGGGCAAGAACCTAAGTCTCTATCCCAAAGGCTACAAATCCTCAAATCACTCCAGCGTACTCTAAGTGGTACTGCCATCCAAATTGCACATCATGAACCTGCAAAACTCTTCTTACAAATTAAAGCAGGCAAAACAAACCTTGAATATTCCTCCCCTGCCCCCCAAAGAATATAAGGAATTATGGGTTTTTTAAAAATCCTTTGCTAATCTTCTGCCTTCCCCTACAGCAAACCAAAACCATGAGGGGAGAAAAAAGAATTATGAGATTTCCTTCCCCCCACAAAAAATCTTGTTTTTCATTTTTTTCATGAAAAAAGTTCCTGTTTTTAACTTGACCACCTGTTGTGCTATCACCATAGTTATTCCAATTCAAATAAACTAAAAATATGCCCATGAGTCATTCACACAAACACTGTACTTACTGGTAGTACTAATGTACTGATATTTTAGCTGGCTGGGTATACACTATATACTTAATCATTAAATGATCATGGTACAGAATTGGAGTTTCCCATTACAAATAGCAATACGTTTGTTAGATTTGAAGGAGGAGAAACATAATTCTTTGTCATAACCAGAATTTTGAGTAATGCAAGCTTGACCTATATGCATCCTACTGCATTCAGTTTGTATACGTAGAAGACACAATCTAACAGCCTGCGTGTGCCCTCCCAATGCATGACCAGAACATGCGCACTGCAGGCATGCATATGCCATCAATGCAGCACAGCTGTGTGGGGCACAGGTGTAGCCTGGGTTAACCTGAATTCCCCGAGCCCACACACACCACGGCCCAGAGGAATGGAGCAGGCAAAGCTCCTGCTCCAGCCCCCAGGCCATGGGTTTTGGGGACTCGAGGGTGTCAGGTCATTCCAAGTTGTAACTTTGCCCCATGTAGCACACGTGCATGCCTGCAGTGCACTCGTACTGGATGTGTACTACGTGTAGGGGGCAGTGTGTGCAGGTTATTGGATTGCGCCCAAAATGTTTGTGTCACATACATCCAAGCTTTGTACAAACAAAGCCCTGAAATTGTAGGTATTAAAACACTGGGAGAAATGGAGAATGTTTTTTGCTAATGTAGCTCTTATTTTCAGAACTTAATTTTGCCCAGATCAAGGCTAGCAAAGTAAAGGCGAAAACAGGTACTGGTTGAATCATTTGGAGAATTGTCAGGTGTCAAGGGCAGGGGCATAGAGAGTCAGTGCCGTATGAGCTCCAGGGAGATTTGGAGAAGAGTTCATGAAGGATTGGGTCCAGATACAGATGCAGGATCAGGCCCCCGGAGGTAGCACAGGATTGGGGTCCGAGGATTCCAATTTGGGTGAGGATCAGCACATGAACCAAGGGGGTAGACATGAACAAGGCAGGGCTGGACTGACAGACAAGATGAGACAGGACTGGCGCAAAGCAGAGAGGGTTCCCTGGGCAATCACCTGCAGGGGCTCACTTGGCTGTCACAGATGCCAGGCTCCCGTCAAAGCAGATGTCGAGCCAAACTCTCAAGACAGACAGGCAGGCACGTTCAGAATGACTGGTTCCGGGGAGGGGGTTTGAAGGACTGGCATCTAGCCAGATCCAGAGAACACAAGGTCTGGGGGTGGGGGGGGGGGGGGAGGAGTGCAGAGCCTGTACAAGGTGTATGGAGACAACAGGAGCAGGGAAACACACAGAAGGCAGACTGGGAACCAGGAAGATGAGACAGGAATCAGGAAATGAGACATATGATCTATTCAGCTTCCTGTGTCTTTGAGCTCACCAATATACACATCAGCAGTGGATGTGGAGCAAGGCTGAGGAGGGGTGTAGCCTGGTCAGCATGGGAGAAGGTCATCAGAAATAACCCTGGGTCCCAGACAGAGTGCCTTGGGGACAATGAGGCACCAGCCACTGCACTCAGGGTTCCAAGTGTGTTGGTTCAAGACTGGGTTATTACAGGGAGGAGGAAAACTGGCAACATATCTCCACAATTTCTTTGAATACCACCCTCTTCCCCTGCTTTCCAGGTCAAGAGGTGGGACTCCTGGGACAGACTAGAACAGTGGCACCTCTTGTTTTGACGAATTAAGCATTGCTTATCTTCCAGCTTAAAACTCACACTGTGGCTGCTGTATATGGTAAAGCAGTTTACTGGGCTGCAGTTCCTATTGTGAATTCAGACATACTGCAAAACATGCTAACTGTCTGTCAGCTTGGCAAAAACATGCTGTCACTTATTGACTGGAAAGGTAGTTATTAGTAAATCAAGTCTCAGGCAATCTTGTTTGATGGGAAGTCATCATTTTGGATGTACTATTCTAAAGAGTTTAGGTTTCCAATGAATGTTATAGCAGTGTGAAAGAAGGGACTCGTCTTCCTCATGTTTATTGCCTTTCTTTTATCGTAGTATCTTTCTTTTAAAGATAAGATTCATTTGCCTAAGCTTCTAAAGGATTCCTCCCAAAGAAAAACAAACATCATGATTTCAAGTATTGATGTTTGAATTGTAGAAATGAGGCGTGTTATAAAACTTGAGACAAATGTGCAAACTGAATGCTCATGGAAAAATGCCAGAGTGCCAGAAACTGAACTCTTGTATTTATTCAGAGAAACAAGTACAGCATGAAAAGCAGCAGTAAAAGTTTATTCACACGGCCCAGCTTCACCCTGACCAGACGTATCTAGGGACAATGGGGCATGAAAAAAGTTGACACTACCAAATGTAACTCGGATAGACCTCTGAATATGAGAACAGATATCAGGTGATAATGTTCTCTCACTGCCAGCCTGAGATGAGTTCACACACGAGAGATATAACTGAAAGATTGTCCATGATGTGTTTCAGTATCTTGATACATTTATTTACCCTATTTTGACTAGAGGTTTTCTTAGATGGTTCTGTTAAAAGCAAACAACTGATGTAGCAAATCAAAGAGAGACTTCGAAACATTGACAGTTTAAATCAAGTGAAAACTGAACCCATTGAATTTAAGCCATTTACTCAGCTCTACACAGTATTCCTTCCTTAGACAATACACCCAATCGTTTCAATGGAAAATCTGTCTGATTAATGAAAATAGGATCAAATAGGACCCCCCCCCTAAAAAAATGAAAGTCTAATTCCACAATTACTACTACTAATAATAATATTGTATTTCTATAGCACTCTCCAGCCCTCTGCTGAATTATGCTCAGAGCACTTCACAAAAACTATACAGTAAAACAATGTAAAATCTATTTTAAAACCATTTTAAAAGGGAAGGGAACGAGACAGAGCAGAATACATCCAGAGGAACCAGCAGTGGATCATCTGAAAGCACCTGGAAAAGATTATTATTATTTTTTTAAAGTCCTCAGGTGCTTTTTGAAGGTGAGGAGGGAGGGACTGACATTTACATCTGGAGGGAGTGTTTTCCACGCTGAAGATCCCACCACAGCAAAGGCCCAATTACCTGTTGGCATAAGGTGCGATGGTGGGATCCCCCAAAAGCGAGTGATTTCTGAGCACAGAAAACCATCTGTCAGAGCCCAAGCCTGCGCATGTTCCGGAGACAATGTAAAACTTTACTTTTCAGCAAAGTGTTTGGGAGGTGGGGCTAGAGGTTGGGTTGCGTGAGTTTAGGAGTGAGGATGGGTGGTGGTTGTTATTTTTTAAGGATTTTAATATATTCAATGTTTTTAATATTGTAAGCCACCCTGAGCCTTTAGGGAAGGCAGGAGTAGAAATTTAAATAAACAAACAAACAAACAAATAAATTGCAACCCACCCCACCCCCCCACACACGTTGACTTTAATGGTAAAGGGTTGGCCTGACCAAATGTCCAGCTCATGTTTTTCACCCATATAAACCTAGTTACTAAAGTTGAAACAAATATCCATAGCGAATGGCATATCCAATGAATTCGCTCTCTGAAACTAGTCTGCTGAAGTGGCTACAGAGACGATTCATTTCCTGCTTCATTTATGAAAATGATTTTCTATTTTGGGTATTTCATTCCAGCATGGGTGTTTTCAGATGTGACGTTGGGCACGGATTAATCTGCTTTAGCACAATGTCATGTTTAAAAAGGAGCACCAGATCTTACCATGGTCTAGCTTCCAACCATGGTGAAGTTTAGCCTGGACTGTCACTCAGAGAAATCCTCAAGTGACAACCCGGGCAAAGCTCCACCATGATCAGGAGCCAGTCAGAGGACCTGAAGCAAAGCAGGCTATCACATCTGATAGCCCACTTCTCTTAACCTGGTCCAGAGTGGAAGCAGGGACCAGGCACCATGGCCAGGGCCGGCCTTACCATGGGGTGACTAGGGGTGGCCACCCAGGGCCCCGCACTTGTGGGGGGGCACGGGTTTGGGGGTTTAATAACTTTGATATATTTTTTTTTTAATTGGGTGGGGCGGGGGGCAGCAGGAGTGAGGGAGAGGCAGAGGCCCCACCTCTCCCACACTCCGTGACCCTCCCCTCCACTGCTTGGCACAGTCTCAGCCAGGGGAAATGAGGGAGAGAGAGTCAGAGGCCCCACCTCTCCTTCATTTCCACTGGCTGAGAGACTGACAGATGGGGGGGGCACCCACAGAGTGAGGAAGAGGCAGGGCCTCTGCTTCTTCCCTCACTTCCACCAGACATGAGGGAGAAGGCTGCAGAGGCCCCGCCTCTCCCTCACACCACTGGCCCCCTCCACTGCCTTGCCTGCCTGGCTGTTTCAGCCAGGGGAAATGAGGGAGAGGCGGGGCTTCTGCCTCTCTCTCCCTCATTTCCCCTGGCCAAGAGACTGTGCCATGCAGCAGAGGGGGAGGTGAGCCCAGTGCAGGGTGGCGGCACTGGCAGCAGATCAGGTAAGTGATCCGGTCGGAATTCGAATGGCCACTCAGGCTTGGGGATGGGCAGAGGGGAGTTCCCCTCCACTCATCCCTGAGCCCAGGCCCGGGTAGCACGCTGCCCCTGGGCTGGGGAGCACCCCCTGAGCCTGGGAGCACCCCTAGGCCTGCCGGCGGCTTTGCCACCAGTGGAAGATATGGAGCCCCGCATTTCTTCTCCACCCTGGGCCCCGCTTAGGGTAAGGCTGTCCATGGCAACTGTCATTGGCTGCCCATCAGGTGGGGGAGGGGTGCTGTATGCAATGTGGGGGCATAGATGTGGAGACGTACATCCATGCGTCACCCTACCCCCTCCCCAACCCGGGCCACTGATATGCTTCTTTAGCAGCCTGGCCAGCTCCGACCCGGAGTGACAGGTCTTGCTATGGCCTGAAGCGGAGCGTGGCAGGTTCATCATGTATGAAAGTACCCTATATTTGCACACATGAAAGGGTCAATTCATTTTGGCTTTACTAGTCAACCATAGGAATCATGACCTCGGATCTGTGTGTCATTAAAAATGGTTGGAAATGTTTCAAAATAGTAAACTAGGGCTGTGCAAAAGGCACCCCATTTGTTTTAGTTTTAATTTTTGTTTTTGATGAAAACAATTTGTTTTCAGGGTATTTCATGGAAAATCCATTTGTTTTAGGGAGGTCATTTTATTAAAGCATTAAAAAAGAATTTAATTTTTTTTAAAAAAAATAAATCACTGAGCATGCACAAAATGGCCACTGGACATTTCTGCACATTCATGCCCTTTTCCAAAATGTCAGCAGCAGCGTTATCGCCGTTTTGGGATGGGGCAACCACCTTGCTCATGAGAGGCTGTCCTTTTCCAAGATGCCAGTGTCATTTGCCCATACACAGTGTTTTTTTATTTATTTTTTAATTAAAATGGCATCACTGCCATTTTTTAAAAGGGCACACATGCACCGAACAGTGCTGGCAAGCATTTTGCACATGCGCAGGTTTTTAAATTTTATTTTATTTTTTATTTTTAAACAAAAACGAATGAAAGCAATTGACATCATTTGCTTATTCCTTCGTTTTTGTAACATTAGTTATGAAAACAAATGGGGTGCCATTAATTTTTGTAACTAATAGAAAAACTAAACAAATGCAGGTCCCTACAGTACACAAATGTACCAAAAAATTAAAATACGACCCGATCTTTCTTCTCTCTTTCTGTTATGAATTACTTGCTTTGTAAAGCTTTTTCAGATCAAGTGCAGAGAGGATACTACCTAAAATAGCTTGTACTACATTTTAAAAGTACACATGGATGCAGGATGTAATGAGCTGAATGGAACAGGAGGAAAGTATTTTTAGTTTCACAGAAATTGTGGATACATAAAACTGGAAGAATAGAAGGTACAATTCTTAGTAGTATTATTTAACTTTGATTTCTTGAGATGATTTTATGAGTTGTATATGTGAACATAGGGAATTTTTAGACAAAGTGGGTTCGGGGGGGCGGTCCGTGATGGGCGCCATGCATAGAGGAGCACTTCATGCGACTGGCCCCACGCACAGCTGCCCTGCCCACCTCATTCGCGCATGGGGCACTCCAGCTTTTTGTCAAAAGCCCCATGTGTTGAGGGGGGGGCGTGACAGAGATGCATTGGGGATGAGTGGGTGCAGGAGTGCACACGCACACACACACGACATTCAGATGAGACAGGCCCCACACAGAGAGAGGCGGTTCTTGCATGGGGCCATCTTGTTTTAAAACACCCATAGACAATACTATTTGTTGGCATCTTTTTGAAAAATGTTTCAATAATGTATCTGGCAAAAGCTAGGTTAGAGATTTGTATTAAAAATCACATGATCTCCACTTCCGGATTACAAATCCACCTCCTGTTTCTGGAAGCCATTTATTTTTTTATTTTTATTTATACAGGTATTTATTTCCTGCTTCCTTTTATTTTATTTTATTTATAAAACTTCTATACCACCCCCTGCAGCCCAATTGCAGTTCAGGGTGGTGTGCAGCATATAGATTGTATAAAGATAAATAAAAAAATACAAGAGCATAAGAAGTGTCATACTGGGTCAGACCAATGGTCCATCAGCCCAGCATCCTGTCTCTGACAGTGGCCAATCACGGTGGCTTCGGTGAAGCACCCAACAGGTCACAATGGGGGATCCATTCCCTGTTGTTTTCCCCCAGCTCCCATCATGTTCCCTGATCCTGTCTGGCTAATAGCTGCTAATGGACCTATCTTCCAGAAACTTGTCCAAACCTCTTTTAAACTCAGCTATAGTACTGGCCCTTACCACAGCCTCTGGCAGTACAGTCCACAACCCAATTATACGCTGAGTGAAAAAATATTTTCTTTTATTTGTTTTAAACTTGCCACCCATGAGTTTTATGGAGTGTCCCCTAGTTCTAGTACTA
Source organism: Sphenodon punctatus (assembly GCA_003113815.1). NCBI lineage: Eukaryota > Metazoa > Chordata > Lepidosauria > Sphenodontia > Sphenodontidae > Sphenodon > Sphenodon punctatus. The sequence continues at coordinate 599,195 of QEPC01006248.1, forward strand.
GCCGAAAGGGTAAATAACTGCTCCTTGTTTATTAGTTCCACCCCACTCATTATTTTATAGATCTCTATCATATCTCCTCTCAGTCGTCTCTTCTCTAAGCAGAAATCCTATAGTGATACCAGTTCTTGCCACCCATGAGTTTCATGGAGGGTCCCCTAAATATCATATTAAAACACAACAGCAGAGGCCCAAAAAGAAAGACACCCATACCTCTAAAATAACCCACCCACCCACCACCGGTCCCCCTCACTGAACGCCTGGCAAAACAGCCAGGTCTTGCATTGTCTATATTAGGAGGGGAGATCCAGGGAGAGGTGAAATATCCACCGGGAGATATGCCTCAGATAATTTGGGGTGGCTCACAACTAGTAAAATACATAAAAGAACAGGGATATAAAAACCCAGTAACACACACACACCCTTTCCAACCCACCCTACCTGTCTCTTTCTTCAAATGCCTGGAAGCACAACCAGGTCTTACAACGCCACTAGAAGGTAAGCAGATCCAGGTAGAGGCAAATTACTGCTGGAAGGGAGTTCCACAGCAGCAGAGCAGCCACCAAGTATGCCCTCCTCATTGTGATCATCTGTCTACAATACAGGACCTCCAGGAGGGCACTCCCAGGTGACCACAGAGGCCAGCCCAAGACCCAGGAGATGAAGCAATCCCTCAGATAAGTGGGACCTAGACCATATAGGGCTCTATAGGTTAACACCAGCACCTTGAATCATGCCTGGAAGACTATTGGCAGCCAATGGCACACACAAAGAATCAAAGTAATATGTTGATATCGGCCCGACCCCATCAAGAGATGGCTGCCATATTCTACACTAGCTGCAGCCTCCAAACCATCACCATGGACAGTCCCACGTAGAAAGCATTACCGTAGTATAGTCTCGACTCTCGAGGGGATGAAGACATGGCTGATGGTGGCAAGATCAGAACTAGAAATATAAGGTCGAAGTCTCCTCACTAGATGCAATTGGTGAAAGACACCCACAGCCACAGCTGCCACCTGACTATCCAAGCGCAGCTGCGGATCCAGGAGAACCCCCAGGCTCCAGACCTCACCCACCACCATCTCCTCCATATTGTTGGGATTCAGCTTCAAATCGACTCGGCAGACTCACCTTCCCCCACAGCTGCCAAACACTGAGAAAGCACTGAGGCTGCCGGGCCTGGGACAGATGAAAATGAGAGGTAGAGCTGGGTGCCATCAGTATATTGATGACACCATACCCCAAGTCCCCTCACAACATCACCCAATGGCTGCATGTACACGTTGAACAGGAGGGGGCAAAACAGAACCCTGCGGGTCCCCACACAGGAGGCCCTGTAGAGACGACAAAAAGTCCCCCAGCACCACCCGCTGAAATCTTCCAGCCAGGAAAGAACAGAACCACTGAAGCACAGTTCCATCCACCCCAGCTAGGTTCCGCAGGTGAGTCACCAGCATCTCGTGATCAATGGTATAAAATGCTGCTGACAGTTCTAAAAGAATCAATAAAGTCAAATTTCCCTTATCTAATTCTAGTTGAAGGTCATCTACCAAGGCCACAAGTGCAGTCTCAGTGCCATACCCTGGATGAAAGCCAGACTGCGCTGGGTCTAATTAACCATCAAAATCCAGGTGGCATGTTTGCTGCTGAAATATGTGGTTTAGCACAGTGGGATTCTCTGGGGTTTGGAAAATATGAAAAACATTTTTAAAAAAAACAAAAAAACCCACCTGGTTTAACTGCAGTTCATTTCACTGTATTATTCCAGTGTGTATAGACTGCTGCAACATGAAAGGATGATAGAGCCAAAGGAAATGTCCAAGGAGGTGAGATTAGGAAAAGCAGCAATAAGAAAGATGAAGTTTTGGTTATCCAGCCCCCCCTTAACCCTTGCCCCTCACAGCTAGGCATAACCAGTTTCTCTCTAGAAACTGCTCTGTCGCTGATCTCTCCTTCGATCCTCATCCTATATCAGACCACTTCCTTGCCTCTTTCAACATTTCCCACTGTCCCCCCTCCTCTTCCCCTTCTCTACGCCCCTTCCGTGACCTTCAAGCTATTGATCCCCTGGACTTTGCCTCCTCTCTCTCTCCCCTTCTTCCTACAGTCTTCTCTTCCTCCTCCCCTGACTCCGCTGTCTCTGCTCTCAACGCCTCTCTCTCCTCCACACTTGACTCCCATGCCCCTCTCTCTTCCCGCCCTGCCTTCTCCCACAACCCCCGTCCTTGGCTCACCCCTAGTATCCGCCACCTCCGTTCTTGCACTCGTGCTGCTGAACGACTCTGGCGCAAATCCCATTCTCACGCTGACTTCCTTCACTTCAAATTCTGTCTCTCCACCCTTACTTCTGCTATCTCCCTTGCTAGACAACACTACTATGCCTCCCGCATTGAGTCCTGTTCTCGGGACCCTCGCCGCCTGTTCTCTACCTTTGACTCCCTCCTCAAGCCTCCCTGTCCTCCCCCTCCTTCTTCCCTTTCTGCTCAGGATCTTGCCTCCTTCTTCACCTCCAAGATAGACAAGATCCGCCTCGACATCGCTTCCCACTCCTCTCTTCCCACTCCCACCCCTCTCCCTCCTCCCCCTCCTTCTCTCATGTCCTCCTTCTCCCCTGCCTCCCTTAAGGAAATCTCCTCTCTGCTCTCCTCCTCCAACCCTTCCACTTGCCCCCTTGATCCCATTCCTTCCCGCCTCCTCACCTCCATTACTCCCACTGTCGCCCCTTCCTTCCTGCACATCATCAACCTCTCCCTCTCTACTGGCTCTTTCCCTTCTGCCTTCAAACATGCCACAGTCTCTCCTATTCTCAAAAAGTCCACTCTTGACCCCTCTGACCCTTCTAGCTATCGTCCTGTCTCACTCCTTCCTTTTGCTTCCAAGCTGCTTGAACGTGTTGTCTACTCCCGCTGCCTTGACTTCCTATCCTCCAACTCCTCCCTTGACCCCCTCCAATCTGGCTTCCGCCCCCTTCATTCTACTGAAACTGCTCTCGCTAAGATCACCAACGATCTTCTGGTGGCTAAATCTAAACGTCTCTATTCCATTCTTGTCCTCCTTGATCTCTCTGCTGCCTTCGATACTGTTGACCACTCACTCTTGCTGGATTCCCTTCACTCCCTTGGCTTTTGTGGCTCTGTCCATAACTGGTTCTCCTCCTACCTCTCTGACCGCTCCTTTAATGTGTCTCTCTCCAACTCCGCCTCCTCCTCCTTCCCCCTCTCAGTTGGTGTTCCTCAAGGCTCTGTTCTTGGCCCTCTCCTCTTCTCGATCTATACCTCATCCTTAGGCAAACTCATTGCCTCCCATGGCTTCCAATACCACCTCTATGCTGATGACACTCAACTCTATCTCTCTACTCCCTCTCTCTCTCCCTCTGTTCAAGCTCGTCTCATCAACTGTCTCTCTGACATCTCTACCTGGATGTCTCAACGTCAACTCAAACTCAACATGGCTAAAACTGAACTCCTTATCTTCCCCCCTCATCCTTCCTCTCCTTCCTCACTGTCAATAACTATTGATGGAGTCACCATCCTGCCTGTCCCCCAAGCCCGTAGCCTAGGCTTCATCTTTGACTCAGCCCTTTCTTTTAAACCCTACATTGACTCTGTTGCTAAATCCTGTCGCTTCTCCCTCCATAACATTGCTAAGATTCGCCCTTTTCTCTCTGTCTCGTCTGCCAAAACTCTTGTTCATGCTCTGGTCATCTCTCGCCTCGATTACTGTAACCTCCTTCTCACTGGCCTTCCCCGGTCTCACCTTTCTCCCCTCATCTCTGTCCAAAACTCTGCTGCCAGGGTCATCTACCTCGCCAGTCGCTTCGACCATGTGCAGCCCCTCCTCTCTTCGCTTCACTGGCTTCCCCTTCCTGAACGAATCCTGCACAAGCTCCTAGTCTTCACCTATAAAGCTCTTCACAACCTTGCTCCCCCCTACCTCTCTGCACTTATCGCCCTCCATACTCCAGCCCGTGCACTTCGCTCCTCCTCTGTCCCTTCTCTCACCCTTCCACGCCTTCCCTGCTCCCCTAAGCGCCTTCGTCCCTTCTCACTTGCTGCCCCCCATGCCTGGAACTCCCTCCCTGTCCACATCCGCCTTGCCCCCTCCCTTCATACCTTCAAATCTCTCCTTAAAACTCACCTCTTTCGCTCTGCTCTGTCTGACTCTTTATCCTGCTGAGCCACTATTCCTATACCTACGATCTGTTTACCCTTTTCCTTGCAACATGGACCTGCCTGCTGTCATTCTCATTGTAACCAAGCCAAGCACGTGCACTTGAGACCTCGCATCTTCATGAATGTTAGACCCCTTGTCTTTTCCTCTGTTCCCCTTCCTAAGTCTCTCCCCCAGCTCCTGTATCTCAGATTGTAAGCCCTAGGGACAGGGACCATGTCTATCTTATTACTTTGTAAAGTGCCAGGTACACTACTGGCGCTATATAAATGTTTGTTAATAATAATAACCATCCCCTTTTGACCCCCACAGCACCCCAGCTGAGAGACACAAGGCACCCATGAGCCTATACTCACCTTCAAAGCACTCCCCACCCACTAAAACCCCCAACCCGTGGCATTTTTCCCTGAAACCCACTGCCACCCACACCTTCCCCTCCCAACCTTTGTCCCCAACCTCCTACCCCTTTCCCAGTCCCTAGGGATGTGCAAACAGGATGGAGTTTGGATGTTTGGGCATTTGGCCATTGAGACTAAAAACCAAGATCAGGTTCATGGGTTCAGTCCGGCGGAGTTTGAACCATTTGGCAGATTTCAGAAAGTCCGGCACCGCCAGGAGGCTTGGGGTGCTCCAGCGACCCCCATGTGGTGGCATGGCAGGCTGTCGGAGCCTCATACTGGGCTTTAAAGGAGCGGGTGAGGGAGCAGCAGGCAGGGGGTGTCACCGTCCACTTCACCACCACCTGCGGTCGAGCAGAAACGCACTGCACGCATATCTGGCCGTGATGGCACACTGGTGGCAGGACCCAGAGGCAGCATTTGGGAGTGGTAGGAGGGGTCTCAAAGCAGGGTATAGGTGGGCCCTGCTTCAGACAGAAGTCATGGACGTCATGGCCCCCACACGTCTTGGAACATCAAGGCAGCCCTGACCACCATGGTGAGGGAGTGGATCACCCCAGGCATACCCTTCACCAAAGGGTGTGTGGTGACACACAACGCGGCCAACATATTGTGGGCAATCTGCGAGGGGGGGTTTCACCAGCATCCCTTGCACCGCACATACCCTTCACCTGGTGGTCAGGAACGCTCTGGGATTGGGGGAGAAGGGGATTGGGGCAGGTACCCTTAGCTTCCTGATTGAGCGGGGGAGGAAGCTGGCCGGTTTCTTTAACTGGAGCACAAAGAGCAGCGACCTCCTCTGGGCGAAGCAGGCAGAGCAAGACTCCCCAGTACACCAGCTGGTGCAGGATGTGTCCACAAGATGGAATTCCACGTTCCTGATGCTCGAGCAGCTTCTCGAGCCACTTCTCGAGCCTTGCATCAGGTTCAACTGGTGATGGACAGCAGGGCACCTCCAGGGTACAATGGGGTGGAATGGGAGAACCTGGCTCACGCGGTCTTTTTTCTGAGACCGTTCCTGGCCATGATGGAGACCCCTCTGGTGCAGAGTCTCCTCAGGAGGCTGGAGGAGATTTCCAGAGGCATGATTGTGGCGCTCAAGGCAAGAAGCTGGCAGCTGAGGCAGTTGCCCTGGTGTGGCAGCTGAAGGCAGGGCTGAAGGTGTGGTGCGATGAGCTCCTGAAGAGGGAGGAATATGCATTGGCACCATGCTGGACCCCAGGGTCAAGGGCACCATGGCATACTGGACACCACTCTATGGGCACTGGAAGGGTGACCTTGTGGAGAGGGTCCAGCAGGCATAGAGGGTTCTGGAGAGTGCGCGACAGCAGCAGCAGGACACCCCTGGGGATGGTGGGAGTGGGAGCAGCCACCTCTTTCAGACAGCGGGGTCTATCCCTGTCCCCAGTCCTAGCAGTAGCAGCAGCAGCACAAGCAGCAGGCTGAGCAGCAGCACCACCCCTATTGCTTCTGGATGATGTGGATGGACAGCCCTCCCTGCCTGGAACGTAGGCCCCAGAACCCTGATGTTGGATCCTGGGGCTGGAGTGGCTGGTTGTTCCTTGATGCAGTGGAATGACAGCTCCCTGTGAGCTGAATGATGACCTCAGAACCCTGATGATGGGTCCTGGGGCTGGAATGTCAGCTTCTGGATCATGTGGATAGAAAGCCCTCCCTGTCTGGAAGGTAGGCCTCAGGACCCTGAGGGTGGGTCCTGGGACAGGAGTGGCAGCTTCTGGATGACATGGATGAACAACCCTCCCTGCCTGGAACGTAGGCCCCAGAACCCTGATGGTGGGTCCTGGGGCTGGAGTGGCCAGCACCCCTGCTTGGCTGGGTGTTGCAGGCTGGTTGGCATTGGTGGAGCAGCAGCAGAGGCCTGGCCAGGGCTCGGTGCCTGGCACCCCTGCTTCGCTCGGCATTTCAGGCTTGCATCCTACTCTCAGGATCTGAACAAACAATTCTGCCAATTGGTCAAGCCTTGCCTAGTGGTGAATCACATGGCCATGGATTGCCGGGGCACAGTACCCGTGGCACAGTAGAGGCAGCAGAAGCAGATATTGGGTTGCCAGGGCACAGAACCCATGGCACGTCAGAAGCAGCAGCAGCGGATGTAGGATTGCCCAGGCACAGAACCCGTGACACAGACAGCAGAGGCAGCATTGGCAGCAGCAGCAGACATTGGATTACCCAGGAACAGAACCCGTGGAACAGCAGAGAAGGCAGCAGCAGGATTTGCCTGTGTACAGCACCCATGGAGCCAGGATGGTAGGATTTGCAAGGGAAGAGCTCCCATAAATCAGCAGATGGCAGCATCAGGATTGCATCAGCAAATTTATTTTTATTTAATTTATTTTAATTAAAAAATTTATCCCGCCCCTCCTGCCCCAGGGCTGCCCTGGGCAGCAAACAATAATATAAACAATTAAAAAATAAAACAATTTAAAACAATTAAAAAATCACCAATACAGAGAAAAGAAACCCACCCTACCCCTACCCCACCCACCCTACCCGGCCTGGCAGAACAGCCAGATCTTACATAAAAGCCAAAATAGCAGGAGAGTGGGGGCCAACCAAGCCTCCTCCAGGAGAAAATTCCACAGCACAGGGGTGGCAACTGAAAAAGATGGCCATCACCTCGCCCAGGGAACCTCCAAAAAGGCTCCCACAGACGATCTAAAGGGTCGCACAGGCACATGGGGAGTGAGGCGGTCCCGCAGATAAGTAGGGCCCAGGCTGTGAAGGGCTTGAATTTGCCAGGGCAGAGCACCCATGGACCAGCAGACAGCAGCAGCGGGATTACCAGGCCAGTGGGGCACATCACCCAGGGTTACCAGGACAGGCAGACAGGCACCTTGACATGACAGGTAGGCAGGCTGGGGCAGGGCTTCAGCTTTGCCCACAGGGTGGGCAGACAGGCAGTGTGGCATGAGCATAAGGCAGACTGAGGAAGGCTTTGATCTTGGCCACCTGGGTGGGAAGGTAGTCAGACAGGCAGCGTGGCATGAGCAGAAGTCAGACTGAGGCAGGCTATGATCTTGGCCACCTGGGTGGGGGGGCAGGCAGACTGGCAGTGTGGCATGAGCAGCAGGCAGGCTAAGGCAGGGTTCGAGCTTGGCAAACTGGGCAGGTGGGCAGACAGTGTGGCATGAGCATGGGAAGGCAGACTGAGGCAGGCTTTGATCTTGGCCTCCTGGCAGGCGAGTGGAAAGACAGGCAGCGAGGCATGAGCAGAAGGCATACTGAGGCAGGCTTTGATCTTGGCCACCTGGGTGGGTGGGCAGACAGGGAGCGTGGCATGAGCAGAAGGCAGGCTGAGGCAGGCTTTGGTCTAGGCCACCTGGGCTGGCGGGTGGGCAGACAGGCAGCATGGCATGAGCATGGGAAGGTAGATTGAGGCAGGCTTTGATCTTGGCCACCTGGGTGGGCAGGCAGATAGGCAGCATGGCATGAGCAGAAGGCAGATTGAGGAAGGTTTTGATCTAGGCCACCTGGGTGGGTGGGCAGACAGACAGCATGGCACGGGCAGCAGGCACACAAATGCAAGCTTTGATCTAGGCCACCTGGGTGGGTGGGCGATCAGACAAGCAGTGTGGCATGAGCAGAAGGCAGATTGAGGTAGGTTTTGATCTAGGCCACCTGAGTGGGCGGACAGGCAGACCGGCAGCGTGACACGAGCAGAGGGCAGAACAAGGCAGACCTTGATCTAGGCCACCTGGGCAGGTGGGTGAGCAGACAGGCAGCGTGGAATGAGCATGGGAAGGCAGACTGAGGCAGGCTTTGATCTAGGCCACCTGGGCGGGTGGGTGGGCAGACGAGCAGTGTAGCACGAGCAGAAGACAGATGGAGACAGGCTTTGATCTAGGCCACCTGGGCAGGTGGGCACACAGGCAGCGTGGCATGAGCAGAAGGCAGACCGAGGCAGGCCTTGATCTAGGCCACCTGGGTGGGTGGACGGGCGGGCTGGAAGACAGGCACTGTGGCATGAGCAGAAGGCAGGCTGAGGCAGGGTTCAAGCTTCGCAACCTGGGTGGGTGGGCAGACAGGCAGCATGGCATGAGAGGCAGTAGGGAAGGCAGGTTAGGACCTTGTCAGGGCACTCAGATAGACTGGCGAAGACTGTGCAGCATGAGAGAGAGAGAGCCAGTCAGATAGGCGGGCCGAGATCATCTTGCCAGAGTCCGGCTGGCAGACTTGCAGCTTCCCAATGCCAGCCACCTGCATCATGAGGTCATTCAGATAGGCCAGCTGAGGCCATCTAGTCAGAGAGTCAGAGAGAGAGAGGCAGAGCAGGCGCCGGGCATTGGGAGGGAGGGACAGCACCTCAGCAGCAGCAGCCCAGATTGAGGAGGAGTCCTGTCCCAAGACTACCCTAGCATGGAATGGTGTGTGCCACTACACCATCAATCCATGTTCAGGGGCATCTCAAGGAATCTGAGCAGCGGAAGGTTCACCTTTATGAACAGCAACTGCTCCACCAACGTGGCCCCCAGTCTCAAGTGGTGCAGCGAGCAAATGTCCCCCGCCATGGAGAACACCCGCTCGCTGGGGACACTCATTGGTGGGCAGGACAACAGACCCTGAGCCACTTTGGATAGGGCCAGCCATATGTTGGTCTTGCTGGCCCAGTAGGCCAAGGGATCGCTGCTGGGATCGATGCACGGCTCCTCCTCCAGGTAGCCCTCCACTGCTGCTGAGGCACCGTCATACTCCCTCACTTAACTGGCCTTTGGCACCACCTCTGCCACTGCCTTCAGTCACGGTGCCTGCCCTGCTGTGCACGAGTCCATGCTCGCCAGAGTGCCCTGCACATACGAGCTGCTTCTGGCAATAGGGCCTGCTGCTGGTGCTGCTACTGCTAGGGCTGACATAGACCCCGCCGGCTGAAAGGGGTGGCTGCTCCCACTCCCACCATCCCCAGGAGTCCTGCTGCTGCTACGGCGCACTCTCCAGAGCCAGCTTTGCCTGCCGGACCCTCTCCACCAGGTCACCCTTCCAGCGGCCATAGAGCACTGTCTGGCGTGCCACACTGCCCTTGACCCTGGGGTCCAGCATAGTTACCAAAATGTATTCCGCCCACTGCAGGAGCTCATCAAAGCTCGCCTTCAGCCCTGCCCTCAGCTGCCGCACCAGATCAAATGTCTTATCCACCAACTTCCTGCCCTGAGGACCACAATCTGGACAATCTCCTCCAGCCTCCTGAGGAGATTCTGGACCAGAGGGGTCACCTGACTGATGGTGGCCGTGGAGGAGCTCATGGTCTCCATCACATCCAGGAACGGTCTCAGCACGAAGACCATGTGAGCCAGGATCTCCCATTCCACCCCATCATACCTTGGAGGTGCCCCGCTGTCCATCACCAGTTGAACCTGATGCAAGGCAGCTTTCTGCTTGAGAAGCCGCTCGAACATCAGGAACGTTGAATTACACCATGTGGACACATCCTGCACCAAGCTGGTTCACTGGGGAGCCTTGCTCGGCCTGCTTCGCCCTGAGGAGGTCACTGCCCTTCATGCTCCAGTTAAAGAAACCAGCCAGCTTCCTCCCCTGCTTGATCAGGAAGCTAAGGGTGCCTGCCCCAATCCCCTTTTCCCCCAAGTCCAGAGTGTCCCTGACCACCAGGTGAAGGGTATGTGCGGCACAAAGGATGCTAGCGAAGCCCCCCTCGCAGACTGTCCTTAGTATGTTGGCTGCGTTGTCTGTCACCACACATCCCTTGGTGAAGGGTGCACCTGGCGTGACCCACTCCCTCACCATGGTGGTCAGGGCTGATTCGATGTTCCGAGTGGTGTGGGGGCCATCGATTAAGTCCGTTTGAAGCAGGGCCCACGTATACCCTGCTTTGGGACCCCTCCTGCCACAGCCAAATATTGCCCTTGGGTCCTGCCACCAGTGCGCCGTGACTGCCAGGTAGGCATGCTGTGTGTTCCAGCTCAACCACCAGTTGGTGGTGAAGTGGACGGTGGCACCCCCAGCCCTTGCCAGCTGCTCCCTCACCCGCTCCTTAAAAGTCCAGTCCAGGGCTGGCACCACCTGCCGACTCAGGGTGGTGCACGAGGGCAGCTTAAACTGGGGAGCCAGGAACCCAGTCAGGTGCCTAAGCCCCATGTCCCTGACCACTGAGAAGGGCTGCCCATCCAGCGCTATCATTTCCCCCAATGTGCGTGTGGCTTTCATTTGAAAGCCACGCCGCCCTCCACATCCTGCAGCTGCCAATGGACCTGGCAGCTTCCCCCACCCCAGCTCCTCCATGGTGCACTGATGCTGCTGCTGCTGCTCCCCCCTAGCAGTGATACCGCTCCTGCTACTAGAGGCAGCTATTATTTATTTTATTGATTGATTGATTGATTGAATTTATACCCCGCCCCTCCTGAATCCAGCTCAGGACAGCTTCCAACAACAAAATACAATTTAGAATTAGAGTAGGATGCTTGCCCACTGATGGAGGCGGACGACTGGCCGCTGCAGTTGGGAACCCGCTGGCATCCACTGCCCCTGCCTGCCTGCTTAGCATCACAGCACTGTGGCATCCCTTCAGGTGCCTCGCCATGGCAGTTGTGACAAGGTTGATGAGCACCTGCCCACGCTTCACCACCTTCTAGCACAAAGTACACTGCACCTCCCTGGGATCATCCGCCCACACCAACTTAAAATGCGCCCAGACCAAGGATTGTTTGCCCCTTCCTGCCTTCTGGCCTGCACCGGGTGACACATTGCTGACAGTGCTGATGCTGACAGTGCTGATGGGAGGGGCAGAACATGGTGGCGACACAGCTCTTGGAGGGACAGCCATCGCCTCAGCACCAGACATCTCCTCTACAGGACTAGTGTCTGCCTCGTTGTTCCCAATATGAGTGATGTCCTGTGAAGGAGAGTACTGGGACCCTGAGGCTGATAGACTGGCCACCATGCTGCTGCCACTCTCCCTGTGCCCCCTATACCTGCTACTGGTGCTGATGCTGATGCTTCTCTCCCTGCTGCCATTGTCCGGGAATCAGGCCCTGCCTCTAGCAGCCAAGGTGAGATCCGCCAGCCCTGGACTGCTGGGGATCACCTCAACAATGGGGGTCGGGGACATTGTTGGCCCTGGAGGAACATCCGAAGCACCTGCAGCTGCAGCAGAGACAGCCGCAGCCTTCTGGACTGCAGGCCTTCCATTGCCCTGCGTGGCAGTGGAGGATGCTGACAGGAGGTGCCGTCGAACCACACCCTGGCTAGTGCCACTGCTGAAGCCTCTGAAGCCCGACTGCCAAAATCAGGCTTGTGAAGTTTGGGGGTGGTAATGGGCTTGGGCTGCTGCCTGCTGCCATTCCACTGTCACGGCCCCTGCCACCTCTACCATGTGCCCCACTGCCTGCCTTACGGGCAGCAGACAGGCCTCTCCTGGTCCCCTTCTCCTGGTCTCCCTTTCCAAATTATGCAGAGGAAGATTTTATTTATTCATTTATTCAGAATTTGAATATTATATATATCTACTACACTAACTCTAACTGCCATTAACTATTCTAAAACCTATGGAACTAAATGGAATATTATCTAATATCTACAAAGGTCTAGTCATACAAATACACTATAAAATATTAAAACTGAATCACTACACACTCTCTATCTATCTCTTTAACTAAGCTAACTCCTACAACTATCTATCTATAGTAACTATCTAATATCTATATATAGATATATGGGGGTGGGTTAATTTCTGTGGGGGGTGTTTTAAATTTGTTTTAATTAAGATGTTTTAGATTAAAACATTAATCTAATTGTTTTATATTATGCTGGAAGCTGCCCCGAGATGCCGTAGGCATAGGGGGCAGCATATAAATATAAGGAAATAAATAAATATACACAGGGATGGGGCAGGGACACAGACAGCTCACAACAAACAACGCAGGGAGGGGTACAAAACTGAAATGAAACCTAAATCAATCTAATCCTACTCTAAATAAATCCAAAAACAGGGGAAGGGAATCAGGGATGGAATATATACAGGGAGGAGGGAAGGATTCAATGGAGGGGAGGGAGAAAGAACACAGGGAGGGGTAAAATATAAAAATAACACCTAAATCAATCTAATCTAATCTAAATAAATGAAACTAAGGAGGTAAATGTGTGGAAATGGGTGAAATAGGAGGAGGATGGCAATGGATTTGGAAGAACACAAACCGCTGGGAGAGGGAGACTTCCGAAAATGCCTGCTTGACAGGATCAGTGGGTAGTTCAGAAGGAGTTGGAAGGGGGGAGGGCAATGACTTTTGTTACTTGCTGTGCCCGTTTTACCACAAGCCCCATTGGCTCCGTGCAGCCTAGCCTGTGGCCAATTGCAGACTGCAAAGCAAGTGGTCTGAGGAAAAGAGGGATGGTGATTGGGCAGGCTGGTTGCTATTCCAAGCCTCTCCACTCCTGGCGCGAGGAAGTCTTCTCCTCAGCTGCCCATCCTCCCTGTTTTTCCCGCCCAAACAGCGCCGAACTCACTTGAACGTGGCCGAATGGTTTGACCGCTTCCGCGTTCAGTTCGGCCGTCCAAACTGGCCGAGTTCGGGCCAAACACCGAATGGCCGAAACGCATTCGCACAGCCCTACCAGTCCCCCACCTTCCAATGCTGGCTCCACTTAACTCTGGTCCCTCAGTTAGCTACAGAGAGCCCCCTTTGACCCAACAGTACCCCAGCCCAGTATTTAGTAAATGAAAAATTTGTACATGACACTTGACTTAATAGACACTTCACTAGTTTTAGGGCATTTTCAGACAAGACACTCCCCACCCACCTCCCACCCACTAGACATATTATAGGGTAACCATAGGGCAATACTGCATCCCTGCAACATGTATGTGAGTTGGTGGTGTGTGGAGAGAGTCTTGTCTGAAAACTCCCTTAGAAACCCCAGGGATCTTTTTTCCATTTACTTCTATGGGGAAATGCTCCCATTGACTTCAATGGAAAACAAAAACAAAATAAAAATGAAACAGAACAAATACTAATGCTAAAAACAAACAAACAAACAAAAATAAAAACAAAATAGAAGTAAATACTGAAGTCCATCTCTAAGGGTGTTTTCGGATGGACAAACTACTCCTTGATTTAATCTGAGTTTACTATCCAGCATTTAGTATTTACAAACTCCTGTCCAGACGTGGATTTTAATGGTAGATAACTTTAATCCTTGATAGTCCATCTGAACATAACCTTGCTGTTAATCAGGAATTAGAGCCTCTGAGATTAATTTCAGTCCCATGGTGCTTTTCGTCTATGCTCAGTGCACCGATTTCTGGGATTAAAAAAAATCTGATTGTCTTCATTTTTCTGATTTCTGAGTTGAAGAAAATGGAAACTCATCCCTTTGTTCTATGGGTATTTAAACTTGGCGCTCCACAATTAAATTGCAAAACAATGACAGAGGTAATATGATCACTCCACAGACATGTGTCCCTATGTACCATAGTGTCACGGCCAGGCCTTGGGGGCTTCTGGAAGTTACTCTCGGCAGCCTGCACTATTGGCAATGGGCTGCAGGGCGTAGCTCTCTTCCTGTTCATGGCACTCTCCCTTTTCTCTCCTGCCTTGATTACCATGCACACCTGGTGGTGGGCGTGGCCACACCTGCCACGGTCTGATTGGCTCTGGGGAGTACTTAAGGACTGATGAGGGCAGTGGCAGGTGTGGAGCTTCAAGTCACTTCCCCTTAGACTTGTGCTTGGCCCACTCACCTTGTTCTTTCTCTAGATGCACCTTGTTTGCCCTTTGTCTTTGTTGGGAGTAGTGTTTGGTGGTGGTGAGTTCTGTGTACAGTTTCCCTCTCACACCCTGCCTTGTCTTCATGTTAGTCTGTCTCCCTGTTGTTCCTTCAATGTCCTACTGTAAGTAATCCCTATTGTTTGCTGTATTCGTCTCCCTGTTCCTTCCTAGTTTCTGTGTAGTCTGGTGTCTCTGTGTCTAGTTGTCTCTGCGTTCTAGTTCTCTTTATTCTTGTCC
>QEPC01006248.1:613833-629080 GCA_003113815.1 Sphenodon punctatus
CAGTTAGTAGAAGTCAGGGGGATGGAGCCCTTGTCATGGTCTGACCATTACCTCCTTAAGGCGTGCATCCTGGTGCATGTCAGCCCCCAACGGGGTGCAGGACTTATTAGATCGGTCCGCCCCCGGACACAAAGAGGATTCTGAGCACTCTGGAAAAGTTTTCCAAAACTGTGTTAGGTGTAAAGAAACCCATCTCTTCTGTTTAGAAAACTTCAGCAAATCAGACATTATACATGGATGCAATGCTCTCTTATTGATCATCAAATGCTTAAAAGAAAAACATTCAGAAAGGTGAAGGCACTTAATAAATTTGAACTGATTTTGAAACTCTCCTTACTGAGGTGAGTCTGTTAAAAATATAAGACTTGACCAGGATGCCGTTCATGAGTCCAGTGCTTTTGATATCATCATTCATTTTCCCTAGTGCTGATTATCTACTCCCCTTGCACATCTGGAATTCTAGTGTTGTACGTGGAATTAATCTTCCCTATTGTCTCTGAGATCCCATTATTTCTGTCACGCCATTCAAGTCTGCCTTTGTGTTTTTTGAATCCATGTCTTGTTTGTTTCATCCTGCCTACATGTCTGTGTCTGGTTTGCTAGCATATTGCTATTCCTAAAATAATCCCTTTACATAAGGAAATGCATTCATTATACATCTGCAAGAAGACTCAAGGCTTTTTGGAAGTGATGCAATCGCATGAACTGATTATATATTAACTAGAGATGCTGGTTTGATGGTCCCATCAAAATATAATATAAAATAAATATATAAAATGGACACAATCATTTATTTTTACATGGCATGCTATGAAGAAGGCAATCATGGTCTTGTTATATATATTACTGTTATGTATATATGTTACTGTCTTCAGACTATGGTTGCCATCCATCCCTTATTTTAAAGAAACATCTAGGACTGAAATGATGTTTCAGTCCTAGATGAATATATTAATCATCTTCATATTTGTGAAGATGATTCCTATATTAATTTAAACAATATCTGGGGGAAAAACTTCACTAGGAGTGGGACGCCGACCTCGCATGTATTACAGAGACCTGGCTGGACAATTAATCGGGCCCTATTCTGGCCGATCTTGTTCCGGCTGGGTTCTCTGTGCAGCATCAGCCTCGGCTGGAGGGACCGGGGGGGTGGGGGCAGTGTAGCTATCAAGGATGTACTGTCTTTTAGGAGGTATCTGGTGCAGACTCCACCAGATGTTGAGTGCCTCCATCTTGTGTTGGATTTGCCTGGGGACAGATTAGGGGTGCTGCTGGTGTACNAGATTCCCTACACCCCATTCCCCCTCCGCTCTACCTGTCGCTCCTTCCCTTTCCCTGACTCTGCCCCTGGAGTCATCTGATTCCACTTCCGACCGCCGCTTTTCTCCTCCCCTTTCCCTGGCTCCACCCCTGGAGCCTGACACATAGATCAGGAAATGCACACAGAGGATGTCAGGTTTTTACGCTGAACTCTGTCTCTTTAATCAAGGATTAGTTGATTAATCCTTGATAGTCATTCACATGGACATTATAAAGGATTAGTTTGATATCCAAATATCATAAACCCTAACAATCGAGGGTTTATAAATGTTGATGTTTTCCCTAATCCTTGATGATAACTTTGTGGTGTTCAGACGGGCAGCTAACATAGGAATTAAGGCTTTCATTCCTATATAAATGTCCGTGTGAAAATGCCCTAAGAGATATTGTCCTCACAGAGATGACCACTTGATCCTGAAAAAGTATGGGATTCAAAGATATCATACCCACAAAAAGTCATAAGAAATTATGGCCTCTAGAACCTTCCAGTTGCACTGGGATAGTAATTTGCTCCATTCCCTTTAAAAATCAAGGCCCACTATTCTGCTCTCTCTCTGCACAGGTCATACATACAAGCTGGAGCAGAGATATGGGTACTCCCTACTTTCCATTCCTCCTCCCTTCCTTATTGGTGATTTGTTCACCAGGGAAGCAACTTTGTCACAACTCTCACAGCCACCAAGAGCAGGGGCTATAATTCTGGGCACTTGGTCAGTTCTCATGTGAATATATGGGTGAAGGAGAAGTCTCATTCCTTGTTTTCCTTCCACAGTCTTGCCTCATCTAGTTTTAGTTTAGCTCTCAAGTAGCTTCCAGTATGATGCCCTGAGGCCTGTCCCTAATCATCTGGGGACCCACACATGAGGAGTGACATACACTGGATTTGGTTTTCTGCACCGGCCTTGAGGCGGGGGGGGTCAGTTAGTAGAAGTCAGGGGGATGGAGCCCTTGTCATGGTCTGACCATTACCTCCTTAAGGCGTGCATCCTGGTGCATGTCAGCCCCCAACGGGGTGCAGGACTTATTAGATCGGTCCGCCCCCAGAGACTTATCGAACCGGATTGGTTCCGGAATGCTCTAGGGGAGTTTCCGCTGGACCTTGACTCCCGCTCGGTCGATGATCTCGTAGCCTTCTGGAACACCTTGTTGACTGAGACCACTGAGTAGCTTCAGGTGTCCACTGCCCTCCCGAGTCTCCCGCAGGTCTCCTTGGTTTACTGAGGGCCTGCGGTGCTTGAAGCAGGAGAGCAGGCGGTTGGAGCGACTGTGGCACCGGACCCGTGATGAGTATGATCGATCGCAGCACAAGAGCAGTTTAAAGGCCTATGCTGTGACAGTTCAGGCAGCAAAGAAGCTCCCACAGGCAGGAGAGGTATGATCTTCATCAGAGGATTGAAAGGATTGAGCATGCCATCCAAGTAATGGCCCAGTAATGCATTCAGCTACCAAGAGCCCAGCAGGAGACATCTCCCCCTACCATTCACAACCCAGGTGAGGCAGGTGCCCACTCGTGGGGGGGCAGACACTGTGGGCGCTGGGCTAATTCCCCAGGTCTGTTTTTTGGCAACATGAGCTCATGGAGGGGCCAGTGGATCGGCAGCTGGCCCCCACCAGGACTCGGTGGGGGGAGTTGGAAAGACCCATCTGGTGTGGTGGAATGGGACTTGGGTCCCAGTAACCACTCCCCCCTTCTCCATAGCCTGGGGCTGGCAGTGGGGCTTACTCATCGGGGGCGCTGATCCCCTTGAGGGGCAGTCACTTCAGGTGTTGGCTCCCACATCCACCCCTTTTCTGCCACCAAACACTTGGTCAGATGTGACCCAGCCCTCAGACAGCATCCCTAGGCAGGGGGGTACACTGAGGTCTCTGCCTCGATCGGGGACCACTTACTTCCAGCCACTCTGGAGAGAATTTGGAGAGGGGAACACATGGATATATTTGCCCTCCTGTTCAGCAATCCCATAGTGGATCCAGCTGAACAAGATGACAAAAAAGAGAGGGAACGTTTCAAACACCTCAAGGCTGAAAGGAACTGGTCGAACTGGACCGTGGCCTTTTCTATATATCAAGGGGTGATGATACAGCCCTACCCCATCTGGGCCACCGATCTCCTCAAATACGCTGACATAGTGTAGCATGCATATGAGGCAGGTCCATTGGGGGCCTGGCTGTGATACAATGACGCGTTCAGACATCACACAGCTTACACCCCAGGCCTTCAGTAGGACCTACATGCAAATGATCTGTGGCTCAATTGCATGAGCGAGATGGGCAATGTCCCCAGGTCGGACAGTGGCCATCTGCTTGCAAGGGGGTGGGGGGCACATCTGTCGCTGATTCCTTTCATGAGGAAGGAAAAAAGGTCGTGGGAACTTCCACAGGGCAGTGCTGGGAATTCAGCCATTCTGGGAGATGTTCCAGCTTGCAGGTTTATCACACCTGCCCCACCTGTTCCGGGCACCATGCAGCCTCCGCATGCCCCCGCGTTAGACCCGGACCTAGAGGTAAACCCTACTCCGGGGGGGGGGAAGGAAAAGGATGGCAGGGAGGCAGCAACTGGAGCTGCCCTGGTAAGAGCCCCAACACCAGTTAAGGCCGGACAGTTGGAACTGGCCCTCTGCGGGCATCCTGACCAAGTGGAGGTGAATTATGTTGTCACGGGTTTTTGACAGGTTTTTAAGATCCTGACACTCAAAGTCCAGCAGCCACGGGTGACCCCCCAACTTGAAGTCCGTGATTGGGATGGAGCAGGTGGTACAGGTAAAAATTTAGAAGGAGCAAGCAAAGGGGAGGGTGGCTGGCCCTTTCCCGACCCCGCTCCCCAATATGGTGGTTTCCCCTCTAGGCGTGGTCCCCAAAAAGGCCCTCTGTGAGTTTTGATTGATCCACCACCTGTCTCACCCTCAGGGTGGCTCAGTCAATGACACCATACCCAAGGAAATTACTTCGGTTTGCTATGCGTCGTTTGACTCGGCAGTGTCTCTAGTTAGGTTTTTTGGCCCCTGTGTAATCTTGGGGAAGTGCAACATTAAGTCAGCTTTTCACCTGCTCCCAGTTCACTCAGAGAGTTTCCCTTTTTGGGAATTCCATTTTGACTGCTGGTTCTATTATGACAAGGCCATGCCGATGGGGTGCTCCATCTCTTGTTCGGCGTTCGAGAGATTCTGCTCCATCATTGAACGGGTAATAAGGCAACGGGCTGGTGCGGGCGAAGTCCACATTTGGATGATTTCCTCTTCATTGGGCGGGTTAACACAGAGGAATGCACAGGGCTGATGCAGACGTTTCAAAGGGTGGCAGAAGAATTGGGCATCCCCCTGGTGCCCGAAAAGACAGAAGGACCAGTCACTAGATTGACTTATCTTGTTATAGAGCTGGACGCAGTCACGGTCGTTTCCCGCCTGCCCATGCCCAAGATAAATTGAAATCCCTTCAGGCCAAGGTGGACAGGTGCCTGGGGGCAGTCAAGGTTACGGTTTGCCACCTCCAGTCATTAACTTGGGAGCCTTAATTTTGCATGTAGGGTGGTGGCTCCATGGCGGGCCTTCCTGCCCCGCCTCTATGCCAAGCTTGTGGGTAATCCACCCCCTCACCATCATATCAGGGTCACCAAGAAAATGAAGGAGGATCTCCAGACTTGGGCCGCCTTTTTAACAAATTTCAATGGGACCAGGTTTTGGAGGAACCAGCTTTTGTTGGAAGCAGAGCTCCAGGTGTACTCTGACGCAGCTGGTGGCTTTGGATTTGGGTTGTTCTTTAGGAACAGGTGGATGGCGACACCCTGGCCACCTGAATGAAGTGAACTGGGGCTCACCAGGGATCTCACCTTCCTGGAACTTTTTCCTATTGTGCTAGCTGTTCATCTCTGGCTGAAAGAGTTTGCAAATCACACACTATTATTCTGGTGTGACAACCAAGCCGTTGTCCACATCATTAACACCCAATCTTCCCGGCCCCTGAGGGTCATGAAGCTAGTTAGGGCTTTCGTGCTCACCTGTTTGAAATTCAACATACTCTTTCAAGCCAGGCACGTCCCTGGTATTGACAATGGTGTAACTGATGCCCTCTCTCACTTCCAGATGGAGCACTTCCACTCATTGGCACCATGAGCCCAGGCGACTTCAGAACCTCTGCTACCATTGGTGTGGAACCATGGTTCATAGAGCTGTACACTGCCATTCAGGGCTCCCTGGCCCCTCGAATGAGAGTGGCCTATGACAGAGCCTTCCTGGATTTCCAACAATACCAGTTGTCCCAAGGGTGGGAACTGGGCTTCCCGATCCCGGAGCCCCAGATGATCCAATTTGTCCTCCACTAGAGACGTAGGGGGGCAGCCCTGGGTACTATACCCAGGAAATTGTTGGCAATTGGGTTAATGAGTAACCTTACAGGACACACACACACACCCGACAGAGGTTTTTTTCTCCAGATGCCTCTTAGAGAGCTGGTCCAGGGAGAAGGGCCGCACCCTGGGCCAAAGGGCCTCCATTACCCTGACTTTGCTCCTGGACATGTGCGGGACACTTCCCGAAATCTGTTTCACTGTTTAATTCAATATTTAAGCTAGCATTCTTTGGGGCATTTCGCATGAGCGAAATCATAGCAGAATCAGCCAGGGACACCTCAAGTAGGGTGCTTCTGCTTAGTGACATCCAAATTGGCTCAATGGTGATGGCCTTGCATATTCGTCACTCAAAAACAGATCAGAGAGGAAGAGGGCAAGTAATCAGGCTGAACAGGGCTGGTGTGCCGGAGTTATGTCCAGTTCAGGTGGTCAAGGCATATCTCATGGTATGACAGATGGTACCCGGCCCCTTTTTTAGGCATGCTGGGGGCCGGAGTGTGACTAGGTACCAATTTACAGTGGTCCTTAGGTCTGCGTTATCCTGCCTCGGGTTGCCAGTGGCCACGTATGGCATGCATTCGTTCCGCATAGGGGCCGCCAGTGCTACCAGTCCTAACCTTCTTTTTGTTCCCTCAGTTGCTCCCCCCTTCCCCCATCGCTGGAAGCAGGTCTGAATTATCGGTCACAGCCTGGTGTGCTGGGCAGGCAAGGTGGCTGGCCAGAACAGCTGGGAAACCCAGCTGGGGTTATTGGCACAGAGATACAGTGGAAAGGCCGTAGTGGTATGAGGTGGCACCAACTCCTGCCAACGCTCCAGGTGCCTCAATGGGGTCCCCCTCCCAACGTCCTCGTTCTACATCTGAGCGAGACTGATATACCCCACCTGAAGGGCGTTCAGCTTATCAGGACATCAAGAGGGACGTGTGGGAGATTAAGAAGCTTTTCCCATCTGCCCTAATTATATGGACTGATTTTGTGGAGCGTATGACATGGGGCAAGGGGGTGCACCCTAGAAAGATTGATAATACCCAGAGGACTGTCAATAAGGATGTGGGCAGGTGGCTCACAGGCCTGGGCGGAGAGAGCATAGGCAGCCATGTCCTGACAAATAAACACTTTATCGACGGGATGGGGTTCACTTGTCAGCTGAGGGTAACGATTGTTACTTAGGAGCCCTGAAAGAGAAACTGGTTCACATGCTAGAAAGTTTGTAGGAGGTGGGGGGTCAGGCTCATCGGGGTAGCCCCGCCGACCCATTAGTGGCAGGGGTCCAGTACTGCAGGTTAGAGTAGATTAGAATGACCATAATTATTACGAGTCATCTCCTTAAGAGATGGGAGCCCCACCCACCGGAAAAGCAGGGTAAGGCAAGCAGTGTGGTAGCCTCCCTCGGAGGGGTGTCCAGCAAGGGCAGTAGGGACAGGTACAATTCCCCATCGGCAGGCGCCCGCATCCTTACTCAAGTTCAGAAGGAATTTGGTCCCCCTCACCCATGGCAGGGGTCACAGAGAGGGGGAGATGTGTTCACGATTGGGGTGGTAATCGAGGGTACATCAAAACCATGCCTGAGTTGCTGTTCATTTGACAAAGTTCAAGTACTGGACCCGTATCACAATATGTGATTTCCCTCACCTAATTTAATTATCATTTGATTAATAAAGAGTGCAGCCATTAAAAACCCAGTACTGTGTCCTGTCTCCTTTGGTGTGTTGGCAATCCCCATGCATATCCTGGCTGCTCATTCCCCCTCACAGCCAGAATATGCGTGGGGGTGGGGGGAGTGGAATGTCTGAAAGTGGCTTTAGAGAGAGGGGCTGTGCACATGTGTGCAGGCCTCCAGAATGTCCCCATAAGAAAACTTCTGCAAACCCATCCAAGAGTGGTATCCATATCCACACACTGATTTCTGCTCAACTAGGGATTGTCCTGTATTGACATGTATTTTGATGTATTTTAATATTTATTAATTATTAATTAATTAATTATATTGTTATTATTATAATAAACATTTATATAGTGCCAGCCATGTGCCTGGTGCTATACAGAACATAGAAATAGACACGGTCCCTGCCTGTGGCTTACAATCTAAAAGACAAGGAGGGGGAGACAGGGAGAGGGGACAGTGGAAGAGACAGGGGAGAAGACAAACAAACATTCAGGTGTATGCGAAGTCTCAGGTGCGTGTGCTTGGCTTGGTTACAATCCGGTTGGTTGCAGCAGTCTGCAGAGGAGAGCAGACAGTAAGTATATGGGGAACGACTAGCAGGCATTGGGAAAGGCGGCGAGGAAAAAGTGGGTCTTGAGGAGGGATTTGAAGGAGCGGAGGGAGGGGGTAGGGAGGGAGTTCTAGGCATGGGGGCAGCGAGGGAGAAGGGTTGAAGGCGGTTAAGTGAGCAGGAGAAACGAGGGAGAGTGAGGGGATAGAGGAAGAGCGGAGAGCGCGTGCAGGAGTGCATAGGGAGCTTTGGTCTGAGAAGTAAGGGGGAGCTTGGTTGTGGAGTGTTTTGAACGTGAATACCAGGAGTTTAAACAGGATACGTTCAGGAAGCTGTCTCTTATACACATCTAGATGTGTATAAGAGACAGGCTTTGGTCTGAGAAGTAAGGGGGAGCTTGGTTGTGGAGTGTTTTGAACGTGAATACCAGGAGTTTAAACAGGATACATTCAGGAAGGGGGAGTCAGTGAAGAAAGCAGAGGAGAGGCTGCGTTTGTGTTTGGCAAACTTCTGTTTCAAAATGTGAAGAGATCTGTTTGACAAAGCTAAAATGCTGAATAGGAGAGAGACTAGGAAGACTTGTTTTTTAAACTCTGCATTTGTCTTTGATCCAGTTTTCTCTTTAGTTAACCATGCTTTATCTTTTCACCTGTGTGTGTTAGTGGCTTGACCTGAAACTCACTTGTAAATAAAGCATTGTGAGAGAAGTTAGCTCGTGTGTATTTTGAAACATTCTAACTTCTATCAGTAGGATCTTTGTCTGTCTTCCATTGAAATTCTAGGCTTAAGATATTAATCAGTTTTAGTGTTTTCAGTTCTGGCAAAATTGCCTATTCTGGTTTTTTATTTTGACCAGTCAGTCAGTGGGTAAGACACTTATTAATTTCAGAAAGTGCTAGAACATACAGAAATGTAGGACAAATATGCCTGCCCTGGAAGGGAGAAATTTAGAAAGCTTTTGGATTCCTGAAGCCTTCTCAACCAGGCAGATGCGGGCCTAAAGAACTGGTAACTATGACACTGAGCCAGATAGATAGATTGAAGACATAGCTTTTTCTTTAAGGTTTTGACTTAGACAATGTATGATGTTCTTTGAATATTTTTTGTATCACATTGTTCATATTTGTAACTGAATGAGTTTTACTTTTTGTACTATCTGAAACCTTATTTGAATTTAAGTAAATCCGTGACAGTTGCACCTCCTTTGTCAGAGTGTAGGATACGCGGAAGTCCAAGCGAAATGTAGGAAGTGAGAGTTCTAACAGTGGTATTAGTCAAGCCAAGTCACTTTTAATTTATATCCCGCACTCTCTCAGACAAGCCGACTCGAGGCAGCTTACATCAATTTGGTTTCAATACAAAAGAAATACAGAACCTGGGTTCCAAACCCACACAGGGGAAGACCCAGAAGCACAATACAAATATAATAAAACCGAGTCACCTCCCCCCCATACCCCATACCTTGTGGGGTATATCCATACAAACCCAGTACAAGCATCAACTAAAACTAAACAATGGTTATACCCATGGGAAGGTGGCAGAGGGCCAATATAATTCGTATAAACCTTTTCAAAAGGAGTCAGAAGCTTAGGATTTTGTAAATAAGGTGGTCTAGTTACAGGACCAGGATTTGTCCTTAAGCATGGTTCACACTGGGCCAAATTCTTTTGGACTTGTTTTCGCATTCCAGGCCACCAATAAGAATGCTGTAATGATTCTATTTGGCATGAACACCTTGGTGAACATGTCCAAGACCACTATGAGCCTCTTGTATCAATCTGATTCTCATATCAACAGCGGGTATTATACGTTTCTCCCTGTTAGAGAATGCTACAACACACTTCCCAGCCTCTAGGGTATAATAATAGGCAGTGGGGTACCCCTTAAGGTTAACGAAATCTGGATTTAGAGACTGAGCCAGTTCCCCATCTAAGTATTTCTTAACTTGAGCTCGGGTAAGTATACAGATTGAGGAGACTTTCATCACTTCCTGGGCCAGCATATCTGTGAGTGCATTTCCATTAGCATGTATTCCTTGTTTAGAATATACTGACACATGTATAACAGATATCAATGGCTTTGCTTTCAAAAGATTGGCTATTTTTTTGCCATTTATGACCATGTTTCAATGACTTTCGTTTATTATCCAAAAATCCATTAGATTGCCACACTGGCAATTCTTCATTGATTCCTCTAGCCAAATAGTAGGAATCAGTACAAATTAAAGTGGGTTTGCAAGTATCAGAAACTTCAATTGCTCTATGCACTGCCATCAATTCGGCATATTGAGCAGTATTGTTTCCTAAAGGCATTTTAATACTGTCAGACGTATGTTTTTTTCCTTGCTCATCATATATCCCTATTACCACAGCACAACCTGCCTTCCACATGTATTTACCTTGTTTACAAGTTATGGCAGACCCATCAGTGTACATAACCTGATGATATTCATGGAGAGATTTTTCTGGGGTTTGATTCTTAAAAGTCATATGTTCAATAGAAAAAGCTGGCAAGTGATCAATATTTCCACCCTGGCTCCATATATTCAAACTCAATTTGAGGATTTTCAAAATGAGACCTCCATTGTGCCAAATGGCTGTGAAGAGCCCCAGCATTAGGAATAGAGCCCTTTTTAACTTGTCTCAAAGAGGCAATAGGAGTTTTAATCATTATTTTTTGGCCTTGTGCAAGATCCTTTCCTTTTAAGATTGCGATATTGCACACACATAACAATCTTTCAATTGGTAAAAATTTCTGTTCTGCATTTGTAAAGACATATGAAATATATTGCAGAGGTATTCCATCTCCTGAATTAAAATAGGATGCCACACCTCCCCCATTGGTGAGGCATTAACTTGGATCTCCAAGGAAACTGCACTGTTTCTAGTATGTAACTCTGCAGCCTGGTTAATCAATGATATTAACTCATCCAGAGTTTGCTGAGTCTCTTGTGTCCAAAATTGCCCTTTACTTGCTAATGGAATTAAGTTATAAAGGCTCTTGATTTTCTGAGCATAGTCAGGGATCAAAATTCAAGCAATATTTAAAAAAACAAAAACTGACTAATTCTTTAAAGTCTTATGGGCTTGTAAAGTCAAAAAGTTTATCTTCAAACTCATGTGTGAGTCCCCTGCCAGTATCTGTAAGCTGAAATCCTAGAAACCTCACGTTACTTCTTGTGACTTCTGCAAATTAACAATATATCCTGCTTCTCCCAGAATAGTAACAACTTTCTGTAATTTAGCTAAATGTTCATCAAAATCAGAATCAATAACTGTATTACATCAGCTGAAAATAAAGCTGGACTGTTGACATAGCCCTGTGGCAAGCGTGTCCAACAGGACTGAATTCCCTGTCAAGTAAAAGCAGTCAAATATCTATCTTCTTCTCTAATGGGGTGTGCCCAAAAGCCATTGGATAAATCCAATGTGGTTTTATACTTGTGTCTTTCCAAATTTCCCAAAATGCCAGCTGAGTAGCAATTTTGTGCTGTTATAGAAGGTGTCACTTTATTTAAAGCACGATAATCCAAAACCATACGCCATTATCCACTAGATTTAGGAACTGGGTATAGGGGAGTATTCATAGTACTATATGAACTAATGCACCTTGTCTAAGTCAATCATCAATTACTCGTATATCATCAATTGCTGCTTTATTAATAGGATATTGTTTCTGAGGTTTTGGGAGAATATGTACAGATAAATCATGAGGTGTTATTTTTTAGTTCCAATCTGATTGTCATATTGCTGGAAAAAATGGTTTAAGAGAGTATAGAACATCCCTTAACGTAGTTTTGTGTTTTTTTCTCAATGCACTCAGCTAGAGCAATATGCTCACTAATCTGATCATTCCTCTTATCTTTTTTGGTTCCTATTGTATTAATTTAACATAAGGGATATAAATCTTTCACCTTTTTATGTACAATGATTACTTTTTGATCAAGATGATCAAACACAACAAAATTAATTTCTAAACCTGCAATTAATAAATCTGCAATTTTGACAGGTAGACTAATTAAAGGAACTAACATTTCCTCCCCAAAACAAGATTTTATAACACAGTGACTTTCAGCTTTATAATTTGATGGTATACCCATAGTTTTTATGCAGGACAACTCAGCCCCTGTGTCAATTAAAGCAATTACAGGCTCATTTGCATGTAACTCGACTAGAGGGAAATCATTAACCTGTGCCTGTCTGTTGCTTTCCATCCTGAGTCACAGGAGAAGATTCTGTGACTTTTGATAAAGGAGGAGGGATATACTGGTCAAAATGTCTTTGTGACTGATAGTTACCCCAATATGATTTGCCAAATCGACGTTTGTTTCCTCTAAATGTTCCTTTTTGGAAGTCTTGCTTAGGACCTCGGTCACTTTCAAAATCTCTGTGTGGAAACTGGGATCTTTTCCTTAAATCATATCCCTGTGTAATATATGAATTATCAGAGTCGTGGTTTCTCTGAGCCTGGAACTTTCTTCTGTTTGTCCCTTGCTTCTTATCTCCCCTTCCTTTGAACCCTGAGGGAAATATTTATTTTTAGGATTAGTATCAGAGGGGGATTTTTTATCCTTAGACTTTGACACTAGCTCCTCTGTATTTTTTACTGGCTTTGTCGCGTAAATGGTTTCTGCCTAAAGTTTTATAAATTCTCTTCACAATCCCAGGGAAAGCCCTTGTCCTTTCTCTGTCATCAGGTAACACATCTAAAGAAGATTGTATAGCTGCTCTAACAAGCATCTCCCTTGCAAAGTCCTGTCAGTATAGCCCAGATCAGCTCATGATTAGGAAAAAATTACATTCCTACACCATATGCTCTCACAATTCCCTGATTCTGTGTTATTTCTTTTAAAATTTTATGAAAATCAGCAATAGCCACTTGCCCATGTGTTTTAACATACACATTCACTAGAATACTTTCATAGTCTGTACATTCTTCCTAGGTCAAAGCATGTGTGACTGGGACCAGAGAATTACACAATCTCATTCTTTGCTGTGGATTAATTGTCAGAGCCACAGTGTCTAATGCAGATACATGAGATTCTAACCACATGGGGATCTCTTTGGGGTCTTTTGGAGTGGGACCAGTTACAGTCCTTATATTTGACATATTAAGAGTAGATGGTTCAACTGGATGTCCTCCAGGTGGTATAGGCTGTCTAACAACATTATTTCTAGCAAATTCTCTAAGATTAAAATATTACCTTCTTAATAGGGTAAATTCTTGCAACAGCTGAGCTTGAGTAAGACCTTGCAATTCCTCCCCTGTAGCAGATGTATAATCAGTGTTTGCCACAAAAATAGGCCTCCTGTTCCTTCTAGTTATTTCAACAATCTGTCTTGCCATCAGGTTTAAATCTTGCCTATTAATGGGTAATATAGACATTGTCAATGGATCTGTCATGGAGGAACATAGGGTCACACACATGTGATACTGGCCTACATGTAGACTACAAGCCTACTAAATATGTAAAGCAAAACATGCAACATGTATGTAAGGTTACAATTGAGAACTGTAAAACCCAAATCAGGACTGTGACATGTGACCAAGCTCCAGGAAATGGAAAGACAGTTTGTTGATTTGCCCCAGACGGAGAGACATTAAAAATGCTAATGTAGGTAGCCATTGCCTACGTGACAGACCTCAGATTTTTCCAAGGCAGGAAGCCGAAAACAAAGAGACCAGGAAAAGTACTTAAGGAGATGATAAAGCCACCTTCAGAAGCTCTCTCACTTAGCCATCTGGAGCACTCTCATCTTCATCCTGGATCTTGCCAGCAAACAAGGCTGGAAGACATGAACTGAGAGAGGGCACTTTGTTTTCTAACAACTCTAAGACTGAAGGCCCAGTCGCTTACATCAAGGACTGAGAAGAACTTATGGACCTTGGTAGGATAAGATGCTTATTTAGGAACTCAGCCAGTATAGATCAGGAATGCGTTATATTTACCTTTGATTTCTAGTAACCACTCTGTATCAACAATGTAGCTTATGTAATCAATAAACTAACTTATTATCTTTATGAAGAAGTGTCTGTGTCTAACACTGGAACACAAGTGAGCAACAAGAGTTCTCAAGCTCTTGCGAACCCAGAGATTAAAGAGTCTGTAAACGGGAAGGATCAGGCCCTTGAGCGACAAAGGGGTTGTCCCTGCGGCAGGCTTGAATCAGCCAGAGAGAGAAAACTGATTCAAGTGGGCTGTACGTGAGGGAAACTGAGTCACTCAAACCCGGTAAAGTGGGGGTGCAAACCTCCAACCCGTGACAGTTGGCGCCCAATGAGAAGGGTTACGCTCAGCTTGTGGACCAATGTGTAGAAAGTAGAGGAGCACTGCCAGGTGACTGGAATCCTCTGAGGGGGTAAATCCCATACCTACAAAGACTGAAAGTCCCAGGAGTCGGGAACTCAGCTCTGAGAGAGTGGAATAAGCAGATCCTTGAACAGAGTGCGCTGAGTTTGTCATTTTAGTTTAATTTCGGGCCAGAGACAGTAAACAAAATAAGGCTCCCAAAGCACTTTCACCACCCGAGAAGGTCAGAGCTGAGCAGGGAAGCCCAAAAGCAGAAGGGAAAACTAAACAGCAACTGAAGCAGCTGATACAAGAATTTGAAATGAGCACTAATGGAATGGATGGGAACGGAGTGGGGGCAGCAAATCCCCCTCCAAACCCCTCTCCACCTGACCAGCAACCAGGAGATGGAGATTGACTGCCAAACGTGCCTCAAAACCCCCTTCCAACTGATCGGCAACCAGGGGTACAAGGCTCAAACCCTGAACTCGAGATAGTCAGACTGAGAATGGAACATGAGCTCAGACTGGAGAAAATAAAACAGGAAGAAAAACACAGAGAGAGAGAGGACAAAGAGAGAGAACGAAAACATCAACTGGAGCTCCTAAAACTACAGGTAGATGCAGGAATCCAGCCCACACTACCCTTTGGAAGCAACCAAGAAAAAGACAGAAGACAGCTGATCAGAGACTGTTCAGCACTTCTGCCTCTATACAAAGAAAGTAAATGCATCGGTACATTTTTCACAACTGACCGCACATCTTTCAATGGGAAAAGATTCCAGAGGACTTGTGGATCAATCTGGTGATACCCAAGATCCCTGAGAAAGCAAGAGATGTGTACAACACAAAGCTGGAGGAAAATCAAGCATTGACTTTTGAGGAATTCAAAAAAGCAGTTATTGAAGAGTACAGAATCACTCCAGAAACTTTTCACCTGAAACTACGCAACTTTAAGAAGGGAGATGGTATGTTTTATGCAGATATAGTGGAAATGTTAAATCAGTATGGGGTGAAATGATTAGATGCACAAGGGAAGGCTACGAAGGAGCAAGTAATGGACCTTGTAATTCTT
>QEPC01006248.1:634772-649816 GCA_003113815.1 Sphenodon punctatus
TTGTGGAATCTACTGCCAGAGGCTGTGGTAAGGGCCAGTACTATAGCTGAGTTTAAGAGAGGTTCAGACAAGTTTCTGGAAGTTTTTCACTTGCAGTTAGCAGTTATTAGCCAGACAGGATCAGGGAACATGACGGAGCTGGGGGAAAACAACAGGGAATGGATTCCCCCATCGTGACCTGTTGGGTGCTTCTCCCAAGCCACCGTGATTGGCCACTGTCGGAGACAGGATGCTGGGCTAGATGGACCATTGGTCTGACCCAGTATGGCACTTATCTTTATGTACACCTTATCTTGTCATAGGAAAGCTGTTAAACTTGTCATAGGCAAGCAAAATTAACATTTTAATGTTACGCCTGAAGTCCAAGTACATGCTATATTGTTAGGTTTATTTTTTGTCTACTTACCTTTTTAAAACCTGCCAACCATGTCTGCTCTGTTTCTACTTAGAACTACATCAGGCTTTTAAAAATTCCAGACATTCTGCATTCTTCAGCGAGTTAAAAATACATTTGTGTCTGTGTGTGTGTGGGGGGGTAATTATTGAAAAGTCTGCACCAGGCAAGACAACAGAACAGAAGATGATAGCCTTTATTTTATTTATTTAATTTTTTTTCTATGCTGTCCTTCCCACAGAGGCTCAGGGCTGTTTAGAACCATAAAAGCAGAATAAAAAAGCCATTACAATCAATTTTTTTAAAATACTGATACCCTTTGTTGGGGAGGCTACAGTTCTGGTCATATCTTTTAAGGCAGAGATAGCCCTCCTTGGCCTTTTATCCTAAGATACCACTTCTGAAGGTTCATAAAGACACCTGTGTCCAGCTGTTTCTGGCGGGACTGAATGTCATCGCCAGAAATTGGAAATGTGGAGAAAGTTTTCACAGACTCTGGTGGAAAATTGGAAGATTTCTACAGTACGTGGTCAAGGAGCTTCACCTGTCTGAAAAGAGAGTTCTTTTTGGACTCAATCAATGACACAACACTCTTGCTGAACATTTGAGGAGTCTCCAGCATCCGACTGAGGTATTGCAGTCATGGAATGGGATCATGCATCAGTGCTTTTTTTGGGGGGAGGGGGACTGAGGGTTTAGGGGAAGGGGTGAGGATGGGGGTAGAAATAAAAACAAAATAAGGTAATGTAAGACAGCTAAATATGTGGTACATTAGCCCCGCACTGGAAATAGGGACTAAAGATGTATATGCAATGTTGCAATATTTAATATGTAAAGCTGACTTAATAAACATTTGTTTAAAAAGAAAAACAACTGATACCGACACCTACACCTCCCACCCAATCCCATCCCACCCTATCCCTGCCTGCCAAATGCCTGGCCAATTAAAAAGGTATCACATCATTTCCAGAAGTTGAGCAGGCTTGAGATTAGGTGAACCTCCAAGAGGAGGGAGTTCTAAAATCATGGGGCAGCTACCAACGCCTCCCTGCATGCACCCTAGACATAAAAACATCACAAGATTTTATAAACAAAAATGAATTACACACCCCTAGTACCCCCTCTCACTGTGGGATCATGGCATTCCCTACCACCCTCCTCCCCCATGTCTGTGTATCCCCCTCCTTACTGGGGGCATGGCACCCCCTCCGACTCACCATTCGCCTTCCTGCATTTGAAGTCACACTAAAACTCCTCACTTTCTGTTGCAATTCTATGACCATTTTTACACACACCTTAAAGTTCCGGATTTTTCAATCTTAGGGGTTTACAAGTCCACAAGTAAGTTGCCGATGCATTTCTCAAACACACACACTGCCCTGAGGCAGTTCCTGGATGCATTCTTCACACAAACACTGCCGTAAGGCAGCCTAAAGTAACCGCAGCTGTAGACGTGACAGGCTGCCATGGTAACCAAGTGACCACAGCTGCCTGGAGCAAAGCAATTTACCAGGAGAACTTTTACACACAAACATTCTGGGAGAAGTTCTACACAGAAGTTAAAAGAACCAGATGTTTAAGATCTGGGTGAGTGATTTAGACACACAGAAAGTTCAGGATGTAACAGCAAACATACAGGAGAAATGTGTGTGTAAAAACACCCTATGTATTTTATTAAAAATTTCCACATTTGTCTACCCTAAAACGATAGAGAGCAAGGGGCTGTAGATGGGGAAGAGCCCACTCCCTACCCTAAGCAAGGGAATATTATTTTATTTATTCACATTTATAGGTTGTCTTTCACATACTCAAGGCCTTCCCATAAAGACTCACAATTAATAAATCAACTCCCACCCTCTGACCCTACCCAAAAACCCAACCAACCTCTATCCCCACCCACCAAATGCTTTTCTAAATAAAAATGTTTTACACCGCCGCCAAAAGATGGCCAGGCTTGGGCTCAAGCAAACCTCCTGGGGAAGGGTGTTCCACAAGACAGGGATAGCAACCAAGAACACCCTCCTGTGCCCCCTCATCCCATGGAAAAGGGTAACAGATGTTGCCACAAGAGGGTGCCCCCGGCTGACCGTAGGGACCGCATTGGGGCATGGTAGGATAGGTGATCTTTCAGATATATGGGACCGAGACCATTTAGGGCTTTAAAGGTCAAAACCAGCATCTTGAATTGTGCCTGGAAAAGTATAGGCAGCCAGTGCAGACTTTGGAATACCAGTTTAATGTGCTCCCGCTGGCTTGTCCCTGAAAGAAGCCAAGTCGCTGAATTCAGCATCAGCTGCAGTTTCCAAACAGTCACCAAGTGCAGCCCACATAGAGCATATTTAGTAATCTAGCCTCGAGGTTATGAAAGCATGGACGACAGTGGTCAGATTTGAGTCAGAAAGAAAAGGCCGCAGCCTTCTCACCAGATGGAGGTGTTGAAAGGTGCTTCTGGCCACCACCGCCACCTTGTAATCCAGGTGCAGCGAGGAATCCAAAAGCACCCCAAACTTGTGAATCCGTTCGACCAGAGGGGGCCAGACCCCCTCAATGACAGGTTTGATTGACCAGCCAACCATCATTACTTCACTCTTGCAGGATTTAGCTTCAATCAGTTCACCCTCATTCAGTCCCCAACAGCAGCCAGACATTGATTAAGTACCGAGACTGCTGGACCTGGGTCAGATGAAAAAGAGAGGTAGAGTTGAGTGTCGACATCAGCATATGGCCTCAGATACACATTGAACAAGAGGGAAGACAGAATGGAACCCTGTGGGACACCACAGGGGAGGTCCTGAGGGGACAACAAGCAAACACCCATCACCACCCGCTGGGACCTCCCCGACAGGAAAGAACAGAACCACTCAAGAGCAGTCCCGTACACCACCACCAGGTCCCACAGTCATGTCAACAACACCCCATGATCAATTGTATCAAAGGCCGATGAAAAATCTATCAGGATCAACAAGCTAGAACTCACCATGTCCATCTCCATGTGCATTTTATATGGGGAAAGGCAATAGTCCAGGTCAGCTCGTGTGTACCCGCTCCCCCAAACTGCCCCCCCAGCCATGACCTGTTTGAAAAAGGCCTATATTTCATGCAGTAATGGTCCAAATGTTCCCATAGTTTGCAGAGCCTATTTATTTATTTATTTAATTAAGCTTCTATTCTGTCCTTCCCTCTAGAAGGCTCAGAGCAGCTTACAAAATAAAATATAAACATAACATATAAAAACATATAACTATGGAAACATTAAAATACAAAAATTATCCCACAAAAAAAACAAATTCACCCACAACCTTCCACAAGACCCACCCAATACCACCTCCTCATTCCCCACATCTATCCCCCCTCACTCCCCTACCCCAAACTCACCCACCAACCACCCCACACCCTCATATCTCCACCCACCAAATGGCTTTTCAAACAGAAAAGTCTTACACCACCTCCAGAAGACATTCAGGCAGCCCTGGTGCTTGGGTTCATTATGATGAGGCATCCAGACAGTGGGTCATAATCAGCCCAGGCATAAGATGGGATGTCAATGCAACAGACCCATGGCTTGAGTGCAGTAGCAATGTCAAGGTGGTTGCTAGAGTGGGTAGCGACCACATACTGACAAAAGGGGGTGGGGTATACTCATGAGGTGGGTCTGACCAAACAGCAGCAGGGGGCATGAGTTTAATCAGTGTGCTGGGACTTTAACCGGGGGGGGGGGGGGTATTTTTGCCCTTCATGCAGATTCCAATACATTTGCACCCAGTACTCAGGATCACATGCTGCCTCCCACCTGCAACAAGTTTAAGCAGTATGGAAGCACAAACAAGACACAAGAAGTGGCAATTCCCCCACCCCTTGCAGTCAGCAGAGAAAACATGGTCCCCAACTCTGGTCTGGCATGAAGCACTAAATCAAGTGCTGAGATATTACTCTAACAGTGGCACAGCAGAATATGTAATTCTGGGTTTCAGGATACCAGCAGAGAGGGAAATATATAAACTTAAGGCATCATACCAATCTTAAGTCAGTAGTAGATAGGGCTGAAATTACATTTTTCCCAATCAAGGAATCTCAACAAAATCCCAGTTCATGGTTTGTCTTAGGGCTGGGATGCTTTGCACATATGCAGTGATTTAAAAAAAAAAAAACATTGCAATTTCATCCCAATCCCAGACAATTGAATTGAATTCCAGGGAGAATTCTATTTCAACCAAGACATGCCTATAGGTTTCTCAATATCCTGTGTGGCTTATGAAAAGTTCAGTTCAATAATTGAGTGAGTGGTCACAAAGAGGGCAGGGGAGGCAGTAGATCATCAAACTTCTGGATGATTTCCTCTTCATAGGGAGGGAAGTCACACCCGAGTATGGCCAGTTCCTCACCACCCTCCAGGAGGTGGCAAAACAATTAAGAGTACCTCTGGCAGCCAACAAACAAACAACAAACAGAAGGCCCAGCCACAATTTTGACCTTTCTAAGAATAGAATTGGACACAATTAACTCCCTCTCCCAACTCCCAACAGACAAACCTGCAGCTCTTCAGCAGGACATCAGCACTTGCGGGGAAGCTACTAAAGTAATGGTTAGGCAGCTCCAATCCCTCCTGGGTAGCCTAAACGTTGCATGTTGAGCAGGGCCAGCTCCAGGCATGCATCACATGTATGACTGCACATGACCCCGCGGCTAGCTGGGGCCCCGCGCTTGCCTGTCTGGGCGGCCAGCTGCAGCCAGCTTCTCCCCCAATAGGTTCTTCTGCCTCCCCTCCCTGGCTCTGGTCCCCACCCCTCACCTGCCTCTACCTCCTACTAGTGCAGCAGCAGTAGCAGCAGCGGGACACAGGGACACCGATCAGACTGGGAGATCAAACTGTTTGTTTATACACAACTCCCCACGTGAGTGATCAGAAAGTTATTACCTTGTAAAGAATGTTCTTCGAGACAGCTCTCAACATTCTCACAACTGGGTTATGCATGCTCACTCTATTCAAATAGATCATGTGATGGTCTCGAGCTCCTCTAGTATAGAAAGCACTCTCCCCTCAGAATGACTGTTCCTTCCAACCCTTTCTAGGAATATAAGAAAATTCCATGCGGGGCTGGAAGGGTTGGTGTTGTGAGAATGTTCTGAGCTATCTCAAAGAATCTTATTTACAAGGTAGCAACCTTCTGTTCTTCTTCGAGTGGCTCCTCACAGGCCATTTTTACATGGTTCCACTGGGTGGGGGGGTCCGTGGGCACACTGGTGCATGGGCAGGGCATGCACATGGCCTCACACGCATCCCCACTCAACCCTCACTCATCCACACCCACAGAGTAACCGCCATTTCCCCCAGTTGCTCCATGCATGGGGACAAGTGGGGGGTGAGTGGGGATGCATGTTAGGCGGGTGCGCATGCACCCCCACTCACCATGGGCACGTGCACCACGTTGTTCACACAGGGCTCCCCCACCCATAAACACATAGAAATCTGCGTGTTCATGGGTGGAAGAGGCCCGTGTAAAAGGGGTCACATTCTCACAACTGTTTAACTTATATTACCTTAGGTAGGAATTTAGGATGTAAAGCAATATCTATTCTATCTTGGAAAATCTGCATATATGGTTCTGAGATTATTTTGGCTGCTATTTCATTAACTGTTCTTAATGAAGTTATTGCTAACAGGAATAGTCTTTAAACCCCCACCCCATAACCAGTTCATTTGCGCCATCCATATAATCAATTCACGCTGCCCTGGGGGCACAAATTAAATGGTTATGGGTGGGGGCAGCATGAACTGATTATGGGGCACAACTGAACTGGGTTTTTTTATATATATTTCTTTTCATGGCATAATGCACTTAATAGGCTAGCTGCATTTTGCGTGTCTTGTGTGTTTGATAGAAGCACCTCTGGACTGGTCGCATCATGTGCATGCACAAGGCACCAGTGGCACTGGCAGCAAGAAGCAACAGGCCCTGGAGGCCGGACTGGCTAAGCTCACCCCCTCCCCCAGTAAGGCAGTCAATGCAATCAGTCTCGCTGTGCCTGCCCCACTGCCCACCTGGCTGCCCCTGCAGTGGAACCACTTCTGGGGAGTGGTGGTAGATGCTCAGCTGGGCAGGTGGCCCCCAGGAAGCATTGGGAGGCCATGCTTGTCTATGGCCGCTCAGAGGGGTGGAGAATGGGAATCCTTCCTGTCCAGAGGGAGTAAATGTTATGTAAATTTACACATTTGCATAATTAGATGGGGCCTAATTATGCAAATTAGGCCCTGCACCAAGACTTTGCACATGACTTCACAAACCCTGGGGGCAGTCCTGATGTTGAGTGGTGGCCTCAGGGCCTCTCTCTCTAGACTGTATGCATGGGTAAGACTGAAGGGGCAACTTCTTCTTCCGCTCCACTATTTCATTCCGCCATTTCAGAACAGCGACTTTCCACAGTTTTCCACCGGCAATCCATTAATTCTGCTGGCATTCTGCTAATTCGGAAACTTTCGGAACAATCTCGAAAACTGTCAGAACAAACACTGTTCTGCTACTTTGCAGTACTGGCAGAAATTACGGAACATTGAAACTGTCAGAACAAACATCATTCTGCTATTTTCAGAGCCAGTGGAAGTCGCAGAATGAAAGTAGTGGAACGGTGGAAGTAGCAAAATGAAACTAGTGGAATGAACATCTCTATCACACCGTCGCACTCATTGCGTACGAGCTTTTTCCGGTGCAAAAAACTACCGCAGCAGCTTGCCATGTGTGGGTACCAAGTGACCTCCCCCCTCCAGGTGGAGGGGTAATCTGTAAGACATAGTTTCAGATGTCTGAATCCAGGTGGAGCTGCGAGTCAAGGAGTGTCCTCAGACTTTGGACCTGAGGAACCAATGGACGACAGACCCCGTCAATGATGGGTGCTACCACTCCCTCAGCCCTTCCCACCAGCATCACTTCCATCTTGTCGGGATTCAGGGGAGACATACATAACATGGGGTGGAGGGAGCCTGACCTCTTACTCTTCCAGAGGAATTAAAAAACAGAACAGAGGAGTTGGAGGAGATGATGGTGCTCCACCCTCCCCACACACACTCCGATTCCCAACTTTACTCTGTGCATGCAGATCCTTTTTTCTTTTTTTTGTTCGTTAACCATTACCAGTTTGTAGCAATACTGAAGGCTGGTTTGATGCAGCTTCAGTCCCCTCTGGCACTTTTCGGTCCCACTTGTTCAGAATCAGGGCAGCAAGTACTGGTACAGAAATTTGTTTCACTGATAGGGAAACACAGCAGCTGAGTTGATGGAGATCGGGGGCATTTAGATCATATGTCAGGGACATTGAGCGCCGGCCCCCAGGTCCAGTTATAACAGCAGAGTCGTATCAAAGGAGCATACTCAAATTTGTATTTTTGTTCTGTTTCAGAACCAGTGGCTGACTGGTGGAGGAAGATGATGTGGATCAGTAGCCACAGCACTGTCAACTGAGTGGCAAAGGCAGCTGGAACAAACTGCTGGGGATGCCACTGGGACTTAGTGAATGGAAAGAAATGTACTGGAAAAGCAAGAGATGTGCTGAGAGCAGGTGCTCCGAGTTCTGGACTCCATTAATAATTCTCCCCCTCCCCCTGGCCTTCTCCCCTCCCCTGATGTGTTAGTAATACATCTGGGAGTGAATAATTTACCTCAAGAGACGGGTTTACATCTCACAAGATAGTTTAAAGCAGATCATCAGGAAATTCAAAGTTATTTTCCAGACACCTGCATATTGTGGACACATATGCCAGAAGGAAGGAATTGGCTTGGAGCAATGCAGCCTGGCAGAGTAGATAGGGTTCACAAGAAGGCCAACGAGGTGATTGGAAACTGGCTTGCTGCCCAGGGGGTCAGTAGTATTGTCCACAGCGAAATTCACCATGCTTACTCTGAGTTGTAGAGGGATGATGGGGGTGCATCTTTCTGGTGAAAAAACTGAGTTCTATTGGAGGGTGCTTAAGGCAAGGCTTGAGAAAGTTTAGGCAGTGCAGTCTGAGGTGGATAAAAACAAGCCAAACTAAGCTGGCAGTTTTGGTGGCGGGGTTCAGATGGTATTTTAGAAGCTTGGAGGATTAGAGCAGAACCAGATTGGAAGCATCGGTGACACACAATGGCAGGGGACAGGCCCAGTGTCACTGCCATCCCAGGGGACAGAGGGAAGCACACAACCCAGCTGAGAACAAAATGTGGTCCCAGGTAATCCTTGCAACCCCCCACCCCCCTTGTAAGTTTAGTTTGTGTGGCAGCAAGAGGGGGTACTCGGGCCATGCCTCAGGGCCTCCTGCCATAAGTTAGGTGGTTAATTGGTTATAATGTTGGACACAAGTTTATTATTTATTATTATTATTATTATTATTATTATTATTATTATTTATATAGCACAATCAATGTACCTGGTACTGTACAATCAATAGTTATAGACAGGTCCCTGCCCCTAGGGGATTACAATCTAAGAAAGACAAGGGAGAGGTGAACATAGGGAGAGACAAGGATACATTCATGAAGCTGAGAAGTTGCAGGTGCACATCTTAATTTAATTACAGGATTTGGAGGAAAGGAAGGAGGAAAAAGGAGGCTATTTCCTCCTCATGATGAGCCAGGGAATGCCTGGAAGAGGTAGGTTTTCAAGACGGATTTGAAGGTTGGGAGGGAAGAAGCAGAATAAATGTATCCAAGAAGGTGGTTCCAGGCATGGGGGGGGGGGCAGCAAAGGAGAAGGGGTGAATACCTTTTGAGCAGCAAGTGTAAGGATGGGTAGGGTGAAGGGGAGCAGCGAGGAAACCACCCACACCAGGACAGGAAACCTTAGCCCACGGCTGTGGAGCGCAAGACGAATCCTCAGGCTCTTAAATGGCAAAAGAAAACCACAAGGGAGGAGCCTAGATCATCATAGGGGTGCTATGCTGACTCCAGGAGACACAGAGGAGGTATCCAAGAGAGGCAGAACAACAGAAGCCTCAGCCAGCAGGACATGCATAACAGACTTTACCACAGGGGCGAGGGGGATAACAAGACACAAGGCAAGGAGGGGAACAAACAAGGCACGACTCACACACTGCATGGTTATGGTTCGCTGCAGGGTTACTGGAACCGGGGTGGGGGGGTAATGGAGAAAGCAAGGAATGAGGACAAACACAGCAGTGGAGGGTGGAGCACAATTAGGGAAGGAATAGATCTAGATAGGTAAAGACCTAATGGAGGCAGCCTCAGCGAAGAACCTATCACAAAGACTGAGACCAACACATGAGAGCAAGGGAAGGTTCTGTAGGACAGTAGACAGCAAGGTCCAAGGACAGTAGACAGGGAAAACCCCTAGCAAACACAGGGGAAAGAGGGGGGGAAGGGCTAGAGCAGCTAACAGTCACCGCAAGATACAGCAAGAGGAGTAACCAGTAACAAACGGTGCTAACAGCATTGCGGGCCAGCAAACCTCAGCTGCTTCTGTGGCAAGATCTAGCCTTCTCTGACTCAGGCTGCAGCTGTGTTAACTTTCCCTGATTGCCTAGCAACCCTTCCTGACACGGACTTATTTATTTATTCAAATTTTTATCCCGCCCTTCCCTAAAGGCTCAGGGCGGCTAACATCATATATAAAACATAAACATTCATAAAAGCAAAATACAAAAGGAGCCGTTTCTCCTCCTACTGCCCCAGCCCTGACCTGGGAGTGACACAAAGACCCTGACAGCAAGGGAGTCATGAGCAGATGAGGGTGGGGGCAGAGGAGGAGGGTAACTCCTAGGCAAAAGTTTAGTTGGGAGGCAGGGGTTCTCCTCCTTATCCCCCAGACTGTTTTGTTTTGATAAATAAAGAGTGCTGCTATTAAACCCAACCTCTCTGTGTCTTTGCCTCCTTCTATGATGCAAATTTATTTTTTGCTCTCCTAGCCTCTTCATTTTGTTATTTTATAAACACCAATTGGCAACACAAATGCCATCAGTCTCCACTTTCTCTAAATGGCTTGTCATTACATGTCCTTACCTATTCTTCCCTCCATCAAATGTCATCTATTGTTCATGATAAAAAAAAACACTGCCCAACTTGTCGAGTGGGTGACGGGCCAGCCCCAAAGGGAGAAGCTACTGCTCTAGCTGTTGGGTTTCTGATGTTGTCGTACTTAGCACTATGAAGTATCCCTGCCAACGTGCCGTGTTACCACACGCGACTATAACCAGGGCCCCGAGTAAAACATGCTACCACAAATTATGTTTTTGCACAGAATGTGGGCCACAGGGCTATTCCCTGCCAGGTGACATCACAGCATGGAAACCTCCAATTGGGTTGCATGTGGTGATGTCACTCATCAGTTACCTCACACAAGTCAATCAGAGGCTTGCATACAATGATTGAGGAGTGACATCACAGCACACATGTCAATCAGAGGCTTGCATGTCTCCCTTTTCGTTTAATTTCATTTCATATTTGTATCCCGCACTCTCTTATCTCCGGCAACTCG
Organism: Sphenodon punctatus; assembly: GCA_003113815.1. NCBI lineage: Eukaryota > Metazoa > Chordata > Lepidosauria > Sphenodontia > Sphenodontidae > Sphenodon > Sphenodon punctatus. Next base: position 645,625 of record QEPC01006248.1, read on the forward strand.
AGGCGACTTACAGCAAAAATAAAAAACAAATACAATAAGGTCCACAATAGATCACAAGCAATGGTCTACAATCAGACCAATACAAAACAAACCCCAAAAAGTAATACAAATTTATCCAAAACAATCCAACTAACCACTAAACAAACTACCCTTCATACTCATTAATACAAATCTTAACATTTCCATAATCTATCACATCTAAAGTCATCATTATACATATTATATAACAGAATAATAATCTCATCTTCCCCTACCCCACTTCCATCCCCCTTTCTCCTGCAGCCTTGAAAGGGAGTCTCCCGGCAAGAGAAATCACCACATGCTCAGACATGCTGCTGCCACCCTGGGGTTCCTGCAGATGCTACCTGCAATACTGAGCAGGCTGGGATGAGTTGACTGTGGACCCCAGTGGGTTGAGGAGGGTGTGGAGGAGGGCAACCTGGTCTTCTCACTCCATTCCGCTCAGCAGTGAGGGAAGCATTGCAGCAGCAGAAGGAACCAAGGCACAGCAGGAGCCCCAAGTGCTTCCTGCCACACTCTGGTTCCTGATGCTACTGCAGTGCTTCCCCCACTGCTCAGCAGGCCAGGGTAAGTAGGTCCTGAACCCAAACTGGCGAGGGTGAGGGGGTTGCTGGACCTGCAGAATTGGGGCCCACAGAATCTTGAAGAAAAAAAACTGTGAGAGAATCAGGACCCTGGCTATAACAAGGCTGCAATTTGGGGTGTTAACAAATGTGACACTGACCCAGTAAGTCCTTCTTTGACCCGGCTGGGCCAGTGTCACAGTGGTACATTTGTTCCAGGCCCACCAGATGTGGACCTGGTACAAACCTCAGCAGGGGTAGCAGCTATGCCAGAAATGTGGGCCAGGAACAAAGCAATCCCACAGTCCGGGCCCTGCAACCGCCCAGCTGGGCCAAAGCAGGATGAACCGGGTGGGAACATTCGTTCCTGGCCTAGGACAGGGCCAGGCGTTCCCACCCGGGTCAGCCCACTCTGGCCCAGCTGGATGGCTGCCTGTCATGGTGAGGGAGCAGAGTGCCGACTGCAGCCGGGGCAGGCCCCGGGGATGTCTGTTCCCATTGGCGGAGCTACCCCGGATGGAGATAGCCCTTCTCCACCCCTGGGAAGGATGTCAGCCGCCTGTCACATCTGTAAGTACCTGTTTCCTGTTCTAATTCTTTTCATTAACTCCAACTATGATGTGGTACTTCATACTGCATACAAAAAGGTGGGTGAAGAGAACATAAGGCTGCAGAGTTGACTATCAAGAAGATGTCTTAGAATAAAGTAGTCATTCGTCCCTGACCTCTTTCTTGAAAGTGTTTGAATAATTTTCACTAAAAAGGTTTTATAAAAGGGCAGCAACTGAGCAAGTAAAATTTAGCAAGATTACAACCAACTGACAACAGGGGTTCATAATGGAAGGAATTACCATGTTAAGCAAACTTCACTTATAAGAACCACCAATAATAATCTCACACACATCTTATGTATACATATGGATACACATACACACACATATATATATATATACACATACACACACATATATATATATATACACATACACACTCATATATATATATAGAGAGAGAGAGAGAGAGAGAGAGAGAGAGAGAGAGAGAGAGAGATAAATGGATATACATATGGAGATATATATATAGAGAGAGAGAGAGATAAATGGATATACATATGGAGATATATATATATATATAGAGAGAGAGAGAGAGAGAGAGAGAAATTGATATATAATTATATATAATTTTTTGTAGATGTAGATTGATAAACAGAGGAAGATGGAAAGATAAAAAGATGATGCTGGAGCTGGAGCTAAACGTTTCAGCTTCTGCCTTTGTCAGTAGCACACTGGGTTTCAAATGGTGCCCAGAGATAGGTGACAGTTAGTTAGAAATACTGTGGTCTGAAAATTCCAAGGCTAGCTAGGTAATTCCTGCAGAAGTGGCAAAAAGCAGAAGGCAAACTCTTCTTATCTATTATCTTCCAAATTGAGACCTGAGGTGTTAAGTCTATAGATCCAGAAGTTCGCCCTTCTATCCAGCATCACAGGATTTGGTAGGTGTTCAATGGGGAATATTTCTAAATCTGATAGCTCATGATCTTCTAAATTAAAGTGTTTAGCAACAGGTTGTTGTATTTTTTTGGTCAGGATAGCAGATTTGTGATTCCTAAAACAGGTACGCAGATCTGTGGTGGTTTTACCAACATATTGTATGTGGCAACCTGAGTGTTTTCATTGAATGATGTAAATAACATTGTTGGTTTTACAGGTTAGATTGTGTCTGATGGGGTAGGTCTTGTTGGTAGTTGTGCTCTTGAAGGTGATTGTTTTTCTAAGATAAGAGCAGGTGATGCATCGGTTAGATGAGCAGGGATGTGAGCCAGGATTGTCAACAGTTGGTGTGAGTTTGGCTCTGAATAGTAGCTTGCGTAGATTGGGTGGTTGTCGAAAAGCAATGACCGGGGATTTGCTGATTACTTTTTTGAGATGTTCTGAATTGGCAATCAAGGGGTAGCTTTCTTTGATGGCCAGCTTGTAATTAGGCAATGCAGGATGATAGTCTACAACAAAAGGAATGCGTTGTACGTGATTTTTTTTTCTGTGCTGTTAAGGAGAGGTATCCTGGGCAAAACAGATGCTCGTTGTATGTTGTAATCAATTATGTGAGGTTATCCACGTTTTAGGAGGTGTTCTTTTAATTCTTTGCTTCTTTTGAGATAATTAGTATTATTGTTGCAAATGCGTTTGATCCTGAGTGCCAAACTCTAGATGATGTTGATTTTGGTGTGTTTAGGATGGCAGGAGTTCCAATTTAAATAGAGGTGTGCATCAGTGGTTTTGCTATGTAAGTTAGTGACTAACTTTTTTTGTTCTACGGATAGTAAAACATTAAGGAATGGGATTTTATCCTTTCCTAAGTTGTTGTTGCATGGAAATTTGATAGTAGGATGAAAGGAATTAATGTATTTGAATTTTTCAAAGCTTTCTACACCATCGGTCCAGATCACAAATATGTTGTCAATGTAATGCCACCATAGTAGTGGTTTGTATGTGGAATCTTTAAGGATTTCTTGTTCAAGATACCCATAAATAAGTTGGCATATGATGGAGCCATACGTGTCGCCATACGTGCCCTGTATCTGGAGATAGTGCTTGTCATTAAAGGTGAAGTTGTTGCATGTCAGAACTAATTTTGCCAGTGTGGTAATAACCACTGTCATAGGTTCATTTGAATCCTTTACAAATGTATCTATAGCTGAGATACCATCCTCATGTGGTATGTTTGTATAGAGTGATGTGACATCAAAGGTGGCAAGTATTAGGTTGTCATCAAACTGGTGCTGTTCGTTTAAGGATTCAATCTTGAGAAGGAAATCATTGGTTTTCTTAATATATGATGGAAGGTAACGTACAAGATTTTGTAGCATTAAGTCAATATGGAGAGAAAGTGTCTCAGTGACTGTATTATTGCCTGACACAATTGGGCGTCCTGGATTATTGGCTTTATGAATTTTTGGTAACTTATAAAACCGCCCAGGAGTTGGATTAGGGTTGATGAGAAGATCTGCAGTTTCCTTATTAAGTTGATTTTTCTCCACAAATGTTTTAATGGTTTTTGATACTAGGTCATTCAAATCTGCTGTGATGTCTTTATGAATAGGTTTGTATGTTTTGTCGTCATTAAGCTGTCTGAGGCCTTCTGAGATGTTGTCCATTGTTTTTAACATCACAACGGCCCCACCTTTGTCTGCTGACTTAACGACAATGTCTTTTCTCTTCTGGAGGTTTCTCAGGACTGCTCCTTCTTCTTTAGAAAGGTTGTCATAAGTTGTGGGTGGTGTGTGGTTGTTTATAATTCTGTTAATAGATAGAAGAAAAGTTTTCAGAACAGGATTTCTGTTTGAATTAGGTGTCCATGTTTTAGGAGTTTTGAACTGAAGGAAGGAATCTTTATGATAAACATCTGTGTCATTTTTTGATTCATCACAAAAAAATTCTTTTAATCTACACCTTCTCTCAAACGATTTGATGTCACTTTTCATTTGTGCTGTATTATGGTCTTTTGGTATGGGACAAAAGTTAAGTCCTCTGGAGAGAAGTTTAATTTCACTTTGTGATATCAAGCCTTCGGTGAGATCCACTACTATTTTGGGGTCTTCTGTCTGACTG
>QEPC01006248.1:662999-676285 GCA_003113815.1 Sphenodon punctatus
CCCCCCCCTTCGGCCTTGCCCTGTCGGAGGAGGGGATGAAAATTTTGGTTAGGATACTGTCAACGGAAGGCACGTCCGGGCAGTACCTGAGTTAATAAGTGCAATTAGTTTAAAGGCATATTGGACCCTAAATTGCAGAAGGCAATTTCCCCACCTGCCTATTGTTGTGAAATGAATAAATGTGTGCGGCCAGTTTTACACCAACTTAAGTCTCTGTGTCTCATTGGGGTGCGTCGACAATAAAGTTATTTTCATAGCTGATGAGTGGTGTCCATTATGCTTTGTAAAACAGCACATCCCCTGTGAGAAAAATCAGGGAAAGAAGAACAGATACTGACAGGGAGTTGATGTTGACTGGTGGAGTTTTCATCAGCTTCCACCAGCTAGTTAACAGCATCTAAAAGACAGCTATCACCTGGGGATACCATTAGCTCATCCCACTTCTGCTGCCACAACCCAATATGCCCCTTACTCTGTGATGTAGAAGTCAGCTATGCCAGCTCTGAATTGGCTTCCGGCTCCCCTGTGCCAGGAGAATTATCGACTGGGGAGATATGTCCATTTTCTGCTGTCTTAACAGCAAAAGATGAAGCGGGTCAGGGAATCTGGTTATAGATATCTTTGCCCTCTACTATACTATCAGTTTATGAGCTGCAAAGTGGTCACAGTTTCATGGTCACCAACTAAGGCAGTGCTGTCTAAAGAATAACTCATCTGCTGAGAAATGAAAAAGGACGTTGCATAGGCTGGATATAATTAGCTGAACTGGAATTAGGACACTGCATGCGGGATAACAGCCTCCTCTTGCAAATTACTCAATGAGAGTCTGACCACAAGTACTCAGGAGCTTATCCAAAAGACGTGAGTGCCAGTACCATAGGGCATTGTGCTTGGACATGAGTTCGAACTTAACTGAGCAGGAAGAATGGCACTTATTAAAACACCACCACCATCACTTTCTTCATCCCCAGAGGCACCCCATTTGCGTGCTAACTGGGTATGTTGTGTGCAGTCAACAAGACTAACCTGAGGTGCTATGGCTGCCTTCCATAGCTATTTTCTATGCGTAACTAACTAGGCACAAACTAGAAACAGCAGTCATTTGACATATGCTGCCTGTACTAGGACAGGTATTAAAAAATAGGAAACGAAATATTGTACATGCATACACACATGCAGACACCCTCTTACACAGAAAGTTCCTCTATCTTCATTTAGGACAAGGAACATTTTGTGAGGTTGAATTTTATCCTGTTCTCCTGAATAGGTCTTTGCATCTACTGGTGATTCATTATAGATGATATTAAGGGCATTAAACATTTTAAGTGTTTTCAAAAAAGATTACTTCTTTTTGAGAAAAAATACATCCTTTTAGAGTTCCTACTGCCATCTGATCAGGGCAACACTTCTTGTCAACAGCTCTGCAATAAATTCCAGTGAGGATGGATGATGTCCAAAGAATACTAATCAGATTTGTATATAAACAAAGTGCATGCCTCACACCAATTTCTGGCGGCTCATTGTCCAAACATTTTACTTAACTACTAAGTGCCTTTTGGGGGTGGGGGGGGAGGCTTCTCCTGCAGCAGGAACTATCAAAGGACCTGTGGTAAAAGATAAGATTGCAGTTTATCTTTCATGATTTGTTTTCACAAGTACAGGCTCAGTTGATGTTATCAAGTAATTGCTCAATTTGTACACTTTCATTGTTTCCACAGTCAGAACTCAAGGCTTGGTTTCTGCCCTTCTATTACCACAGTTGACTGGGTAGTACTTGTAAGTATGGTGTTGTAAGAATAGTTTTTTTCTGGGCTTTGTGTTAACATTTAAAATGTTGGAATGGATTCCCATAAACATATTAGGAGTCAAAGGCTGTATTGATTAGCTCTCACCCAATTTCTCTGAAGTGGAGAACAAAGAATGTTAGATTCTCAATAAAAGCCACTTGCAGAATACCTAATTCTGAACCAACACTAACAGAAGCAGTAACAGCCTCAGAGTCACTCCTGTGGTATGCAGATTCAGCAGCGGGAGGCCAAGGAGCCCAAACAGGCCTTGGAGTTTATGGGATTTTTTTCAGAGAACATGAAGCTTAAGGCATAAAACAATAGATCAAAGTGAAATGTTAAGGTTCCAAGGTCTATTTTTTGTTGTTGTTCAAAAGATTTCCAAAACATCCTGCTGTCTCTCTTGGATCTTTGTTTTGTGAACAGTTAATGGCTTTTGTGAGGTATAAATTATAACCTATAACAACTGAAACACTTGTGAAGCTATTTCTATTATTAGTTTCTATTCCTGTGTCCCGCTCCCTTCAGGGAAGGAGATAGTTGAGTGCCTTCTCCTGTCATTAGGTCAGAAGTTTCAAAACTGTGGATTAAGACCTCAAGTGGAGTCACTCCAGCTACAGATGGAGTTATAGCTCAATATGGTCGCTTTGGTACAGTCCCTCCTCTCCGCCCTGCAATGGCTCCCTCTACAGGAAGACATTCAGCACAAGCTTCTGGTATTCATCTTCAAGGATCTTAATGGCCTTACTCCCCCATATCTCTCCACTCTTGTATCCCTCCACGCTCCTGCCTGGGAGCTTCACTCTTCCTCTGCCCCCACCCTCGTCTGCTCATAAACTCCTTGATCCTCTAAATATCTTTGCTCCTTCTCCCTTGCCTGGAATTCCCTCCCTGGATACATTCACTCCACTCCCTCCCTCCCTTCTTTTAAATCCCTCCTGAAAACCCACCTCTTCCGTCAGACGTTCCCTAGCTTGTCATAAGTGATACCGCATCCTTTCCCCCTCACCCAGAACCTAATTCCCTGTAACTAAGTGAAGTACATGAGCCTGCAACTTCTCAACCTCATGAATGTACTCTTGTCTTTCCTGATGTTTACCTCGCTCAGATTGTAAGCCCCTTAGGGGTAGGGACCTGTCTCTGACTGTGGATTGTACAATGCCAGGTACATTGCTATCACTATATAAATAACAAAAATAATAAGTTGATATTTCATATACTTTGCATGCCTTTATTGCTCACTGCAGTCATGTTTTTAAATACATGAGTACATAAGTATTTAAATATTTAAATTGTAGTCATTCAGGAAAACAAGTTTGAAACCACTGGACTGCAACATTGCGTGGATGTCATTCTCAAAATTTTGGATGCTTTCTGAGACTCTCAGATGGCTTATTTAAAAAGAAGAAGGAAAAGTTTCTAGCCTTAATGGTTGCTGAAAACAACTAGGAAAACGTAATTGCAGTGCACCCTAACTAAAATGAACCTCAAATGGACTACTTTTCAAACTGTACGACTTTGAGCATCTGGAGTAGAACTGAAACTAGCTATTTTCATATTTGAAATTATTGGCAGTTTCGGATAACCCACCAAATATCAGAGCAATTATTTGTCACGGAAGTGACAGTTTGTATATCTCTTTATTTGGCTGTTTTGATTTGGTTATTTCAATCATTTCAGTATTTGGGTTTACTTCATAGTGAGCAATAGCATTAATATTTGTATTTATTTATTTATTTAGATATAAAATTTTATATCCTGCTCCTTCCTGCCTTGGCAGCTCGGGGCAGTGAACAACATAAAAATATAGAATATATAATACAAAATATAAATATATAAAAAGACATAAAAAGATAAACAATTTTAATATGGGACAGCAAAAATTCCCCCCAACCCATGCCCTGCTCTCCCACTACCTGTCTCACCCACTGAAAGCCTGGTGGAACAACCAGGTTTTATACCGATGCCTGATGGAGGGGAGACTCCGGGCCTGATGTGCTGAAACAAAGTAACCAAGCTATTGAACTGATTGAAGTAACTGAAATGGATATTCATTTCCAGAAACTAGGTGGGAACCGAACAGCGGTTGATATCTGCTTCCTTGGACCCAATTCAAAGTGGGCAAAAGTATCAGCTATGCTATTTGCTGGAGATATTTGTTTAAGCTCTGATCTAGAATTGGAAAATGAGAGGTTTTCAAAAGCACCTTAGGATATAATGTCCTTGGATTTCCAAATAGGCTTGTGCTCCTGAGTTACTTCAGATGTTTTTGAAAATGTGGTTTCAGGATTGTTATCTACCCAGAAGACAGCTGTGCCCAAACAGGCACCATGATATAAACTGCTAGTGGTCAGAAAATGGCAATGGGAACTTTTGTAAAATTCCAGAAAACAAGGAACAGGCGGGTGTTAAGGTCGTGGTAATACTAGAACTCAGCTGGAAATATATTTTCCTGTTAGAAAATAAATTTTTTTTATATTCTTGTTGCAACATATATTTTTAAAAAACATTTTGCAGAACTGAAATTTGGACTAAAAATTGAATTGAAAAACTTCATTTTGGCACCTTTGAAACCAAAATATTTTGACAATTTCAAAACCACACCAAACAATTCAAAATGCCAAAAATAAATTAAATGCAAATTAAACATTTTAAAGTACCAAAATATTTCAATTTTACTCCTGTTTGCTTACCAGCCACACTTACTGAAACTCCAAGATGTTTACGTGCATTCAAGTGTATTCAGGTACATTAGTCACCAGGTGACTTTGGGCCAGTCACAATATTCTCTCAGCCTAACCTACCTCACAGGGTTGCTGAGTGCCATGACAGGGGGGTGCTATATAAAAATAAATATTATTATTATTATTTATTATTAAAGTGACTGTCCAAACAGACATCACAGTTTTACATTGTATTTCAGGTTTTGAGTTTTGGTTTTCAAGTTTGGGTTGAATTTCTGCATTTTTCCACTTCAAAATTTTCCCATGAAAAACTGAGAAAAAAACAACATTTATTTATGGAATGTTCTGAAAGATTATCATTTCTTTCAATTAAGACACATTTTATTGGAATTATTCTGTACCAGTTCTAGGTTAAGACACATTATGGCTAGGTTTATTTCTGTTTAACAACAGAATGCTGGAGAATGCTGGAGAAATGGCTTCTCAACATCTGTGAGCTGAGCCTTAGAATTTCTTGGCTAGTCAAGATGAACAGGAAAAGTAGAAGCCTATTTTTCATTGTGATGGTAAACATTCCCTATAGGGAGGCAGTTCTCTGCCAACTGCTCTCTAACAGCTGGTAGTACCTTATAACAAGCATATAATTCACATGCTGCCTTCCCAGCTCTGTGTACCGTTCCACTCATACGCAAAGTTCAAAGTGCTGTGTACATTCTTCAAACCTCTATTAGTCAAGCACCCTGCTATGTTCATTGCCTAGTATTTGCCTACCACAAAATATTTCATATCATCCACGTTCCTAGCTCAGTGCAGTACATTATATTGACCAAAGTTTTGAGACATACTCTGGTATCATGTGGGTGACAATGTCAAATCACATTTAATCAGACTTGGATCAGGCAGAGGAAAAGTAGTTCAGATGACATCTTTTATTGGACCCAACATTGGTTGGTGAGGCTCTGCGAGCTTTCAAGCCACACAAGTAATAACAACTGACAAGTAACGGGTTTTAAAACAGCCCCTTCTCCCAAGGGCCTTCTTTTTCAGGTTTAAGAGTCATTTATTTTATAACTATGTGTCTACTGGCAACGTTTTAATTTTTCTCAAGACCATCTCCACAGATCGCAATGATGTTTTCCCACCATAAATTTTCTTCTAATGAGCTTTGCAAAAGCTTTTAAAAATTGGTGCCAAGGCAAGACCACAGAGTCAGTTACTGACATAACCGTTTGAAGATTTTTAATTAAATTATCATGACAATTCCCCATCCTCACCTCCTTTTGGAGGAAAGGGGTCATTTCTCGCCTTAGAAGAAGGGAGCTGGGCAAGACTGGAGGATGAATGTTGTGGCAGAGGATCAAGGTGTTGCTAGACAAGGCCTCTGTTTGGTGGGAAAGGAGGCTTATTATCTACCAGAATTTGGCCGGTTAAGCCAGCTCCACCCTTCTCCAGGTTAAGCCGGTTCCACCCTTCTCCCCCAGCAGTAGAATAGAAGCAGAGAAGACACACAAGCACCCATCCACCTGTGAACATAAGAACCACCATACTGGGTCAGATCAATGGTTTATTGAGCCCATCTTCCTGTCTCTGACAGTAGTCAATCTCAGTTTTTTGGAAGATGCAGCACACAGGAAAAAATGGGGTGATCTATTCCCTTGTTGTTCACTCCCAGCTCCTTACAGTCAGAGGTTTTGTCAGCCAGACCTACTTGGCTAATAGCCATTAATGGACCTACCCTCCAGTAACTTAACCATTCCTTTTTTAAACCCAGCTATATTACTCATTTTGACCTCTTCCTCTGGCAACAAAATCCACAACTTGATTGTGCATTGAGTGAAAAAATATTTTGTTTTAAATCTGCTGCCAGTTAGCACTGCACTAACATTGCACTGCATCACCATGGCCCAGCTGCCTAGAGAGGGGTAAAGCTACGCAAGGCATGGCACTGGTAGCCTCCCCTCCCTGTCTTGTGTGGCCTCACCCAAAGTTATTAAGGTGGTTAAAACATGAGTAAACTGTGAAGAATTGCAGGAGGATCCTGTGAGACTGGGTGACTGGGCATCTAAATAGCAGATCACATTTAGACAGACCACAATGTGGACAAGTGCAAAATGATGCACATAGAGAAAAATAATCCAAACTATATGTACACAATATTGGGTTCTAAATTAGAAGTTACCACTCAGGAAAGGGTTCATGAAGTAATTGTGGACAATATATTGAAATCCTCAGTCCAGTGTGCTGAAGCAGTCAAAAAAGCAAACAATGTTAGGATTTATTCATAAAAGGATAGAGAAATCATAATGCCTCTTTACAAATCTAGAGTACGACTTGAGTATTGTGTGCAGTTCTGTTAGGCCAATCTCAAAAAAGATATAGTGGAAATAAAAAAGATACAGAGAAAGGCAACAAAGATAGTAAAGGGTATAGAACAGCCCCACTATGAAGAGTGGCTAGATAGGTTGGGGCTCTTCAGCTTGGAGAAGAGATGACTGAGAGGGGATATGATAGAAGTTTATAAAATCATGAGTGGTGTGGAATGAGTTATTTACCATCTCAAATAGGGAATGGTTATTTACCCTCTCAAATAGTACTAGAACTAAGGGACACCCCATGAAATTAACAAAAAGCTGATTTAAAACAAATAAAAATTATTTTTTTCCCTCACATACACTAAGTTGTAGAATTTGTTGCCAGAAGATGCGGTCAAACCAGTAGAAGAGCTGGATTTTTTAAAAAGGATTGGACAAGTTTCTGAAGGATAGGTTATTAGCAGGTATTTACTGGGTAGGTTTTGAAGAATGTAATCTCTTACTGTCAGGATCTGGGAGTGAACAACATGGAAAAGATGGCCCCATTGTGACCTGTCGGGTACTTTTTCCACGTGACAAAGAGTGGCCACTGTTGGAGGCAGGTGCTCAACTCAATGGTGACGGAGTATGTCACTAGTTATGTTCTTATTAAACATGTGTATATCTTGTCAATATAATTGCTATCATCATTTATATAGCACTTCCAATATTCAAAGTGCTTTTACAAATCAATCTTTATGTAGTTCATCCTCACGATAATGATCATGAGATTGATCATTATTTTCCAAGGATGTTTTCAAATGTGGCACTACCGTGGGTGGTCAACACTTACCCTGGCATGACTACCCATGGTGGTGTCACATTTGTTCCTGTCCACTAGTCCCAGATGTTTGCTGCAGGTGGGAACAAACATACCTGAGACCGTGGCAGGATTAACTCCGGGTTGTTTATCCTGCTAGCACATATTCCATAGTTAGCCCTATCACGGGCCGGGGAAGCTATCTCCAGACCATGGTAGAGCCGGCCATCAACATCTGATGGCCCACTCTATCTAACTCCGGCCAATGGCTGGAACTTTTCTGGGAGGGAGCAGCAGCCTCATTGGCCACTGCACCTGCCCATCAGGGAGAAGTCGGGCTGCACTGATTAGCGTGGGGGTGGGGCTGTGCGGACCACATCCACATGTCCCCCTTGCCCTCTTCCTGCTCTCTACCCAGCCCTGGCTGCCATCACATTTGTTCAGCAGCAGGTCCATATCCTGCCCAGGGGGAGGGCTCTCATTCTGGGCAGGATCAAAACACAGCAGTACTCAGCACCATCACATATGAAAATACCCAGTTTTGTTGATTGAGAGTTGAGGCTGAGATAGTGACCTTCCCAAAGTCACCAAGTGAGTTCATGGTTAAGACAAGATTTGAACCCCAGTTTCCCAGGTGTAACTGAAACGTGTTATCCAAAAGGATACCCTGACTCAATAGTTAACACTACAGGTGTGCAATTTGTTTTTATTTTTTAGTAACTAAAATGAATGGAGCCCCAATTTTTTTAGTACCTGTTACAAAAACAGATAAATAACTGCCCCTCCGCGCTAGCCGCGGTGGGGGTTTGGCACCCCCCTCACTGGAGGAAGGAAGCGAGGATGGGTTAGGCCACCGAGAGCGGCACCGAAGAACAGGGAGGGGGCTGAGCAGTTGCCTCAGCAACCGAGGGGGATGCCTGGGACTCCTGTGAGAGCTGGGAGTCCTGGATGCCATTTTAGAATTCCCCGCTTGCCGCCTCTCTGCATTGGCGGCGGTGAGCGGGAAAGGATGCGGTTGAACGGCGTGGAGGGCAGGATTGGGCCCCCAAGCCAGCGGGGAACAGCGAGTTGTCGGCGCCTGCTCTCCATAGTTGCTGGGGGCTCTGGGCACAGACAGAATCACGTGGTGCGGCTGGGCCTTCTGGCCTCCCACATGGCAGGAGAGTACCCCGGTCCTTTGGGGGCTATGCAGAGGGCAGGATCGGGCCCCCAAGCCAGCAGGGAACATCGGGTTGTCAGCGCCAGCTCTCCCTAGCCTTGCTGAGGGCTCGGGGTGTCGGCAGAGTCAAGTGGTGAAGCTGGGCCTTCGGGCCAGCTGTGTGGTAGGAAGTTCCTCAGACCACTTGCAAGGCCCAGGGGGCTCATAGCCCCAAAGTTGCACCCCTCCCCCAACCCAAAAAGGGGCCCCCCTTGACACGGGTTAGGAAGGACACGCTCACCAGTTCACCCCACAACCAGGTGCCCGAGCACTGCCAGTGTCGTAGGGCCTGGTGGTGATTAAAAGGGGGGACATTGGGCGTGCTCCTAGAGTTGGGTGGGTAATTTGGGCCAGCATGGTGCCCAGGAAACATCAGGCCTCGTACCCCCCCACCTAAGGAGGTACCACAAGCAGCCCCTTCCCCGCGGGCCATGCAGAAGGGCCAACAGGGTGGGGCACAAGTCACGATGGTCTTGGGGGCCATGAAGGCCCAGCTGATGGAGTACCAGACCTGCATTGAAGAGCTGGAGGATGCCCGGTGGAGGGCTGGGGGTGGCGCCAGGGAACAGGCGAGGGAGGTGGAGCCCACTAGCCCTGAAGTGGGGGGCAGGGGTGCACTACCCCTCTCAAGGGGCTGCCCCCACCGGCAGGGGCATCACCGCGTGTTACTGGCTCATTTCAGGGACAAGGACCCCACACCCAGCGGGAGCACAGCTGAATTTTCCCCGAGCCAGCAGACACAGATTGATGTGCTAAAAGAGGGAATTCAGGCCCTGACAAGCAGCCTTCAAGCAACCCAGAGATGCCAGTCGGGTTCAGGGAGCTGCGGGATCAGAGTGGGCCCCCACCATGAAATGGAGTACCTGGACGGTGAGCAGGAGCCTGAGGGATGGTTCGAGGGTGAGCATGAGCATGGTGTGTTGGCACTAGCTGGTGGTCAGGTGTGTGACACCAGCATGTCATCATGCGCCCATGGGGGTGGGCACTGGGGTGCCAGAACGCGTGTGGGAGGTGGAATGATTCCCTGGGGGTGAGCCAATTCCCTTGTCAAGTGCGGCGGTGTGGGTGTAGCCCAGCCCAGGACCAAGGGCTCACCGCACAGGTGTTGGGGGCCAAGCCGTGCTGCACAAAAAGAGCGTCATGCTGCTGCGAGCGAAGGGTGGAACCCCGCCCGTTGTCCGGGGGCTACGCCAATGTGTCAGCCCATTGGGCAAGCATTTGCTCCAAGTCACCAGGGTAAAGATTTGGAGTGGCAAATTTATAGATATGTTTTCCCTCCTCTTCAGTGACCCTATACCTGACCCAAAATACCTGACCCAAATGACAAGGAGGAAAGGAAGGACAGGGAATGGTTCAAGAGGCCAAAGGCAGAGTGAATGTGGTCCAACAGGATGGTGGTGTATACATTCTATATGGGAGTGACTTTGCTCAAGTACCCAGAGCAGGGGGTGGAGTTGGTCAAGTACTCAGACATAGTGCGCCAAGCATTTGACACAGGGGGGCCTGGGACCTGGCTTCATTATGACGAGGCATTTTGGCGCAGGGCTGACAACAACCTCCAGCTCAGATGGGACATGCACGCACACGACATCTGGCTGGAGTGTATCAGCAGCGCTCAATATGCCCCACGATCAGACAGCAGGCACGTACTCTCCTGGGTAGGGAGCAGACAGCAAGGGGATTGGGGACAGGGCGGCAGGATGAGACAGCCCCCGACCTGCTGGGATTACAATGATGGGGAGAAATGTTTTTGATCCCCATGCAAGTTTAAGCACGTGTGCACACAGTGCACGGGCGACCACACTGTTTCTGGGTGCAGCAAGTTCTGGCAGTATGGAAACAGGAATAGGGGGCGGGCCAGGGGCAGGCGGGGCCTGTCCAGCTGGGATGGCAACCCCCAGGTGGTGGGAAAGGGCGCCAACCTGAGTATGGCATGAGGTCCTGCGGGTGGCGACCCGCAACTTCCCGGACCAAGCCACCGCCAGTTATGCAGTTGAGGGATTCCGACTGGGTTTTAGGATACCAACATGCGGCCCTCATCACCTGGGGGCCAGGAACTTGAAATCAGTGGTGGGAAATGAGCAGCTAGTCCAACAGAAAATTATGAAGGAGATCAAGGAAGGGAGGATACAGGGCCCCTTTGATTCCCTGCCCATGCCCACCCTTAGGATATCCCCACTGGGAATAGTGCCAAAGAAGACCCCGGGGGAATTTCGCATGATTCACCACTTGTCCCATCCAAAGGGGGAGTCAGTAAATGATGCGATCCCAGCGGAGCTCTGTATGGTCAGGTAAGCATCATTCAACTCAGCTGTCAAAATGGTTCGCTCCTGTGGGAAGGGCGCCCTCCTCTTGACGTGCGACATTAAGTCTGCATTCCGACTACCGCCCGTGCACCCGAATGACTTTGAGCTTTTGGGCATGGAGTTCTGGGGCAAATTTTACTTTGACAAGGCCATGTCGATGGGATGTTCCATCTCGTGCGTGGCCTTTGAGAGGTTTAGCACGGTGCTCGAGTGGATCGCGTGCCATAGTGCCAGGCAGAGTTGGATCACCCATTATTTGGATGATTTCCTCTTTGTGGGGAGGGCAGGGAACACAGAATGTGCCCAGGCGATGCGCACCTTCCAGGAGGTCACCAGGGAATTGGGTGTGCTGCTGGCCCTAGAAAAAAAGGAGGGCCCAGCGACTAGACTAACATATTTGGGTATTGAGCTGGACACGGTGCTGTCCCACTCACGTTTACCTGAGGACAAGCTCTGGGCCCTCAGAGAGTTGATAGCGGCTGTTCAGGGATCTTCTAAAGTCAGTTAGACAGCTCCAGTCCCTCGTGGGTAATTTGAACTTCGTCTGCCATGTGATTGCCCCAGGGTGGGCATTTATGTCCCATCTGTATGCGCGCATAGGTGGTGACTGACCCCCGCATCACCACATCAGGGTGACGGAGATGCAGGAGGATCTGGCCACCTGGGAAGCCTTCCTCAATGGGTATAACGGAATCAGTTTTTGGCAGCAGCAGGTCCTCCTGGAGGCCGAGCTGAAAATACACTCCAATGCAGTGGGGGGGGTGTGTCATGGTTTTGGGGTTTACTTCTGGGGCAGTTGGTGTGTGGCAGTGTGGCCAGCTGACTAGGAAGAGCAGGGATTAACACAGGACCTGACATTCTTGGAGTTCTTCCCAATAGTGGTGGGTGTAGTATTGTGGGAGCGAAGGAATTTGCCAACAGGAGGGTCTTGTTCTGGTGTGATAACATAGCAGTTGTACAACAAGTTGTCATCAAAATCGGAAAGGGTCATGAGGCTGGTCCGGGTTTTTGTACTTAGGTGCCTGAAAGCAAACATCTTGTTTATAGCCAAGCACGTGCCCAGTATTAACAACGACATAGCTGATGCCCTTTCTCTATTCCAGACAGATCGTTTTCGCATGCTGGCCCCGGAAGCCAACAAGAACCCCAACCTGTTCCCGAGCGGCATGTGGAACCTTGAATTGTAGAGCTATATTAGGGTTCCCTTGCCCCCAGAACCAGGCGGGTGTACGAGGCAGCATTTACAGAGTTCCAAGAATTCAGGCGGCTGAACAGTTGGGCTGTAGGTTTTCCCATCCCTGAAATGCAGGTTATCAGCTTTGCGCTGGAGCTTCGAGGCAAAGGTTTGGCCCCTGGAACAATTGCAGGAAAAGTGGCGGCTATTAACTTTACCAGTCGACTGATGGTACATCCTCCCCCGACAACGGCTTCTTCATGAGCCATCTCAGGGAGAGCTGCTCCAGGGACACTCGAGCCCCCATTACACCCCAGCTGCTTCCCAGGTTAACCTAGGCGTTGCACCAAGTCTGTTATTCCCAGGCAGAGATAGCGCTTTTTGAAGTGGTCTTTCAGGTGGCCCTATTTGGGGCCTTCCGAATTAACGAATTAGTTCCAGTGTCCCAGGCCAACAGGTCGGTAGGCATGGGTGAACAGATCGCGGTCCGTGTTCGGCCATTCGGTTCGGCCGCGATCGGTTCATGTGTTCGTGTTTGGCCGTTCGGTTCGGCCGCGTTCGGTTCGTGTGTTCATGTTCGGTCGTTCGGTCGTACCTCATGTTCGTGTTCGCCCGTTCGGTTCGGCCACGTTCAGTTCGTGTGTTCGTGTTCGGTCGTTCGGTCGTACCTCGCGTTCGTGTTCGCCCGTTCGGTTCGGCCGTTCGTGTTCGGCCGTTCGTGTTCGGTTGTTCGGGCAGGTCGTACGTTTGTGTTTGGCCGTTCGGTTCGTTCACCATCGGGTTGTGCGTTCGTGTTCGGTCGTTCGGTGTTCAGGGCGTTCGCATTCGGCCGGAAATATCGCGGGAAGCCGTAAAATCGGCGTCGCGCCGGAAATTCGTGTGCATGTGTGTGAGTGAGGCGAGAGGGTGTGTGTTTGTTTCGGTGGCTGCTTGTGTGGTGTGTTTTGGTGATTGTTTTGGCTGTGCTGTGTGTTTGGGTGGGTTGGTGTGTGTTGTTGTTGCCTGTGGGTTGGACTGTGGTGTGTG
>QEPC01006248.1:684866-711846 GCA_003113815.1 Sphenodon punctatus
TGAGTCAAATGACTTCCCCCTCCCTGCTACATTTGGCCTTCCAGTGACCTGACAGAAGACCATGTTTTAGCCACCCGAACACAACCGAACGCGATTCAAATTGAACGAACTGTTCGGCCTTTTCGTCATTCGGTGTTCGGTTCCGTTCGGTGTGTTCGCCATTTTCGTCGTTCGGTGTTCGGTTCCGTTCGGTGTGTTTGCCATTTCGGTGTTCGGTGTTTGGTCCATTCGGTGTGTTCGTGTTCGTGTTCGTGTTCATGTTCATGTTCGTGTTCGGTTGTCCGAACAGGCCGAGTTCGGGCCGAACACCGAACTACCGAACCGCGTTCGCCCATCCCTACAGGTCGGGCAGGGCATTTCAGCTGGGGGATGTGGGATGGCAGGGAGAGGCCCTTACGCTCCACCTTTGTAGGATGAAGACCAACCAAAAAGGAAAGGATAAGGTGATCAAGTTGTACCCATCGGGGGATGCACAGATCTGCCCGGTGTGGGCAATGAGTGAGTACTTAGCATCCTGCTCACAGGGGGCAGGTCCACTATTTGTGCATGCAGATGGGGTGCCCTTGATGTGCTACAAGTTTGGGGCAGCCCTGGCGATGTGTGTGAGGGAAATGGGCCTTGATCCAGGCCGTTACAGCGGCAATCCTTTAGGATCGGGGCAGCATCTACAGCTGCAAGCATGGGGTTCACCGGCCACCAGATACAACAGATAGGCTGGTGGCAATCAGTGGCATTTCGCACGTATATTAGGGAGACTGAGGTACGAGTAGGGGGGCAAAGTGCGATTCTGCAAGCTGTGGAGAGAACAGGAGTTGCGCAACCACTTATGTGTGATTTCCCTTTCAGACATGGCAGCACCCCCTGGATGGACAGTGGTTTGGATCGTCGGCCACAGTATCATGCACTGGGCAGGGAAGATGGCCACACGCAGCAGGTGGGGTATCCAGCTGGACGTTAGTAACATGGCAGAGTTAATATGGTTGGGGAGACGTGGAATGCTCTGGGAGCAACTGCTCCCAGCGCTGACTGCGGCAAGTGAGAAATTCCCTGGGCCAGGAGTGATGGTAATACACCTGGGGGAGAACAATCTGCCAAAAGTAACAGGACTGTGGCTGACGAAGAGGGCAAAATACGACTTGAAAATAGTGCAGAACCGGTTCCCTGAGCGCATTTTGGTGTGGTCTGAGATGCTGCAGAGATGAGTATGGGCCAACGCCAACCACCCGGGGAAGATAGACAGGGCTAGAAGGAGAGAAAACGGGAAAATTGGGACTTGGTTAATTGTCAGGGGAGGAAAGGTAATTGTTCATGAGGGCATTGGATACAATAGGGACGAGCTTTATAGAGGAGACGGTGTACACCTGTCAGAGGCCGGCTGTAATCTATACCTTGGGGTCCTAAAACACCAGTTACGGGAGATGTTGGCGGATATGGCGACGAACCAGCCAAGCAGAGCTTGCAGTTCTGGTGGCGGGGGGCTGAATTAAAGATAATTGTTTAAAGGTTATAACAGTTAGCATAGGATGATTAGAAAACATCTCCCTAAGAGATGGGCAGGCCATGCATAGCCGCACAGTGCGGCCCAATGTATGGTCAGCTCAAGGGTGAGAGGCGAACGGCCGGACCCGCTGAGAGGACTATGTGCCAAGCAGTAGGTAATGGTGCCCTCACCTTTGTTTAACCCCAAAAGGGGTACAGGTACGAACAACCTGCCCCGGCCCGGGGAAACCCGGCCATCGGAGCAGGGCATAAGTTACAAGTTGGCGAGTTAGGCCGCAGGAGGTTTCCCTTAGAATTAACATAAGAATATAAGGAGAAGGGCCGGATGGCCAAGGCATGGATGGTGGGGACGGGAACCTCCTGTGGGTCCGGGGTGGAGAACAGTTAAGTGAAGTTAGTATCCCAGTTTAAAGGGGAAAGTGGGAGGGCTGCCCCTTCCCCCTTTTTTGTTGGTTAAAATTAATAAAGAGTGCGGCCGTTCATCCCAAGAAATGTGTCCTCATCTTCCGGGGTGCGTCGACAAGTGAACAATTGTCATTTACTTTTATTCATTTTCACTTATAAACAATAAACAATTTTTTTAAAGGGTGCACGTGCAAAATGGCCACCGTTCTGTGCATGCACACCTTTTTCCAAAATGGCACCATCAGCATCACCACCATTTTGGAAAAGGGAAGCCAGTCTGCCCATTCCCTGGTGGCTATTTTAATTTTAAAAAATAATGTAAAAAACCACTGGCTACGCGTGTGCAAAATTGCCACCAGACCATTCTGTCCATGTGCCCCTTTTCTAAAATGGCGTTGGCAGTGTCGCTGCCATTTTGGAAAAGGGCAGCCAGTTTGCATATGCACAGTGGCCATTTTGTTCATGTGCAGACAGGCTTCCCTTTTCCAAAATGGTGGCAACACTGCTGTCACCATTTTGGAGGATGGTGCACATTCATAGAATGGTCAGGTGGCCAATTGTGCATGCGCAGTACTTTTTAAAAATATTTTTTAACAATATAAAAAACAAACAAACAAATGAAAACAAACAGGTTTCTATTAAAACCCCTAAAAACGAATAATTTTTATGAAATTAAAACAAAAACAAAAACAGTTAATGCACACTGACCCACTGACTTCATTTGTTAAAAAACTAAATGAAATAATGCAACTATTCTGATATGGAAAGGGATGTTTCATACTTGAAACATTTTAGGAATTAAAACCTAAAACTGATTAAATGGAATTAAATCCTAAAGATCAGTTGTTAGATTTTATGTTTATAGACCTCAACTGGATAGCATTATGCTGGTGTAAGTGGGTTTAGGACTTCTGCTGTTGTAGAAAATAGCAATACTTCTTTGCATGACCGTATTTCACTGTGAAGGCAAATGCCTTCTTGCCCACTCCCATGGTGCTACATGTTAGCAGACACAATCTGTCTCAACCCTTGCAAACCTGATTGACATACTAAGACTGAGACTAACTATAAATGCATGAATGTATGGATTTTCCACTTACCGGACCTTAATAGTACATTAGGTAAATAAAAGCACATCTAAGCAGCACCAGGTCAAACCAGTTTAATGAACATTAGAACAAACTGAGATATATTATAAAGCAATATCATTACTAGACTCGAGGCAGTTTTACATAGTACAAAGGTTAATCATAGTCTGTCCTCTTTATTTCCATAATTGAACAGATCTGTAATCCAAAATGTAAAAACATTCAAGGACTTTATTTTTATCCAGAGCCACTTAAAAATTATTATATTGTTGGTTAGAGATTAAATGCAGATGGGTCTGTTTGCTGTCTCTTTGGGAGAAATAATATATACAAGCAGTAGCACACACTGGCAGGAGCAGGGCCCATTTAACCAAGCACAAAGTCGGAAGGGCTAGATTAAAAAACGGATACATTTGTGAACGACTGGAGTCAATAAGACTATTATCCACACAGTGGGTCTATGCTGGGCCCAGTGGCTCTTGTGCTGGGGAACAGCATAACAGCAATGTAGTAACTCCTCATCTCCCATTCAGGGGCAGTATTCAGATGTCACTGTAACTCGTGAGTGGTTGTCTAAGAACACCCACTGTATTCCACTTCATGCACGCTAAAGCCACTCAAAGCATTTGCTAGCTGCCTCCAGAACTCAACAAATGCTGTGGAAAATGGATGGCAGAAACAACACAGGCTCTAAAGTATCAGCTAAAGTTGTTATATTGTCACAGTCTTTCTTTTTCCTAACTATTACAAGACTAGGAAACCTTCTAGTGAGAGCCACCCATGATTACCAAACCAACATAATAGGTTGAACAGCTGGGCCATGAAGGCAAGGAGACAGAAGGCGTTCCAGTTGGCCCTGTAGCATTGTTCAGCTTCTCTCCTTGCCGATCTGGAAGACAAACTTAGAGATGGATAAGGAGATACGGATGGGAGAAAGGAAAGGGTGAGGAGAAGCAGAAAAGATGGGGAGCCAAAGCAGCAGGAAACCTTTTTGAAGTGTCACTTAAACTTTACTAAGTGACTCAAAACCTCCAGAGAAGAAAGTACAGAATGTGATGAGGACAGAGCAAATGGGAAAAAGTGAATGGTGAAAATTGGAACCTTTAAATATGAGAATTCTCTACATAGAGAATAGAGAGGTTTGTGGGTTTTTTCCCCTAGACACATTATACGGAAGACAAAATATGTACAAATTACTTCAGCAAACCAGATAGGCAGATCAAGGCAAATGGTATACACAGAATCATGAATTAAAGTTGGGTTTCCAAGGCATTAGGTACGTAGACTTGCAGAAAATTCTTAACAACAATGGGTAATGTTGATTCTCAGTTATTACGTATGTTCAGTGCCATTGACTTCAGTGGGACATATGTAATCTGGTCACAACTGTGTGCCTCAAACTGACTTTTGGTTTGGGTATCTCCGTTTTCCCCCCAGAAAATGCTGGACTGATGTGAATTAAACACCTTCTATCAGTGTGGGTATCCAAAACCAGAGAAGTCAAAAATTACTAATCACGTATGTAGAGCTGAAATGAGAACCCACAAAATTCCTGTAGCCCAATCAACCTGATCACATCGGGTACCAACTGATACCCAATTGAGACCTGATTTGGGTACCCGATGTCCCAAAATGTTGACTTCCGGTCCTGGAATACCAACTTATGGTACTGATGTTTTGGCTTCCATACCGATGTTTTGACTTCTGACACCTATTTACTGATTTTCCATCCAGAAAAGTCCACTTCCAGTCCTGGAAAGTCAATTTCTGATGGATTTTATAATAAATAAATTTAATAAATAAATACATTTTTATTTCCTTCCCAATTATTTTTTTTTTTTTTTCCAACCCAATATACCAGTGGTGGGGAACCTTTTCCCTCCCAGGGGCCACTTTGAAACCTTGCCCAAGTTCCACGGGCCACACAGAAGTTGAGGCGGTGGTGCTTAAGGAATGTACTCAAGGAAAAGAGGGTCCAAATCATAGAACTGTCCCCTATCCTTGTTTGCATGCCCTCATCTCTGCTCCCTTCCCTTGAGCTCAGTTTTTCAGTGATGTGAGGTAGGAACTGGATCCAAGGGAAGTGGAAAGGAGCCACACAAAATCTTGTCATGGGCCACATTTGGTGCCCGGGCCTGAGGTTTCCCACACCTGCAATATACCAATCAGTAATCAGAAAATCAATACCAGAAGTTACCGACTTTTCAGGTTCCCAGGTACCGGTAATCCATCAGGTACCTGATGGGCTACCCAAAATGTGGGTTGCAGGTATTAAAATAAGTAACCATTTAAGCTCTACTCTTATGTATCCTTTACTTTTATTTTCCCAATTTCATAAATCATGCCCTTTTTTAAAAAAAAGGGTTCAGAATCTTTTGTATTGCAAACAGAATCCCCCACAAGGGATATTTATTTGTCACTGTGCTTCATCTTTGAAACAGATTTGCATTGCCAAGAAAACACAATGCCCATCCTTTCCTTTATTCCCTGGAGGAATCAGCACTGTGGTTGACAAGAAGTACTAACGGCTGACTGAAGGGGAAACCTCCTCTGCTGGTGGAGTCTCGTATCAATGCACAAAGTTGATACTGTTCCAGGAGTCAATGGGAGGTGCGGTGCTGTGATCTCGATTCATCTTCGTCACACTGAGCAGTCAGTGACAAGACTGAGAGAGAGAGAGAAAGTCACTCTTGAAAAGGAGGCAGAATTTCAGAGTGAAAACTCTCCCCTGGTTGAGCATGCAGATCACGTCATTTGTAATAAAGAACAGAACACTGCTCTTTCTTTGCATAAATAATTCAAATTCAGCAACTACTGTAGCAGCCACTTAGAATGTAAATTGCTAATTCCAGAGGCTTAAATTCTCTGATTTCAATATCAGACTATTAAAAGACAGCACTTGCCAGACCACAACCAATGCTTTGCTAGCAGACTAAAAAGTAAAATAAAAATAAAAACGCCCTTGCTGACTCCAAACTGTAATTACAAAAACTAGAACCAGCAGCTGAATTCTGAACATTTCCTAATGTTCATATACAGTAGAGACTAGAGCTGTAGCAGACAGACATTTTCTACTCATGAACATTTTTCAAAATTTTGATAGGTCACTGAATATGAATATGTGTCATGGAAACATTATTCCCATATCCATTTTGGGGGGTATTTAATTTTGGTTAGTTCAGTCACTTCAATACTTTGGACAGTTTGGTATTCTGGTACTATTTGGTGCTATTGTGACTGACCTGTTGTGGAACTGTCCTATTGAGATAATACTGTTAACAGTCGATATTATGGGGGATATCTGAAAATGGAAATAATATTTGCAAATATGAAAATGCTGATTCATTTCAGCTAACAGCAGTAGCTCAGCGCTGCTGTTGTACAACCAGTTGGTGACCGTCCGATAGTGCTAAATAGTGCCAGAATAAAGTAAGTGAAATCACAGGTGTTAGAGGTTTTGCATATTTCAGGAGGGAGTCCAAGAGGTAATGACTTTTTCTCTTTTTAAAATTCAGACTGCAGCCATTTAGTAACTGGGGTACTAGGAATTCTGGGGTGGAGAGAGCTCAGGCCCTGCCATCCTCTATGAAGTTTACACCGATAACTGAAATATTGAATTGACCAAATTACAAAAGTCACCGAAATAACCAAAAGGAAACAGTCAAAACAGATATTTGTTTCCACAAACAAAGCAGGACCCAAATAGTGGTTCATATCTGTTCCATCAGATCACAAAGCAGGCAAATTTGTCAGATATAGTATTCACCATTCATTTCAGCTCTAGAAGAAACTTTTAAAAATCAGATACCCTTAGGGACACATTTCTCATTCAGATCAGAAGGGGGTTAAGATAAAGGGGGATTTTTAGTGGAACAGGAATACGGTCCTTTTGAGAGCTCTAAGGAACATGAATATCTGGAATAAGGAAAAAGCTAGGCCGCTTTTAGACGAGACAAATTTGCGCATGATTGGTGAAAAATGTGCGTGTTTTAATGCTCGTTTAAACACCTAAACTGTTTTAAATGCGCATTTGCCATGATCGTGTAAAAGCCCAAACCGTTTTGAATGTGGTTTTTAAATAATGCACATTTTTTTAAACCGGTTTTGGCATCCCCCAATCATCAAAGGAGCTCAAAACCGGTTTTTAAAAATGTGCATGCTATTATGAGCGGGACGTAACAGAACTTTCTCCCTTTGTCTCCTGTCAGTGATCTGTTGGGTAGCTCTACAAATGACCATCAGGAGGCAGAAGAAGAATAAAGCCTTCTGCGCATGCATGGAGCTGCCCCCTCCATCTTGCCTCAGTCTTTTCTTCTGCCTTCGGCCGTCGGAGGCGTTTTCAGTCTTCTTCCGACCAGCCTGAAAAAGAAGAAAAAGAGAGTTCGAGAGTGGGGCATTTGGGGCGGTGAGTTTCTTTCCCTCTCCTTGGACAGGGAGGCTCGCTCACGCCCGCCAGGTTGCCACACAATGTGCCCAGGAACCGGGGAGCAGAGTGGACCCGGGGGATAGGCAGTTGCCTATCCGCAGTCACTAGAACGCCTCACAGCTTGATCTTAAAGTCTCCTCCCGCTAAGGGCCCTGACACTGCTCAGTGGGGGTCAGTCCAGGTCATTCTTGTGGACCAGCCTCCACCATGGAAATTACAGCAGCTGGTGGATCGGCACAGACAGCGCCGCCCGAGGAAGGGCACCTGCCAGAGGACATTACAACCAGGATGGACAGAATATTGGTAGCGTTGGAGTGCTTAACAGAGGTACAGGGGAAAGGGGCCCCATCCAAACCCCTCCCTGGCTCCCCGCCACAAGAATCAGGGGCGGGAAAGGCCCCTCTCCCGGATTCCCCCCTTCATATTTCAAGGGCGGGAAAAATCGCCTCAGGCCCTGTGTGGGGGGGAATAACCCCTCCTCCCTCAGAAGGGAGAGTGGGAAAATGGCCTAGAAAGGGAAAGAGAAAGGCACCCAAGCGCCCTCTAGGGGGATCATTGTCAAAACTCCTCTATTCCCCTCAGCAGTCAGAAGGGGACAATGAGGAGGAGCCCCAGTCGAAGAGGCCAAGGTCTCAGCCACAGACTGCGTTGGCCTCTGACTCTGACCACGAGTCTGATCAGGAGTGGGAGGATGTGGAGGAGTCTATGCCGCAGGGCCCTCCACAGGACTCCGACAGGGACAGGCAGTTCCCTCTGCAATTTAAAGCGGAGTTTATGGCCCAGGTTGTGAAAACACTCCTTCGTCCCTTCTCCCTCGCTGCCCCCCATGCCTTGCCTCCTCCCCCCGCTCCTTTAAATCCCTCCTCAAGACCCACCTTTTCCATGCTGCCTTTCCCAATGCCCGCTAGTCTTTCCCCTTACTCTTACTGTCGGCCCTCCTCTGCTGACTGCTGCTACCAACTTCCTTGTAACCAAGCCAAGTACACGCACCTGAGACATCGCATCCGCCTGAATGTTTGTTTGTCTTCTCCCATGTCTCTCCCACTGTCCCCTCTCCCTGTCTCCCCCCCTTTGTCTTTGTCTTTTAGATTGTAAGCCACAAGCAGGGATCGCGTCTAATTCTATGTTCTGTACAGCACCAGGTCATACGACTGGCGCTTTATAAATGTCTAATAATAATAATAATAATAATAACAACAACAACTAGTGGAGAGGCCCCCTAAAGATGCATCCTCCAATTCGGAGGAGGAGGAGCGTGATTACATCCCATCTGTGCATGGGAAGGATTGTGGGTTTCCCTTGGACAAAACTTTTGAGAGAATGATTTTGTAAGAATGGAAACATCCAGAGAAAAGTCAGAGAATGAATAAGACCCAATCTTCTCTGTACTCACTGTCTAGAAAGAAGGAACCCCTCCTAAAAAAAAACAAGGTGGATGCGGCAGCAGTGTCATTGGCCAAGCAAACTATTCCCCACAGAGGGGGACTGCTACCCCAAGGATTCCACTGACAGGTCTGTGGAGAATATGCTAGGCAGGGGCCTAGAGTATTCTGCTACAGCTATGAGGATTAGTCTTGTTTCATCCTGTGTGGCCAGGGTGCTCCTGGCTTGGATACAGGAGGCCCAGGACCCGAGCATATCAGATAGGAGGGCACAGGTGCTGTCGGCACGCATTAACTTGTCACAGCCTTCCTGGCGGACTCTACAATGGACTCCATGACTTGGGATGCCAGAACCATGGCTAGCTCAGTGTCGGCTAGGCAAAAACTGTGGCTCAGATCTTGGGAGGGTGACACCACAGCAAAGAACCTTCTCGCACCTGCTCCTTATAAGGGTTTTTAATTGTTTGGCGTCTGTTTGGAGAAAGTGTTAGCAGATGCCAATGACAAATCAAAGCAAAAGAACATGCAACAAATGGTTTCCAAAAAGATTTTTTTTTATGGCCCCAGCTACAGCCCCAGGGGGGCATATAGCTCAGGATTCGGGGCCTTTAGAAGGTCCCAGGGACAGTACAGATATGATCAGCCCAGCCACTTTGCGCCCCATAGAGGTGGCAGGGGTCAGGGTTTCAGGCACAAAAAACAGAGAACAAGGATCCCCAAAAGCAGGAAGCATGACTATTCAGGGGTATTGGAAGTAGGAGGCAGGCTGCAGGGTTTCTCAGATGTTTAGGCTCAGTCAGTCTCTGATGCCTGGGTTCTAGAGTGTGTAACCAGAGGTTACCAGACAGAATTCAGAATGAACCCAAGAAGCGGCTTCATGGTGTCCCCGAAATCAGGGTGCGTAGAGAAACATCTGGCCATGATACAGGAGGTACAGAGGCTCACCACAATCAGGGCAATAGAGCCGGTTCCCCTAGACCAATGGGGTCTGGGTCTGTACTCCCTGCTATTTCTGGTGACGAAGAAGTCAAGCTCCTGGCAGGCAGTATTGGACTTAAAACGGTTGAACAGGGTAGTAAGAAACCAGAAGTTCAAAATGGAAACGGTGTCATCAATCTGCCAGAGTGTCAGGGAAGGGGATTGGCTAGCATCCCTGGATCTCAGGGATGCGTATCTCCACATTCCTATTTGGAAACCCTATCGTCAGTGGCTTCGCTTTTGCTACCAGGGGGCCCACTTCCAGTTCAGGGCCCTTCCTTTTGGACTCTCCTCGGCACCGAGGACCTTCACCAAGGTGTTGGTTCCGTTGGTGGCGAACCTCCGAAAGGAGGGAATTCATGTGTACCCTTATCTCGACGATCTCCTGGTTCATTCCCAGGACTGGCACAAGTTCCAGGGAGACCCGATCAGGATCGCCCAGTACTTGGGGAACCATGGGTTCTTAATAAACCAGGACAAGAGCCACCTGGAGCCATCGCACACGATAGAACATCTCGGAGTGTGGCTAGATATGAGCTTAGGAGCCGCATACATTATTATTATTATTATTAACAAACATTTATATAGCGCCAGCAGTGTACCTGGCACTTTACAAAGTAATAAAATAGACACGGTCCCTGCCCCTAGGGCTTACAATCTGAGAGACAGGAGCTGGGGGAGAGACTTAGGAAGGGGAACAGAGGGAGAGACAAGGGGTCTAACATTCATGAAGATGCGAGGTCTCAAGTGCACGTACTTGGCTTGGTTACGATGAGAATGACAGCAGGCAGGTCCATGTTGCAAGGATAAGGGTAAACCGATCGTAGGTATAGGAATAGTGGCTCAGCAGGATAAAGAGTCAGACAGAGCAGAGCGAAAGAGGTGAGTTTTAAGGAGAGATTTGAAGGTATGAAGGGAGGGGGCAAGGCGGATGTGGACAGGGAGGGAGTTCCAGGCATGGGGGGCAGCAAGTGAGAAGGGACGAAGGCGCTTAGGGGAGCAGGGAAGGCGTGGAAGGGTGAGAGAAGGGACAGAGGAGGAGCGAAGTGCACGGGCTGGAGTATGGAGGGCGATAAGTGCAGAGAGGTAGGGGGGAGCAAGGTTGTGAAGAGCTTTATAGGTGAAGACTAGGAGCTTGTGCAGGATTCGTTCAGGAAGGGGAAGCCAGTGAAGCGAAGAGAGGAGGGGCTGCACATGGTCGAAGCGACTGGCGAGGTAGATGACCCTGGCAGCAGAGTTTTGGACAGAGATGAGGGGAGAAAGGTGAGACCGGGGAAGGCCAGTGAGAAGGAGGTTACAGTAATCGAGGCGAGAGATGACCAGAGCATGAACAAGAGTTTTGGCAGACGAGACAGAGAGAAAAGGGCGAATCTTAGCAATGTTATGGAGGGAGAAGCGACAGGATTTAGCAACAGAGTCAATGTAGGGTTTAAAAGAAAGGGGTGAGTCAAAGATGAAGCCTAGGCTACGGGCTTGGGGGACAGGCAGGATGGTGACTCCATCAATAGTTATTGACAGTGAGGAAGGAGAGGAAGGAAGATCAGGAGTTCAGCATACATATTTGTCAACAGACAAGAGAGGATCAGAATGTGAATCAGGCTTCTCAGACACCAGAAGGCAAGATTGAAGGATCTGGCCCAGTTGCTGGGATTACTGGTATCCTGCACCAAGCAGGTGCAGTGGGCCCGTTTCCACCTTCGGCCCTTGCAGCAGCTGCTACGTCCTTTGCAGCAAGAACTCACCAGAGGGCTCAATCCTTGGGTCAGGATACCAGGAAGTTTTCCACGCTCAATGTCTTGGTGGTTAGACCCAGCAACCTTCAAAATGGGTGTTCCGCTAGGGGAACCAAACCGGATGGTCATCACAACAGACACGAGCCTGACGGGATGGGGGGCCCACATGGGAGGACAACATCAGTTCAGGGGTTGTGGTCAGACCTGGACAGGAAGCAGAGCATCCACATTCTGGAACTAAAAGTGATCTGCTTAGCTCTCCAGCAACTGGCTCAGGACGTCAGAAATGCCCACGTCTTAGTGTACACGGACAATATAGCCATGAAGGCTTATGTGAACCACCAGGGAGGTCCACGATCCCTACAGTTAAGACAGGAGTCAGTGAGATTGTTCACATGGGCACAAAACAACATAAAATCGCTTGAAGGCGCTACACATAAAAGGATCGCAGAATGTACAGGCAGATTGACTAAGTTGCCAACTCCTGGACCCACATGAATGGCAGCTGCATCCGGAGGTGTTCCAGAGTTTGGTAGTAATATTTGGCTGTCCAATAATCGATCTTTTTGCTTCAAAAGACAACAGACAGCTGAGGCGTTTCATGGCAAAGACAAGGGGCAACTCAGCAGAGGCGGTGGATGCCCTCAACCAGAGATGGCCAAGGGGGCTACTGTACGCATTTCCACCAACACCGCTGCTATCCAGGACAGTGGCCAAGATCATCGAGGAGAAGGTGATCTTGGTAACACCATGGTGGCCCAGAAGACCTTGGTTTTCAGACCTTGTGGAGCTGAGCCAGGGAGATCCAATGATTCTACCCTTACGTCTGGACTTACTGTCACAGGGCCCATTGGTCTGCGACAGCATCTCCATTCTAAAACTGACAGCATGGCCCTTGAATGTGCAGCTTTGAAAAAAGCGGGGTATTCAGATGCAGTCTAAGCTACCCTTCAACAAGCTAGGAGACCGGCTACCAGGAAGTCTTACGGGGAGACCTGGAAGGTGTTTGCCCTCTGGGCAGGGGACAGGGGGATAGATCCATGTCTCACAGTGGTGCAGGTTATCCTCCAGTTTCTGCAGGAGGGGTTGGATAAGGGTTTGAGACCAAAGATGCTGGCTCACCAGGCTGAGGCTATTGCCTCTGTTCTGCAGTCTTTGTCGAATAGGAGGATCTTCCCACATAGACATATCAGACAATTTTTGAAGGCGGCTAGAAATATCAGTCCCCCTATAGTTCATAGATGCCCCTCTTGGAGTCTTATCCTAGTTCTAGATGCCCTGACTAGGGCCCCCTTCGAGTCCCTTAAGCACGAGTCTCTATCTACTTTATCTGAAGGTGTTATTCCTGGTGGCAGTCACCTCCGCTCGGAGGGTATCCGACCTGGGTGCCCTATCCATGGAGGACAACTTTTGTTCCTTCCAGAAGCAATTGGTTACCCTCCGGGTGGACGAGGCATTTATACCGAAGGTAAATTCATCTTTTCATAGATCTCAGGCATTACCTTACCATCGTTTTGTCCTAGACCATCTCATCCGACGGAAAAGGTGTGGCACACCTTGGACGTCAGAAGGGCCCTAAAAATCTATTTGAACAGCACTAGGGGAATTAGAGCCACTTCGGCTGTGTTCGTTAATATTAGGCCCAGATATGAAGGAAAGAAGACTTCTAAGGCCTTAATCTCTAAGTGGGTTAGGCAGTGTATAATAGAGGCTTACAAGGCCAAGCACAAGGTGCCGCCCTTACAAATCTGGGCGCACTCCATGCGCAGTGCGGCTACCTCTTATGCTTTCAAATCCAGAGCTTCTTATGACGAGATATTCAGGGCAGTCACCTGGTCTTCCCTGCATACTTTTGTGAAACATTAGAAGCGCGACCTGTTTAGATCCGCCCAGGCGGTTTTTGGCAGGAGGGTTCTGCAGGCAGTTCTGGAGTCTCCCAGGACTGTTTGCTCCCACCCATGATGTATTGGGCTTGGGTACATCCCAATGGATCACTGACAGGAGACAGAGGGAGAAACAAAAATTGGTCACCTACCTTGGTGAATTTGTTTCTTCTCTGTCGTACTGTCAGTGATCCAGCCCTCCCTGTCAAACAGCACTGGTCAAGATAGGGAGGTGACACAGGGGGTACCTTATTCTCTTCATTGTTTTGGTTAATTAGCAGTTGGGTAAAGTTAGGGAGCAGCAAGTTTACATAGTTCAGTGTATTGTGTATTCCAGGGGGGTGTGGGGGGCTCACTAATGGATGTGTTAAGTAGTTCCAGCAGTGTAGAGACGTTCCTCGGCTTGGTTACGGACTGAAGCAAGATGGAGGGGGCAGCTCCACGCATGCGCAGAAGTCTTTATTCTTCTTCTGCCTCCTGACGGTCATCCGTAGAGCTACCCAACGGATCACTGACAGTACGACAGAGAAGAAACAAATTTACCAAGGTAGGTGACCAATTTTTGTTTCTCATTAACTGCTACCAGACCAACACTAGCTACTTGTTTTCAGCATTACACACACACTGTGTGTTGCATCTGTGCAAACATGTTCCCTGATACGTTCTTACCACAGATCAGGTTTTGAGAAATCAAATCATGCTCACGATCAACATTAATCAGCCGATATAATGTAGCCACTGTTATATACAGGTAAGTGCACCGCCCTTCCAGTCTGTGGTAATCTGAGCTACCATAGAAACAGGATACCATCCAGCCAACAGCTGGTGGGAGCGAGAAGACTCTCTGGTAGCCTTTCAAACAGCTTGTATATCTGTTCAAGCACCTACAGATTCAGTGATTTCAACACAGAATGAATTTTTCCATAGATTTATTATTATTATATCTGGTAACATCATTTGCACTCTTTTTTATACAGGATCCTACTTTCCCAGCTTAGAAGGAGTTTTATTTCTTCTTAAAACCTGATAAGATGATCTTCCAAATTGGGTATAATGTGTCAATTTAAAACTCAAGGCATTCCATGGCACCACTTTACTTAGTCTCTTTTTTCCAAAGCAGATTTTTGTGGAAAACAGAGAGTAACACCCACAACATTGAGGGGGTGCTTCTGATTGCTCTGAAAAAGGAATAATTAACCTACTCCCCTCATTCTATGCTCTACTTGGCTCCTGTGAGTGAATGCTCAGAGCGTGGGCAGTTTCCACCATCTACTCCAAATCACAGTTGCTCGGCCAAAGAATGGTTCTAACTACATGTTTACATTTCTGTGACTCAAAGACAGCTAAAGAGTTGACAGATCAGATAAAGGGACAAACGTCTGTGGCAAAAAGCAACCAGAAAAGTATAAAACCCAAACTCTGGGTAAGAACGCGACAGTAGCCCACAATAGCCCACAGCAGTCCACGAGTCACCTGCCCATCAGTTCAGTGGCCACCAGAATTTCATTCACTTCTGCCTTGGGGCAGGCACCTGGCTGCTAGGCAATGTGTTAGCTGGAGAAGGCTGGTGATGCATCGCTGTCCACTGTTGCCTCACCCAGGCTAATGTAGGGCCACGGGAATGCCTCCCATCTGGTCAGACCATGCAGTCCTGCCACAAGATGAGGTTCCAAGGATCAGACCCAGAGGAGCATGCTCACCCTGACCAGCAAACAGCTGATTGGGGCCCAAAGGAGTGTGTTCACCCCAGCCGCCAAACAGCTGATTGGGTGGTCTTGAGAAGTGTGCTCACCCTGGCCTCCAAACAGCTGATCGGGGGACCCAGAGGAGTACACTCACTCTGGCTGCCCAACAACTGATTAGGGGGCTCCTCCACTCCCTATCAGCTGTTTCATGGCAGCTCCTCCCAGGGGCTAAATCCTGCTGCTCAGCAGGAGTCTGGGAGTCCTGCCTCATTTGGACAGATCTTCAGCTTTTGACAGGGGATCCGACTCACCCCTATCTCGTTTTTTTTTTTTAACCTTGTTTTTGTGGCATCCATTGACAATGGCTCTATTCTTTTATTCATGTCTACGGTTCTCAGTTGTATTTTTAAGCATATTAAAAATCATTAATTTTGCAAGTTAAAACAAGGAGTAGTGTCATTTATTACTGTGCAGTGGTTTCCAGAGATCCTCTTAAGCTGTTCTGTTCCTCAGCATATGTTTTTCTCTGCCTCATTTTGTTTCTTCATTTCCATGGTGAGATATCAAATCAGCTAAGTGAAGAAGAACTATTGTGTCTCACTGCAATTACATTCAAGACAACAACAAACACTCATTTATGTGTACTACTAAATGCTTAGAAAAATAAGATCTTCTATTCCTACGCCTCTGTTTGTTGGTTAACAACAAAAATTCAGCCTGACAGTTTTACTGCCTGTTAATAGAAAAGATAATAGAAACAAAATGGGAGGATGATATCATCTGCTCCTGACAGATATTTTAGCATATTTTTAACAATCTGAATTGATATTTCTTTTTTTGGTTACTTTAAGTAATAAAAACATAGCTGAGATTATCAGAATGGAGGATCCTTTAACAGTAGATATTTCCACACAAGTAAGTTATGAAATTGATAGAACTTCTTAGCAGAGACAGTCCAAATGACTTCAGGAGAGAAGTTTTCACACATTCTCCTGACCACAGAAAGGGTGTGAATGATCTGGAAAAGGGAGTAAAGAGTGAGCTGATCAGATTTGCAGATGACAAAGTTATTCAAGGTAGTTAAAATCCAAATGGATTGTGAGGAATTGCAGGAGAAGAATATTGCAAGACTGGCAGAATTGGCAACTAAATGGCAGATGAAATTTAATGTTGACAAGTGCAAAGTGATGCACATAGGAAAAATAAATCAAAACCATGGGTGTTTTTAAAGTGACCAAGGCTGGAGGGTGTTCGTGGCTGTTGGTTGGCACAGCTGTGGAGCAGCCACTCAGGTGGAGTGTGTGGGAAGGGATTATAACAGGCAGTTTCCAGGGTGGCCACCGCAGTTCCACAGGCACCCTCCATGTGCTCCCACAGTCACCGACCAGCCCTACCAACAAGTCACACGAGTAGTTGTTCCCCCTCATCCCTGCCTGGCAACACCCCCCTCACACACACACACACACTCCAAGCCCCACCCAATTGCTCACCCTGTGCCATGATGCACAGCTGTTGAAACCATGGAAACAAGAAACTGCATCAGGCATTAACTCTATCCGTCCCACGACCCCGGGAGCCAGTACAGCCGCTGGCAGTTCTGGCCAACCACATAGGCGAAGCGGGACGTACAGGAAACACAACACAACACTCTCGGAATGCATGTGTCCTTTAAGGGATCCCAGTAGGGCTGGGGGAGGGACAGTTGGGTCATTCAGGCCACAGACAGCCATGGTGCCACTCAGGGCTTAGGTGTAGCAGGCCTCCATGGTACAG
The DNA here is from genome assembly GCA_003113815.1 of Sphenodon punctatus. NCBI lineage: Eukaryota > Metazoa > Chordata > Lepidosauria > Sphenodontia > Sphenodontidae > Sphenodon > Sphenodon punctatus. Next base: position 701,720 of record QEPC01006248.1, read on the forward strand.
GTCTACCTTCCTGCTGGCCACTCCAATTCATACGGGCAGGGGATACGTGGGCACCCATTGCCATGCAATTGTTTTGCTTACCCCACATGGCACACTCCGGATTTCTTGGCAGTGTGCTGTGAGCGGTCATGAGTGGGTGCTCAGTGACTCACAGGAGCATGCATCACACACACCCCCCGCACTACCTTCAAATGGGAAGTTGGATGAGTAGCTCCTGGGTGGCTATGTGTGGTAGCATTTTGTTTAAAAACACCCTTCATGTATGTGGGGCTACCCTTGGTGACAGTCAGGAGATTGCAGCTTGTGCAGAATATGGCGGCCTTTCTCCTTACCGGGACAGGTCACCACAAGCACATTACACCAGTGCCTCACTCTCTACACTGGCTGCCTGTAGTCTTCTGGGCTCGATGCAAAGTGTTTGTTTTGATCTATATTTTATTTATTTATTTATTTTTAAAATTTTACTACCCCGCCTCTCCTGCCACAGGCAGCTCGCGGCAGCTCACAATTCATAAAACATTAAAACATAATGTCCAAAATGGCCTGGGCCCCACTTATCTGAAGGATCGTCTCACTCCCTGGGTCCTGGATAGGCCCCTGCAGTCGGCCAGGGACGCCTCCCTCGGAGTCCCCCAGGTATCTCGGGTGGCGACAATGAGGGGGTTGTTCTCGGTGGCTGCTCCATGGCTGTGGAACTCCCTCACGACAGAGGTTGGCCTGGCTCCTCTTTCCGTAGATAATGTAAAACCTGACTCTTCTGCCAGGCATTCAGCAAGGGGGATGGGTGAGTGTAGGGGGCTGGGTAGGGGGGAGGGTTGGGTTTTTTTTTTTAATGGTTCCACCTTGGATTATATGTTGTTTTTATATTGTTTTATCTTTGTTATTTATTGGAAAATTGTATTTTATATTTTATATAGTTTTAGATATGTTGTGAGCTGTCCCAAGAAATACGAAGAACAAATAAACAAATACGTACACAATGCTGGGTTCTAAATTGGGGATTACTTCTCCGAAAAAGGATTTGGGACAATACACTGAAATCCTCAGCTCAATGTGTGGCAATGGTCAAAAAAGCAAACAGAACATTATGAAGTATTTGGAAAGGGATAGAGAAAATAAGACAGAAAATATCATAATGCCTCTATATAAATCTATGGTGCAACCACACCTTGAAAATTGTGTGGAGCTCTGGTCACTATCTCAAAAAAGATATAGTAGAACTGGAGATAGTACACATAAGGGCAACAAAGATGATAAAGGGTATGGAACAGCTCCTGTACGAAGAAAGGCTTGATAGGTTAGGGCTCTTTAGCTTGGAAAAGAGAGGACTGTGAAGGGATATGACAGAATAAAATGAGTGGAGTGGAATAAGTAAATTGGGAGTTGTTATTTACCCTCTCAAATAGTACTAGGACTAGGGGATGCTCCCAAAAACTAAGCGACAGCAAATTTAAAACAAAATAAAATAAAGTATTTTTTCACTCAATGTATAATTAACTTGTAGAATTTGTTTCCATAGGATGTGGTCAAGGCCAGTAGTATAGTTGGGTTTAAAAAAGAATTGGATAAGTTCTTGGAGGATAGGTCCAGAACCTCTGATTGTTGGGAACTGGCAGTGAACGACGGGGAATTGATCACCCCTTTTTGACCTGTTGGGTACTTCTCCCAAGGGAATGAGATTGGCCACTGTCAGAGACAGGATGCTGGGCTTGATAGACCATTGGCACTTAGCATACTGGCAAGTCTCATAGTCCAAATCTCATGCAAGTCCCAGGACACATGGCAGCATAGTACCAACGTACAGGCAGCAGTCCCAGCTTGGCAAAAATCAAGACTACTGCAGGAGCAGCCTCCTCTGAGTCTGAGCTTCAGCTGGGGAGAGATCAGGGTTACCATGGGTGAACTAGAAGGGTGCTTTTTCTCTGCAGCCCAGTCTGCTTACAGCAGTCTTGGCCAGGGAGAGACCAGGGCTGCTGCAGACTAACTGGGGCTACTGTCCTCACAGATTAGCTATTTAGCAGAGTGCACTTTTGCCCCTGCAGGAGAACTTTTCACACATTCTGTTTTATAATTATGTTAATTGTACATTATATTCATACGCTGATCTGCACAACCCCTCTCTCCCACTTTTCACCATGTGATTGGGCACCCGTACCAGGTCTGCCACAGTCCCCTTTAGCAGCTTGTCCTTAGTCTCTGGAATGTAGAGAAAGCCCACAACCTCTCACCCCACTAAATGCAAGTTAAGATCCACTTGACTCTAAAAGATGTCTCTGCCTTTCAAAGGGCAGATTGTTGTGATTCATATACTCTCACTCACTATCTGCAGCACCCTGCGGAGATTGTGGTGCTAATTTTGGCTTACCCAGACTTCCAGATCAAATTCAAGCCTTTTGAAGTCTAACACTGGTTGGCAATGTGGCTTTTTGCCAGTACCACTGCATAGATGTAAAACTCTTCTGAAGGAAACCAATTCTAACCCAGTAATTGCTGCTTAGCCGCCGTGCTTGTGTGACACAAAAGGTATCTTTGTGGGGTGGAAGAGTCTGTTTGCCTTCAGATATTCATATCCTGGCTGACTAACTTCAGCCACATTTTCAGCTTTGAAGCTGCTCCAGCAAAGGCTTCCTGCAATGTTTCAAACAATTCAGCTTTAATTTGAGGCAGAACATTAGCATCTTCAATGAAATCCAAACTAAAGCCATATAACTCTCAGCACTCGGAAAGCTAGTTTGCTTCAAAGCATGTTTGGAGCCCCTCTGGTGCTTCAGTGATATCAGTGGTGATAGGAATCTGTGGGTGAGAATCCCATCAACAGAACTAGAGGTCACTTAATTTGTTCTTTAAGAATGCCAATTCCAGCTGGAGTCTTTGAAAGTCAAGTTCATTAAAGAGCACAATAATCAGGGTAAATGTCATAACCATTAATCACCTTCCTAAATAGGCAAAGCAAACAGCAATGGCTGTATTAGATCTGATTTCCTGAGGATGTAGCATGGATTATAAAGATTAACACTGGATCTAATCAACCTACATTAAAGTAGGATTATTCCCATATAATGCGTAGGATGTCAAACTGGCATGACTTGTTTACTTTTCTCTTGCATATGAACAGTACCACTTAAATTATTCCGGTGGCAGAAGGATGGAAAATAAAAATAACCCTAGTATTAGCTCCTAGGGTAGATTAATAACCCGGGGTGCACATCTCTTGCAATAACTCACAAGGTAGTGGCGTTCTCTCTCTCTCTCTCTCTCTCTCACACACACACACACACCCACACACACACTTTTACCATGGGGTAAATTCTAGAATTCTACCCCAGCCTGGGGAAGAAATCTATTCCAAGAGTTTCAATTTGTAACATACCCAACTTCATTTTCCGTGGGGTACATGTCTACCCCAGACTGGGGTAGACATGTACTCCAAGAGGTCTGATGTGACTTGACACATTCCACACTTTAACTGCCAAACAACTGGGATTAAAAATCTACCCCATGAGACAAGCAACAATGTATTTTTCAAGGGATATTAAATCAGAAGTCTCCAGACATAAGTCCCCTTCACCACCAAAATGGCGGCGATGGGGCATTTGTTGCACACACACCCTTTCGGGGAGATGCAGAGAGGTGGCCGTGGCAGGGAGGCTTGTTAGAGAGACCCCTCTGCCTGCGTGAGTTGGGTTGCTGCAGCAACCGTCCGGAGAGCAAGACCGCGCAAGCACCATTTGCTGGACACTGAGGGCCCCGCCCCTTTTAGGAGGGGTGGACCTCTGTATCGCCACGTGAGGCGGCATTCCTGAAACGGCAGGAAAAGAATCAGCCCCACCCACCTCCCTTATGCACTGTGGTTCTGAAAACGGTTGCCACTATGGGACCGAGGAAGAATTTTGGCGGGCAGACTGATGTTAGAAGGACCGTGTTTTTGCCTCCTTTACAGTGCTGAGTAGGCTAAATAGGTCGATTACCATAGGGTTAATTGGCATCTACAATAGGTCATGGAGTTTTTTGTAGCTCTGACTTGGCTAATTAAAAAAGGAATTTGGATTTAACAATGTTTAAGACAAAGAGAACTAGCTGAAGTCCTTATGGTTTACAAGATTTGCTTAAAGTTATTTTAATGTCGCACTCAGCAGGGGTCCAGTATGCCAGTAAAAGTTTAATAGGTAGGTTATTAAGGTAGTAAGAGTCATGTCATTAAGAGATGGGGAGATGATACACAGTGTAATGCAGGGCGCATCATGCACTGGGATCATGCTCCCTGGAGGTGGTGTCTTAACAGGTTCCGTAGGGACATGCGCTGTCTTCGGACCTGGTGGACGCTTCAGTTCTTACTCGCGCCCACAGTGGGTTATATTCCCCCCCCCCCCTTTGGCCTTGCCCTGTCGAAGGAGGGGATGAGTTTTTTGTGTTGGATACTGTCAACGGAGGGCACATCTGGGCAGTACCTGAGTTAATAAGTTCATATTAGTTAAATGGCATATTGGACCCAAATTGCAAGATGCAATTCCCCACCTGCCTACAAGTGGATGTAAAAGAGTGCAGTCAGTTTTACACCAATATAAGTCTCTGTGTCTCATTGGGTGCATCGACAACAGATTATTTGAAATGAGGGAAGTTCACTTGTTTTCCTTGTTTAAGATCCTAAATGTGGGAAGGTCGCTTCATGTACTCTGCCTACATTCTTCAATGAGGTGCAATAGTTTTGGTTATGCTGCTGATATATTCTGCCTCAAAAGTGGCCTGATGGACCTAGAAAATCAGTCTATGGAACTCTGGACCTTTTGTAGTACAGAGAGGTTTTAGTATGGCTTCTGATACCTGCTGCAAGCATTTTAGGAAAAATAAACATGATTCTTGTGATGAAAAAACATTAACTCTAGGGCCATTTGCAATTAGTGTAGGTTAGGACCATTCTAACCTGCATCCTGAGGACCAGCCTATCCGGGGGCTGTCCATAAACTACAGTATGTTTTAACCAACCTTGAGCCCACTTCACATCTTGTCACCCTTTGTCCCATTAGCACCCCCCCCAAAAAAAAACCATGTCACACAAATTATGTAACTCCTACTCACCATATTTTTAATACATATAGCTTACAACTCTGATTTCTGACTTGCCTGACGAAGGATCCTGTAAGGTCTGAAAGCTGGCAAACCTCCACCAACCTAAGTTGGTCCAATAAAAGATATCTCTACACTACTTGGTCTCTACGACCTATTTTTGGGACCAACACGGCAAGCACACTCTCTCTGTAAAGAATGAAACAGAGAAAAATCATTAGAAATATTTCTTCATTTTTCAAAATTACCCTTCAGCTATTTGTCATCTTTTCCATTTTCCATTGTCCTCTTTCCATGGTGAAACTACGTGTACTTCCATTGATAACAGAGGATGAAATATTGATCTTCCTGGTTTATAGGTATTACCGAGAGAGTTGTGAGGGAAAGAGACTCTGGGAACTAAAAGAGACATGAACAGAGAAAAAAAATCAGGATGTGGGGCAGCAGGGAGGAATGATGGAGAGAGTAGAGTGAGCCAAGACAGAGACAACTGGGAGGTGGTATGAATAGGAGAAGGTCGGGGGGGAGGGGAAGCAAGGGAATGTATCTAAAGCAGATAGCATGACTCTGCTGTACAAACATATATGGTAATGGGACATCACATAAACAGTACCTCCTACCCTACTTCGCTAAAACAGCCTCTCCCCCTGCCAATTCTCTCTTAATGTGCAATATACTTTATGGACAGTCCCTCACAACACTGCAGCAAAAGCAGGATAATGCACCCATGACTATTAACACCCCGGCTTTTCCTGACAGGTTCTGATCCATTGTATATGAAGCTGACTATTAAGGATAGGGGAGGAAACATTTTTCCTCCCTAAAGGATGAGTCAGCAACTGGCTCTTTGACATGTACCAGACAAGACGAAGTGGGTCAACTTTTTTGTACAATCTCCAAAGCAGTTCCTGGCTGAAATGGGTATAATGAAATTGATTCTTGCTCATGTGATGTATTTGAACATGTAGTAGAAACATCTTTAAAATATAGGGCTTTTGTATGCGAATTATGATAAAAGCAACTTAACCTTGGTTACCTACAATGCACCTTTGCACATTAGCAACATGAGGAGCGCTTAATTTTCTGATGGGAGCATAGGTGACTCGTGGAAGGGCATGGGGTATGTACCCTTCCCCCCCAAAAAAAATTCGGAAGCCTTATAGCGGTGGCTGGTGAACCTTTGGGCTGGTGTGGCAGTGCCCACCATTACTATAAAAAATCATTTAAAAAACTACAATACTAATAATAATTTTATATAGCCCTCCTTCACCCTTCCAATGACACTCAGAACACTTCATAAAAACATTAAAATACAGTAAAATAAAAACCAAACAAAGGTGCAAAGCTATAGGACAGAAGCATTAAGCAAACAAAAAAACATAAGTTCCCTGCTGTGTCAAGACTGTGTTCCCTGCTGTGTCCATCCAGCCAGCTGTCTGTATTCCACAACGACCACCTTTCTGACTCACTCTGGAATAGAAACCAAACCATACACTTCTCCCCAAAAACCATTTTTACTAGTTAAATTGGGTAAGCCAAGACAAATCCAGCAGGATCAGCCCTCCTCAGACTGGGGACTGAAGCCCAAATCATGCTCTTGCCCTCCAAAAAAGCATTTTACCAACTCTAAAAGGGGTAAACAAGGCCAGGAAAAATCCGCCAGCAGAAGGACTGGGCCTCCCAGGCTGGGGACTGAAGTCCTGACTGAAGTGCCCTGTCGCCCCAAAAGCATTTCAGCAAATCCGCAAGTCCAAAAGGAACAAACCCACCAGCAGTAGGCTTGGGGACCCAGGCTGGAGATTGAAGCACAAACCATCCCCTCCAAAAAAGCATTTCACCAACTCTAAAAGGGGCAAACAAGGGAAGGAAAAGGAATACCACCACCACCGCCCAGGCCCCAGCAAAATAGTAATAAAGATTAAGTCTTCTTACCTGATCTGAAGAGCAGCAGATGGATCCAGAAATGGAGGGAAGGGGCTCTGAAGTGGTTTTCTGAGATCTAGTCCTCCCTCCAACCTCAGTGCCCTCCCCTTAACCCCCCCTTCCTTTCCTGATTGGCCAGGACAACCGCTCTGTTGCCCCCAAACACATCTTAAGTGCTCTGATTTGAATTTGCCCATGGAGTCCATGGGTCTCTAATAACTCCTCCATCCCCACCCCTAGACAGAAGAATGCATGTGTGAGAGAGGGATAAAACATGGGCAATATTGCCTTCACCTTCCTGCACATGTGCCCCTCACACTCACCACCACCCCGTCTCCCTCCCCGCCCAGCCCACATACATACACCTGTTCCAAATCACTCACCCGGCTCTGCTGTCGCACTGCAGCCATTCTATTTGTTCCCCTGGCTTGCACTGTGCACATGCGCACTGCTGCTGAGGCCATGGAAGCTTTTGCACATGTGCAAACAGTGAGGAAACACTGTGTGCATGCTTGCCGTGCCCATGTGCACAGTGCAAGCCAGGGAAGCAAAAAGAATGGTGGCGCCACTGCAACAGTCGGTGAGTGAATTGGGGCTGATGTTCACTCGGGGCTGGGGCATATCTTGTGGGGCATCGCCCCATAGCCAGTGGCAATGGGCTGCCACTGCCCTTTGGAACCCCTGCCCAGCCTCCACTCTTGTGCCACCCACCCCGCACTATCAACAGTTACCAGTCACCTATGGATGGGAGTGCTTTTCTTTAAAGTGTAAGGCCCAGTAGACAGAGACACAACTATTCCTTGTCATTGGGAAGCTGCTAAAAATATTTACCACTTCTCTTTCTGGCCCATATCATTGCTTTGCTCAACAGTGATACAGATCTTTTCGCCCCCAATTTTCTGCTGCACTTTTTGTTCCTTTTCTGCGACAATGGTTTTTAAAACAAAACAGGTGGAGAATTGTTTGTAGTCAACTGAGCGTACAGCTAAATTTTCACTGAGTTATGTTGGTAATAGTTTTAACCCACAACAGTAAACCACATGCTAGCCTGCAATGAGTTTTTTCCTTACAGTCTGGAAGTCTTAGAACGCCCCCTGCCCCCCCTTCCCCAACTTCCATGAAGTTTCCTATCCTGAGGGATGAATTCAGCTGCCTTTTTCAGCAGAGGGAATGTTCTATATACAGGAAGTTTTTTAGACAGTTCTCATAGTAACTGTGGCTAGATAGAATTCATTCAAATGGTAATACAAATCTTGTCCTGGCTTCAGAACAGCCTTCACTTCAGGAGTTAAAAGAAAGACTTAATAGAGTAGAAAAATTTCAAATGGAGCATGTCACATGGAGGCATGTCAGTTGCATGAAGTGCTACACTACACTTGACTGCCAAATCTTCATACATTGTGGGAGGCATCATTGACCATCACTCACTCTCATTTGTGGTCAGTGTAATCCACCCAGCCATGGGCGACCGGTAACTACCAATAGTGGAAGGGGACACAGGAGTGGGGGTTGGGCAATAAGTTCTATAAGTTTCTATAGAGCTTCCAAAAATGGGGGGGGGGCACATGTCCCTCATGCCCCCCCCCCTAACTTGTCTATGACCCCAGCCCTGAGGCACAGCTCCTGCTGCAGTGAGAACTTAAATGTGGTCCAACCACTTGTAAGTATGCCCCAGATGCAGAGGTGTATTCTGCTGCTTTCACCTTACCAGCAGCAGTCCAATGAACATGGTTATGCTTCAAAATAACTCCTTTTGCTGTGAATGAGGATTTGCAGCCACTTACGTCTGGCATGGCATTTCAGTATACACTTTACATGTCACATAGTTCCCTCTTGTGGGCCTGGATAAGTGAGGATTGCCTATTATCAATGGTAACTTTGGACTAAATGTTGCTGGCGAAGCTAGATCCACTCCTACCCCAGTGAAGCTCTGCCCAACATATGAATGGCTAACCCTCTAAACTCAGAAGCCACTAACAAAACTGAAAGCATTTGAAAATGAAACCCCGAGCTGTTTCAAACTGTCTAAGAGGCTTATTGCTGTGGAAGGGTTTATTATTCCAGAGTTTTCATGTTGCTGTTGATTCCACTTGCAGTGATGGATCAAATAAATGGCACGGAGATTCCTAATTTCCCTGCTCACACATAAGCAGGGGTGTCCATGAGGGAGGGCAAGAGGGAGCACTTCTCCCCACCCCCAAGGACTTTGAACATACTGAATTTTTTTATTTGATGTCTGGAAATTGGGGAACTCTAGCACTGCACGCTAGTCCAGTGCTAGACCGAGCAAAGGACCGAGAGTGATCTGAGAGACCATTCCTAGTGAGAGAATAGCAGGCCTGGAATCAGCTCCCTCTGTGCATGGTGCCAGAATTTAAGACTCCATTGGAAAAGATACTGTCTTCCCTCTCCCTTTGAGACAGGCCAGGCCCCTTGATATCCTCCCCAACCCCTAGAGCAACCCCACCAATTACCCCATTTAGGAAGGGCTCACGCATTGCCCCCAACCCACTTCCCCAGTGAGGCAGCCCCACCCCCTCTGCAGGGGACTTCACAATCCTTCCTCTATTCAAGCCCCTGGGCAGTTCTTTCCACTCACCCTAGCCCCAATCTCAATTCAAATCTGCAGCGGCAGCTACAATGGAAATCAATCAGTGCACTATAGAACCCCACTGTAGCGATGGAGATTTCAATGGAGGTGAATTTGGAGAGTCACTGCCCCAACCCCTCCTCCCTCTGGCTGCTTTCTGGCCCTTGCCAACGCACCAAAGAAGACAGGACACAAGTGCTGGGTTTTAATGGCCACACTCTTTATTCAAATCAGATTCCAATTAACAATGGGTGGGGGCAAATCGCGGTTTCGATGTACCCTCGATTACCACCCCAATCGTGAACATCACGTTTCCCCCTCTCAGCTGCCCCAGCCACAGGTGAGAGGGACCCAATCGATTAAGGATAAATGTGCCTACTAGTGGTGGGACCCCGGGCCCATTACCGGCTACCGGATTTACCGGTTACCGGTTCTGCGAAAACCGGATTCCCGGATTAAATCCGGTATACCGGTACCGGATTTATTTCATTGGTTTCAATGGGGCGCTGTGTCCCCATTGAAACCAATGAAATAAATTAATTCCCTCCCC
>QEPC01006248.1:712528-724947 GCA_003113815.1 Sphenodon punctatus
AAAAAATCCGGTACCCGGTCCGGATTACCGGGTCGAATCCGATAATGCCGGTACGCCCGGTACCGACATTATCGGATACCGGATTTTACCGGTTTCCCGCCCCTAGTGCCTACAGACAGGGAACCATACTTGTCCCTATCGCCCTCACTTGACACCCCTCCCAGGGAGGCTGCCCCGCCGCTTGACATACCCTGCTTTTCCAGCGGGTGGGCCTCCCCATCTCTTAAGGAGATGACTCTTACTTATGATCAGTCTAACCTACTCTAACTTACTGTGCTGGACCCCTGCCAGAGTGCAACAATGATGAACAAGCACACCACCACCCTCTTTCTAAGGGGTAACCAATTAGCCAAAATACCCGCACTGTGAGGAAGGCGAAAAATGAGAACCCGTGTTCAGGTCGGATTAGGGTTCCCACAAAAATTCCTTCCTGGTCCCTAGTGGCAACCGGTAAAGACCCACAGTGCAGGGGGAGGGCTGGGTGGATGCCACTCTGTTGCAGCTCCGGCCGCAAGTGGGGCTGGAGCTGGAATTCTTCTGCTCGTGAGCCCCGCCTTCCGAGCAGGGCCCACGTGCCTAAAACAGCCTATCCCTACCCGCAAGGGTTGCATAGCAACCCCAGCCGGGTCCTCTGCAAGTGAATGCTGCGCTATTTTCCCCACCTTCGGGGCTGTCGCAGCCCTGCGGCGGGAAACACTTCCCTGCCGTCCTGCCTCCTTGCTAGGCGGGCGCGGCAAGAGGCCTCTCGCCCGCCACCCCCCATACCGGAAGGGAGTGGGCGGAGGTAATTGCTGACGCACCGAAGAAAACAGGGCACAAGTGCTGGGTTTTAACGGCTGCACTCTTTATTCAAATCAGATTACAATTAACAATGGGTGGGGGCAAATTGCCTAGTGCGATGCAGGTCCAGTACTTAAACTTGACATTGTAACAGTAACCCAACAAACCAAGGGTGGTTTCGATGTACCCTCAATTACCACCCCAACTGCGAACATCACGTTTCCCCCTCTCAGTGGCCCCAGCTACAGGTGAGAGGGACCCAATCCTTTGAACATGAGTAAGGATAAAGGTGCCTACAGATGGGGGACCATACTTGTCCCTACCGCCCTCGCTCGACACCCCTCCCAAGGAGACTGCCCCACCGCTTGCCATACCCTGCTTTTCCAGCGGGTGGGCCTCCCCATCTCTTAAGGAGATGACTCTTACTTATGATCAGTCTAACCTACTCTAATTTACTGTACTGGACCCCTGCCACTAAGGGGTCGCCGGGGCTACCTGGACAAGCTCGACCCCCACCCCAGATCTTTAACTTATCTAACACATGAACCAGTGTCCTCTTCAGGGCTTCCAAATAATTATCGGTACCTTTTGGCGACAGGTGAACCCTGTCCCATCTATATAGCACAGGGCACCTGTGCGTCAGAGCCCGGGTATCTATTCACTCACCTCCCAAACCCGTGAGCCATCTACCCACATCCCTATTGACCATCTTTCGGACCCTGTCAATCTTTCAGGGATGGACCCCGCTGCCCCATGACATCTGTTCAACCAAGTTGGTCCATATGATTATAGCTGCTGGGAAAAGTTTTTTAATTTCCCACAGATCAGACTTAATGTTCTTAATCAGTTGCACACCTTTCAAATGGGGGATGTCATTTTCACCTAGGTGTATAACAAGGACGTCAGACAGTTGGCCCTGGACAGGAGCACGCAGGGCTGGCAGGAGTTGGTGCCATCTCATGTCTCTGTGACCACTCCAGTGTATCTGGGTCCAGGTCGATAAACCTAGCTGGGTTCCCCATCTGGTCTGGCCAGCCATCTTGCCTGCCCAACACACCAGGCTGTGGCCAACAATCCAGACCTGCCTCCGATACTGCGGGTAGCCACCTGGGGGGAATAAAAAGAAATTAAGACTGGTAGGGGGAAAGGGCGCCCTGCACATAAGTCCAAAATGCCCTTGACCTCCAACAGCCCACCTCCCGGATACACTGCTCAGACATCCCGCTGTCGGCCGCGAAAGTCGCAGGCCCAATCCGGAACGAGTGGGTACCATATGCTGTCGGCGGCATCCCAAGATGGGACAACACTGTTCTCAGCACTGCCGTAAACTGATACCTGGTCACCAGCAGACCCCCAGCATGTCTAAAAAGGGGACCCAGGGCTACCCACCGTATGTTAAGATATGTCTCAACTGCTCTTACCAGGCACAACTCCGCAGAAGCGACTCTGTTCAGCCTCACAACTTTCCCCCTCCCCCTCTGATCTGTTTTGAATTGACGAATGGTCAGTACCATTGCCGTTGGGCCAATATGGATGTCACTGAGCCAGAGCGCCCTACCTGAGGTGTCCCTGGCTGCTTCGGCTATCAGCTCACTCACTCAAAATGCTCTAAAGAAAGCTAACTTGAACAGTGAATTAAACAACAAAACTTCATAAGTCAAAACAGATATGTGGGAGGCTACCGCACATGTCCAGAAACAAGCGAGGGGTGATGGGGCCCACTGGTCCAGGGTCCTGGCCCGCCTCCCTAGCCCAGCTCTCCAACATGCTCCTGGTGAAGAAACCCTGATCTGGTGTGTGTGACCTGCAAGGTTGCTCGCAAAAGCCAAGGCAGACAGCTTCCCCGCTATAGTACCCGGGGCAGTCCCCCTTGTGCCTCAGGTGCATGGCAAACTGGAGCATCTGAGGCTCTGGGATCGGGAAACCCGGGGGCCAGCCCTGTGCCAACCGGTATTGCTGAAATTCCCAGTATGCCCTGTCGTAGGCCATCCTGGTACGAGGTGCCAGGGATTCCAGAACAGCAGTGTGCAGGTCTAACACCCTAGGTTCCAAACCAACAGCGGCAGCAGCTCCAGGTTTGCCCAGGCCCAGGGTGCCAGTGAACAAAAACACTCCATCTGGAAGCGAGAGAGGGCATCAGCTACATCATTGTCTAGTCCAGGCACGTGCCTGGCCTGAAAGAGGATGTTGAATTCCAAACAGGTGAGCACAAAAGCCCTCACTAGCTTCATGACCCTCAGAGACTTGGAGGACTGGGTGTTAATGATGTGAACAATGGCCTGGTTGTCACACCAAAACAGTACTGAATGATTCGCCAGCTCATTGGGCCACAGATGGACAGCTAGCACTATGGGGAAGAGCTCAAGCAGGGTGAGGTCCCTAGTTATTCCTTGCTCGCACCATTCCGGGGGCCAAGGGGCCACCGCCCATTGGTCTCTGAACATTAAACTGAATCCCACACCCCCAGCTGCATCAGAATGCACCTGGAGCTCAGCTTCCAGCAAAAGCTGGTCCCTCCAGAAACTGGTGCCATTAAAGTTTGCTAAGAAGATGGCCCAGATCTGGAGGTCTTCCTTCATCTCCTTGGTGACTCTGATGTGGTGGTGAGGAGGTGGCTCGCCAGTCAGTTTAACATAGAGGTGTGACAGGAAGGCCCACTCCGGGGCCACCACCCAACATGCAAAATTAAGGCTCCCTAGTACCGACTGCAATTGGCGCACAGTAACATTTGCTGCCCCCAAGCACTCCTCAACCTTGGCATGAAGGGAGAGCAACTTGTCCCAAGGAAGGTGGGAAACAACTGCCTCTGTATCAAGCTCGATGCTGAGGTAGGTCAATCTGGTGGTTGGTCCTTCTCGGGGGCCAGGGGACTGCCCAGTTCGTTTGCCACCGCTTGGAAAGTCTGCATCAAGCTTAAGCAGTCCTCCGTGCTGACTTGGCCAATGAATAGGAAATCATCCAGATATTTCGTGATTCCCCCCCTAGCAGACCTTTGCTTGACAATCCACTCAACGAGGGTGCTGAACCGCTCAAAAGCCAAGCAAGAGATCGAACACCCCCTCGGCATGGCCTTGTCAAAATAATACATGCTGTCGAAATGGAAGCCGAGCAAAGGAAAACTCTCAGGGTGTACTGAGAGCAAACGAAAAGCGGACTTAGTGTCACACTTCCCCAGGATAGCATGTGGCCCGAAAGACCTAATTAGGGACACAGCTGAGTCGAATGATGCATACCTCACCAAAGAGAGCGCTTTGGGGATAGCGTTGTTGACTAAGCCGCCCCTGGGGTAAAACAGATGGTGGATCAGTCAGAACTCCCCGGGGGTCTTCTTGGGTACCATGCCTAAAGGGGAGGTCACCATGTTGGAGAAGGGGGGGGGCAGGAATGGACCAGCCACCCTCCCCTTGGCTCTCTCCTTCCCAATTTTCTGCTGGACCACTTTCTCCATCCAAACTACGGACCTCAGATTCGGCACCACCCGGTGCTGCTGAACCTCAAATGCGAGGATACAAAAACCTTGCTGCAACCCCGCCACTACATACGCCACCTCCGTTTGCTCTGGGTGGCCACGGAGGGCCAGCTTGAGCTGAGCGACCCTAATTGGCGTTGGGGCTTTTGCTTGGAGGTCCCGAGCTACTGCCACTGGGACCACCTCTCCCAGACACCCCTCCCCCCAGGGAAAGGTTTCCCCTTTGAGCCAGGTTTTCCCCATGGGCACATCTAGACCGCATGATGGCCTGAACACATGGGGCATGCATGGCAGAACTTACAAGCCGCTCTGGAATATCTCCCAAAACGGCTAAATTCCCAACGCGATCCGGTGGACAGAGCTGCCCCTTTCTTTCCTTCCTCTGTGGAGGATGAGCCAGCAAATGACCATTGTCGGATCTGGGCACATTACCCACCCCACTCATGTAGTTAAGCCAGAGGTCGTGGGCGTGCAGGTTCCACCTCAGACCTGGGGTATACGCCTCCCAATGGCAGAACACCTCATTGTACCGTAGCCACAGTCCCACTATCCCAGCCTCATATGCCCGCCGCATGATATCGGCATAAGTAAGCAGGTCTGGAGCCCGGGTAGGGTAGGCCTGGATCATGACCTCCATATAAATAGAAAAGGCAGCGGTACAATTCAACCAGTTTCAATCAGCCTTGGGGTGCTTAAAATGCTCCTTCTCTTTTTTGTCCTGCTGCTCAGCAAAATCCACTATGGGATCGCTAAACAGGAGGGCAAACAAATCCAAGTATTCCCCCCTCCAAATTCGCTCTTGGTGGCTGGGAGCAAGTGACCCCCAATTGGGTCGGAGACCACAGAGTAGCCATCGCCCTCAGGTGGATGCTGCTGTGGGATAGTCGTCATAGGGGAGGTCCAGTCCTGCCCCCTGATCGGTGGCTGGAGGAGGGCGGCCGTGGGGGTCCACACCCTAAGCGCCTGCCCCGCAAGGGATGAGGAACCCGCAGCGATACCCGGCGGGAGCAATGCCCCCTCTGGGCCCACTGGGCCCCCAGTTCTGTGGGCCAGGCATGGCAGGGGTACCACAGGGACCCAGGTCCCACCCCACCATACCAATTGGGTCAGCCCACTGACCACCCCATGTCCCTGTCAGGGGTCCAATGCTGCCCCCTCAGTCCTAATGCCCCCTGCAGCTGGGTCCTGTTGGGACTGTGGTGGTGTCCATCCTCCCCCAATGTTATACCCCACCCCCGCATAGGGCGCCCCCCCGGCCTCCTCAATATATCACACCGGACACACCGGGTTCACCGGACACACACCCGTTCATGGGGGGGGTCATGCTCACCCCCGGGGGGGCACCAACCTCTGGGGATCCATAGGATCAACCAGGAGGGCCCAATGAAAGGGGGGCACCCGCTGCACCCCCTACAAGCTGTCAAAGCAGGGCTTCACAGTCCACCATTCTATCCCCCAGGGGAATTTCACTCCTCTCCTCTGGGGGCCCTTCAATTGCTGGGAGGATGGGGCCATGCCCTCCAGTTCCTCAAGCAGCGCCTCACTGCGCTCAATTGCCCCCCACCACCACTACAGCAGGGTTTGATTCAGTGGCCTCATGCCGCCACTTCCGTGCCGCCGCCGTGACACTTTTCTTACTTTTTCCCCATGGGGAAGCCTTTGGTCTGGAGCGCCTCCGCTCCCTGAAGCTGGGAACGCCTAGCCCGCAGCGCTGTGCTCGATCGGGCCGCCGCATTCCCCGCTGCCACTCTATTGCAGCTCTGGCCACAAGTGGGGCTGGAGTTGGAATTCTTCTGCCCGTGAGCCCCGCCTTCCGAACAGGGCCCATGTGCCTAAAACGGCATATGCCTACCCGCCGGGGTTGCTATGCAACCCCGGCCGGGTTCTCTACATCTGAATGCTGCACCGTTTTTCCTGCCTTTGGGGCTGTCGCAGCCCTGCGGCGGGAAGCACTTCCCCACCATCCTGCCTCCTTGCTAGGTGGGCGTGGCAAGGGGCCTCTTGCCCGCCACCACCACCCCCCGTACCGGAGGGGGATGGGCGGAGGCAATTCTCTCCACAAGCAGAGCTGAGAAGATCGGTAGCCATTTCATCTCCACTGTAGAGCCCAGTGGGAGGGGTGGAGGAGGGGGTTAAGCAGGGGAGGGGAAAGTCTGGACGAAGGGGTGTGTAAAACTGGGGAGGTGAATTAAGCTCTGGGAGTTTAGGCAGGGGAGTTTGGAGGATGAAGCTGGTCAGTTGGGGGGGAAGTCTACAGAAAGGGGCATCCGGGTGATGGAGGAGGTGAGTTTGGATTAGATCAGGCAGTGGGGAGTCAAAGTGAGTTCAAGCAGAGAGGTCGGGGGGTGATGAAAGCAAAGCCAGCCTGCTTACAGCTTGCTGAAGCTATGCACATCTCAAATGTACCACACAGAAGATGAAGACAAAGAACTTCCAAGCCCATGTCAAGTCCATCCAGGAATGCTACAAATTTGACAACTTTGGGGACAAATCTATTACTTGGTATGAGTCTGGGGCAAAAAGATATAGTAAGGAAAAATACACATCATTATGTAGCATAGGCAACATGAGCCTAATTGAGCGACTGGACTGCACCAAACTGTTCCCTGCCATCAAAATGGCCTTCTTTACAGAACGTTCCTTCCCAGTTACAACATGCACAATTGAGCAATCCTTCCACATTCTGTGCAGGGTGAAGACATGGTTATGCTAACAATAAGCGATGATCAATTGTCTGGCTTGTGTCTGTTGAGTTTCCATCGAGAGAATGTCTACCCCAAGGAGAAATATATAAAAACAAGTTATTGACCATTTTGACCAAGAACCTCGAATATTCTTCTTCTTCAAATAATAAACTACTTTGTATTTTGTTTCCTTTTATTGTATTGTAAAATGGACACATTTGTCACAGTTTAGTTCTTCAGAAATGTATAATAATGCACTAAACCACACATACACCTTGGTCCTATGGCTGGTTGCTGGTTGCTGAGCAAGTGTTGATTTGCTTTCTCTCTCTCTAGCACCCTGCATGATGTGTGGGTCAGGGACAGGTGGTGTAAAGACTGAGGGGAGTCAGAACATTGCCTTGTACTTGGAACTGATACACCTTGCCTCCACCGAGAATTATTTCTATGGACATCCATGCACACAAACAATCAAGAAGACAATTAAACCTCAACATCCTGTTAAATAGGCAAATTTTCCATTTCTCTCTCAGTTTTCAGGGAAACACACCCCAGCCAGGTCTGCCCAGAGGTCATGCTTTTCCAAAGTCCCAGTGATGCACCCTTCCTTGCAAAAAAAAACCAACACCACCTTTTCCTGCAAATTAAACCAGTTAGTCATTAAAGAACCATTTTTGTCCCCCCCTCTCCTCCCCCTGAATACAGTTTGTTCCACACACCCTTCCTCTCACTGAACACAAAGCTTCTACCTAAAGCAAGTTTTTGTCTGGAATTTGACATTTGGGCATTCATAACCTCTCCCCATGCCACTGAAAGTTTTATTTATTTATTTTATTTACAAATTTCTAATCTGCCCATCCCCTGCCACAGGCAGCTCTGGGCAGCACACAACATCAAATATTTAAAAACATTAAAACAACTTTAAAACAACAACAAAAGGAGGAGTAAAAATCCCTAACCACCCACCACCCTAACCTATTCCCTCCACCCTACCCATCCTCCCCCCCCCCCAAAAAAAAGCCACGTGGAACAGCCATGTCTTACAACAGTGTTGAAACGAGGGGAGATCTGGGGCTAAATGGGTCTCCACCAGCAGGGAGTTCCACAGCCATGGGGTAGCCACCAAGAAGGCCCTCTCCATCGTGGCCCCCCGGCAGACTCGGGGGACCCCCAGGAGAGCACCCCCTGATGACTGCAGGGGCCAATCCAGAACCTGGGGGTGGGGTGAGGCGGTCCCGCAAATAGGTTGGGCGAAAGCCGTTTAGGGCTTTATAGGTGAGCACCAACACCTTGAATTGGACCCAAAAGACTACAGGCAGCCAGTGCAGAGACTGAATAACTGGTGTAATATGTTCCCGACGGCCAAATCCCACCAAGAGACGGACCACCACGTTCTGCACCAGCTGCAGTCTCTTTACCATCACCAAAGGTAGCCCCACATAGACTGCATTACAGTAGTCAAGTTTCAGGGAACCCCCCCACCTCACTTATAATTATGTCCATTATAATACTACTCTGGAATAAATGGTTTCATTTGAACCACTGTGTAGCTCAGACACTTGCTTTGGTTCTAAGACATTATGTCTCTCAATCAAACCCTTGTGCCATCATCATTTACAGTCCTCGAACCACTTAGCCTGGAGTCGTCGCAATGGGACTATGTTCACATAAGCATGTCCCAAAGGGACAATTCTAGAGTAAGTGATTTGGGAATTGCAGCTTAAGTCAATTCTATTTAGTTATGTATCTGTTTACATTTTTGTATTTATGTATTTATTGTAATTATGAATGAATAATGAATAAAAAATTTTTATTGTTGTCCATAGGCCGTAACAAAATATTAGTAACAATCTATACGAATGTCACAGGTGTAAGTAAAACTAAGTATAAACTGAACAAAATTCAGTGATTAAAACAGTATAACAGAACGAATGGCTGTACACCCAAGTGGTTGCTAAACTCAGAGGCTCCCTTCCCAAATGTATCTTAACGACTCAAAATCGTCTGCCTAAGAAGAATGGCTTTGGCAAAGAAACTAGAGACTGATCTTGAAGTTTCTGAGTCAGTCTTACACAGGAAGATGTTTAATAATATCTCATGGGCGAATGGTTTATCCCATAGGAGAACACCAAGATATCTACCTCTCATAACAGCATAGGCGGGACAAACGAAAAAAATATGCACCGCCGTCTCAGCCCTATGGAGGGGGCAAATCCTTTCCTCCCAAGGAATGCCCCCATAGCATCCCTCCATTACAGCTGAATTGAACATGTTGCACCAAAATTTTGTAAATGCCTGCCTGCAAAACGAATCCGTCCATGCCGTGAGATACCTCTCCCCTGTCCAAGGAACTAATACCCGGGTAGACAGGAGCAACCCTCTGAGTTACCAGTAGATGGCTCTTGTCCTGGAGTTCCTGATCTGAAATTCTTTTTTTAAGGATCGTGAGTGCGCATTTGGGTCCCAGCGGGCCAAGGATCTCCCTAGAGAACCCCAACTTGGGAATGTCAACTTCCATTTTTCCTTCCCACCTTCTGAATAAACCTGTAGATACTGCCAATGCCAGCAAAGAGTCATTCTGAGCTGGAAACACAAATGCTCGCAACCAAAATTTAACCAAGATCCCCAAGGCACAAGAGTGAACTGTGTGGATGGCTGTCTCAGAGCAGAGAATGGCCTGAGGGGGAGCCCGGGGAGTCCCAAGGATAGTCCGCAAAAACCTGTTTTGAACAGACTCTAAGTTAGCAAAAAGGTCAATTGCCCAAGCGGGAAGAGCATACAGAAGTTGGCCAATTACCTTGGCCTTAAATAGTCGGATGGCCAGTAAAACTAACGGGCCCCCGCTTTTGGAACAATAACTCACAATAGATGCAGAGGTTCTCTTTGCCAAGGCTGTAACTGCTTTTGCATCCTTCTTCCAGCTGGGGGTATTGGCTATAACCACCCCCAAATATCTAAAAGAGCTGACCTGCTCAATTTGATTTGACCCTATATACCAACGATGGCAAATGCTTCGACACCACCCCCCTCCCCCACCTCCAGACTACCAAAACCTTCATTTTGGTATAATTTATTTTTAGGTTCTCAGTGGCACAGTATTCTTCAAATTTAGCCATTCCCCTCCTCAGGCCGATAGACGTTTGTGAAATTAAGACCGAGTCATCAGCATAAAGCAGCACTGGAATCCTCCTGCTACTCAATTTTGGCACATGCGTATCTGTGGGCCTCAACCAGGTGATCACGTTGTTTAAATAAAGATTGAATAGAGATGGGGCCAAGATGCACCCCTGACGGACTTCTCAGGTCACTTGCACTGCCTTAGTAGGCTGTTTAAAGGGAGCATAAAGTATCTGGAGGGAGTTCCCAGTATGGAGCTTAATTAACAGAAATAGAAGCCAAGGGTCTATTGTAATTATGTATTTATTCACATATTTATCCTGCCCATTCCTTTGAGGTCAGGAGATTACAATATATAAACAAATACAAAAAAAAAATAAACCCACAAAATAGACCCAAATATTACAATATCCAAATAAAAACAGATAAAATCCCCTAACTCACAACACCTCAACCCTACTCCTGTCTGACAAATGTCTGGCCAAACAAAAAGGTCTTACACATTGCCTCCAGAAGATGAGCAGGCTCGGGCTCAGAAGAACCTCCAAGGGGAGGGAATTCTACAATTGTGGAGCAGCCACTAAGAACACCTCTCTGTATGCCCTTGTTGTAGAAACTTCACATACAGAGGATACCTGCAAGAGGGGGCTCCCAGGTAACCTCAGAAGCCACAATGGCACATTAGGAAAGAGGTGGTCCATACACCCAAACAATTTATTTAGGGCTGTTTAGGGCTATATAGGTCAAAACCAGCACATTGAATTGGTAGCCAGTGAAGATTTTGGAGCACCGATGTAATGTTCTCCTGGTGACTCATCCCCAACAGAAGGTTGGTACATTCTGTATCAGCTGTAGCTTCTGAACATTCACCAAGGGCAGCCCCATGGAGAGTGCATTGCAGTAGTCTATCCTTGAGGTTATGAAGACATGGATGATGGTGGCCAGGTTCAAATCTGATATAAAAAAGGTTGCAGTCTTCTCACCCGATGGAGTTGGTGAAAAGCACTCCTGGCTACCACAACAACCTGACAGTCCAGGTGCAGCAATGGATCCAAGAATAGCCCAAGGCTGTGAACCTGCATGACCAAGGGAGGCCGGACTCCATCAGTGACAGGTTTCCAATATCCCCTGGGTCACAAGGCAGCCAACCATCATCACCTCAGTCGTGTCTGAATCCATCTTCAGTTTACTTGCCTGCCTGAATTCAATCCCCAATGGCACCCAAGCACTCAGTGAGCACGGAGACTGCAGGGACAGGTTTGGATGAAAAAGAGAGATAGAGGTGGGTGTCATATCAGGCTTTGCAGTCCAGTTTTAGGCTATACGTTCCTCTTGCCTTCTTTTGCATCTTGTTTTTAGGCCGTATTCACATCTGCAGCGGTGAGGAGCTGGAGAGCAGAAAAAGAGCCAGTGCAAACGGGGATGTGCCGCGACTTCCCTTGTGCATGTCAGGAGGCAAAATCCTGCCCTGACATGCGCAAGAGAAGACGCGGCACATCCCCATTCACACTGGCTCTTCTTCTGCTCTCCAACTCCTCCCCACTACCATGTCATCTTATTAATTATTATTATTATTGTTGTTATTATTGTTATTATTATTATTATAAGCATTTATATAGCACCAGGGATGTACCTGGTGATTACAAAGAATAAGATAGACATGGTCCCTGCTCGAGAGCTTACAATCTAAAGACAAGGGGAGGGGAGACAGGGAAGGGGAAAACAGAGGGAGAGACAAGGGATGCGACATTCATGAAGATATGAGAGCTCAGGTACACATGCTTGGCTTGATTACAGTAAATTGGGAGTTAGCAGATAACAGGTGTTTAGCAGGAATTTGGAAGGGTGGAGCAGAAGAGGTGGGTTTTGAGGAGGGACTTGAAAGTGTGGAGGGGGGGCAAGGTGGACGTGCAGGGCAGTGAGGGAGAAGGAACGAAGGCAGTTGGGGGAGCAGGGGAGGCGTGGGAGGGTGAAGGAGGGGAAGGAGGAGGAGCGGAGTGCTCAAGCAGGGGTTCAGAGGGAGATCAGGGCAGAGAGGTAGGGGTAGCAAGGTTGTGAAGGGTTTTGTAGGTGAAGATGAGGAGCTTCTGCAGAATACGCTCAGGAAGAGGGAGCCAGTGGAGAGAGGAGACAGAGAGGAGAGGCTGCACGTGGTCAAAGCGACAGGCTAGGTGGATGATCCTGGCAGCAGAGTTTTGAACAGAGATAAGGGAAGAAAGGTGAGAGCGGGGAAGGCCAGCAAGGAGGAGGTTACAATAGTCGAGGCGTGAGATGACTAGGGCGTGGATGAGAGTTTTGGCAGAGGAGACAGACAGAAAAGGGCAGATCTTGGCAATGTTGTGGAGGGAGAAGCGGCAGGATTTGGCAAC
>QEPC01006248.1:726713-750776 GCA_003113815.1 Sphenodon punctatus
GGGGGGGGGTAGATAACAGCAACATGGAGATGGTGAGGGGAGTAGAGGCGGATGGAGTGAGCCTCAAAGGAGGGGAAGGAGAGAGGGGAGGAGGGGTTGAAAGTGGCAGGGAAAGGCGAGGAGGAGGCCCACGCACCACCCCGGCCTTTGGAGTGGGGCTGGTGGGAGAAGGAGAGGCCTCCATAGGAGAGGGTGGCAGGGGTGACAGTCAGTGGGGGAGATCCAGGTTTCCCTCGCAGGTCTCACCGCCGCAGTTGTGAATGCAGCCTTAGTTTTAATCTCTGAAAAATTAGTGGAAAAACCATGTTTATAATGTTATTGTCTATAAATCTGACAAGAGAATATGGCACTTGCATGAAATCATGCAATCCGACTCCATGCCAGTCTGAGTTAACATGCAACAATAACTTTCTTGATAACAATGGGATCTAGTAAAAACAAAAGTAAATAAATTCTAATCAATATTTCATTTTGTTTTGCAGAGAGATGTTCCCATTTTGAGGAAATTTTTTGGTTGTAAGAACACCATCCCAAACTTTTCATGCAAAAAAGTAGATCGTTAATACACAGACAGGTGTGGGTGGGGGATGTTACGGTGCGGTTGTGGAGATTGGTGTGTGTCCGTGTAAATGCACACACCCCCACCTCCACCCATCTCCACCCACAGAGCCTCCTCTGTTTTACCAGAGGGTTCCATGGGTGGAGGTGGGTGTGCGGCGGGAGTGTGCACGCACAAACACCCACCAACTGTGGTGTTTACATGGGTGCAGACCTGCCGCACACGTATTCCTCCCCCCCTCACCTCCGGCCGTGTACACGGACTGCCCCCCCACCGCACGCCCGAACACTGAGGGAGGAGGGGCATCTGTGTAAAAACGGCCGTAGTGTTCTTCACAAAGATGTTGAGAATTTTTTTAAAAAAATTTTTTAAAAAATAATTTTTCTACAATGTGTTCTGAAGTGAGGAACCTCTGACCATAAGCTAAATCTGGCCTGCAGCTGGTTTTCAGTTCCTGGATCGGCCCAAGATTCCAGGTACTACCTGTCGCCAACTCTAATCCAGCCCACAGAACATGAACTAATTTACAAGTGGCCTATAGGAGGAAAAACGTTTGTCCCAGCTCTGTCCTACACTGTCATGGGAGACTTAAGTAAATGGAACATGTGGTAGGAAGGAGTTTTAGTCTACAGTGAAAACACTGCAAAGGAAGAGCCATCTCAAAATGCTTGTCGGCGCATCTGAAATGAAACAAGGACAACCATGTTGGGTTTGAAAGGCCACACTCTTTATTCGAATTGGAATTAGGCATGGTGGGGGTAAATGCCCTCAGGCAATTCAGGTCCAGTGCCAACTTTTATAATTGGGTACGTAACAACCCCAACAAAGGGGAGGCTTGGATGTACCCTCCATAACCCCCCTTTAACTACCTAACTCAAACATCTCCCCTCTGGCATTGGCTAACGGCCACCTCCAGAGGGGACGAAGTCCTTCCGGGCACGGGCCAAGGATTTAAGTTACCGCCAGCTTGGGGACCACTCATATCCCTTCCCGCCTTTGCCAGTAACTCACCTTGGGAGGTTAACCCTGTTGCTGGCCGCGCCCAGCCTATGCCCCAGGTGTTCCCCCCACATCTCTTAGGGAGATGCCTCTTTTACTACTTATTCTTACCAACTTGCTACAGCACTGAACCCCTGCAAGAGTGTGACAAAATATAACAATAACTACTTCCCTCCCTCAATCCTGACTACCTGGGATTGATTAGCCACAACAACGAAACACTATGAGGAAGGCGAAAAATGAGAGAAACTATTTGACCAATTATGTTTTCTCTAAAAATTCCTTCCTGGCCCCTCTAAGGCAACCAGTTAAAACCTGTAGTATCTCTGGGAGGGAGGGTTGGGGGCTTGCCAACTCGCTGTGGTGCTCAGAATGCCGCCGAGTGAGACAGCGGGTGGGAAGGCTCCCCACAAGGGGCGGGGCCTCCACGCTCGCTCGTCATTGGCCGGTCCTGTTGCCGGGCAGACTACGCCTGGGCCGCTGAGAGATCCTCGCCGCAGCCCGGCCTGCATGCACCAGTGCTCCCCCTCCAGCGGTGCTGCAAGCGCCCTGGAGGGAACAGAATGCAACCTCATCTTTCCCCCCCTTGCTCCATTTCGCTAATGGAGCGCGACAAACGCCCCTGGTGGCAAGGGCTCTTGTGAATGCTGCTCACTTTGTTGCAAGGCCAAATATAACTGGGAAATCAAGCAGGAACCTTGAGACAATCTCAGACAAAAAATTACGTTATTCCATTTGCTTAGGTCTGTTCAAGCATGGTGTAAGCAAAAAACAATCTCAACTGACCTTGTCCACTATGAAAAAGATGATGTGCAGGCTATGTATTTCGTAGGCAGATGGAACTACTGAACAAGAAGTACCATCATGCACGTTGTTTCTGGTTTTGATGCACACTATAATTAGTAGCAGTGATTGCATTTGTGCTAAATATGAAGCATTATCTTTTATATACATTACAGCAGGCAGACCTTTGATTGCTATTTCACACAATTGCTGCCCGCCTTGTGATAAATGAACCAGCAAGCAAGAATTCAACACACAACAGTGTAGAGGGCTTTTATTAACTAAAGGAAAGATTTTGCCTCGGTTCAGAAAGCCTTGGGCAAGCATCTCAGGTCATCGAGCAAGCTTTTATTGCCATCGGGTCTCGGCAGACCTTTTAGTGTTATGTTGCTTTCCACTGAATCAAAGTCTTGCTCTTAATTGGTAAATCTTATAGACAATGATGAGTTTCAGTGGTCTGTCTTTACCACTAGTTCATTTATCACAGCAGAAAGGATTGACTGAGCAATTCCCATCAAATGCCTGCCTGTTCCCTTAGTTGGCAAAAATCTAGTGTTGCAGTTATTTACTCAGCAGCACTTCGGTGGAAAAATTATGGGCTGGAGACAAGAAAGTAAGCATGTAAGTGAATGAGTCACCACAATCAGCTTTGTAGTGCTGAAGTGGGACAGAAATCATCCATTCCAATTCTTTCTTCCTGATTTCACAGTAAAGAGTGAGCATTTCCCACCATTCTGTTCTCAAGCTTTGCTGAAGCTTGTGTAGTAGTGGCAGCTGGGACACCACACACACTTAATTCAGTCTTTAAATTCTTTGGTGCATTTGAAAAGAATCCACAAGGTGATTGGATTATTGGATCCACAAGGCAATTGGAGCTGCTGTGACTGGAGATTCCAGTTTCACCATTAAGCATTTTTAATTTGATTTTATTTCAAGCTACTTTTTAAGTCCCCCCCCCCCCGACATGGGGGAAAGTTCCAACTAATATAGAAGTTGTGAGTCAGAGCCAAACTTAGGCCTTGTGGTTACCCTTATTGAGGCAGCCATAATAAGTGGAAGGGGATACTATATGAGAGATGTGCAATGTAGCTGTCTCTTTTGGGTGTTTTTAAACAAGATGCTACCTCACATGGCCACCCAGAAGCCATGCATCTGACCACCTGTCTGAAGGTGGAGCGGGGGGCGGGGGGGATGTGCACTCTCATGAGCCACGGAGCACCCACTCATGGCTACACAGAGCACTGCCAAGAAATCTGGAGTGCTCCATGCAAGTCCAGCTAAATAGGTGCGTGGCAATGGGCCGCCACAGAGCCCCTGCCTGTATGAACTGGGGTGGCTAGCTATGCCTGCAGACATATGTGCTGCTCATAGGCACTGTAGGCAGGGGACACATTCTTTGCAAGTCACAAGAACTAGCAAGGAGCCATGGGGAGCCCATGTTCCTCAGTGCTCATGCCAGGAACATGTCAGTTGCAAAGGCCAGCCCATGGGAGGGAGTGTGGGGCAGCTTGCCTCTGTGGCTGCGGTAGCCACACTGGAAGCCACCCGTTTGAATCCCTCCCCATGCACTCCACCTGAGTGGGTGCTCCGTGGCACTGCCCTTCAGTGTCCATTGACACCTCCTCCCCCCACAGCCTTGCTCATTTAAAAACACCCTCTTTTCCCCCTCTGCACCCAATATGACTGCTAGCTACACGCACAGAGAGACCCACATGAGAGGAATGGGAGCAGAAAGAGTAGGCTAGCCAGGTGGACAGCTTCTGGACCTGTACAGCATTGCCATTCCCACCCTTTAGTGCCAAATCCAGGAGAGAGAGGAAGCACAAAGGAAGTGCGTTAGTAATGAGGGCAAGTGATTTGGGTCCTAGGCCTTATTGAGTCCTAAGCCTCAGTGGCCATATTTAAAACAGTGGTGATGTGCATTAGGTTTTAATTCTCTCTCTCCTCTATGACATTTCTTGGGGACGGGATCATTTCTTTTCTCATCTCCTTGCTGTTCTCTTGTTCTCCAAAAGTAACCAAAAATCATGCTGACATTTTCGTTTATTTAATATTCCCTTTGATCCATTTCTTTTTTTGTCTCATACATTTAGGTATATTAAGCCATCTTTCTTTTCACCAGTTTCAGGTACAGCATAATATAGTATGCTAGAAAATATTTTTAGAACCCCTAGTGGCACTTTCAAGCTACAAATAAATGTTACTTTTCACCCTGTGTAAATAAATGTTTCAGCGTGGAGATAAATAATTTATTCTTACCACAGAACTGTTGATTTAAGCAGCAAGACATTACTATTTTATTGTGAAAAGGAAGTCAGTCAGTCAGTTGTAATTGACAGCTCTTTTACCCAATAATAACTTGAAAGTTGAATTGTCAACTCTCTCTAGTTTCAGTTCCTGGTTTCTAGTAAACTAAAATCAACCAGAAAGCCATTGAAATGATGGGATAAGCAGGTATTTTCCCCATGGGCCACTCTTTCACATGTACTGAAGTTGATTCTCGATAGTGTCACTACAGATAGGGTAGAGGAGACACCATTTTAGCTTCAGAAAAATCCCAGTTGACCTGAGTCTATTGACACCTCCTTTAGGACTGTGGCAAGGTGCTGTGGGTCTTTTCACGACCCAAACTATTCACGGCATAGAAGCCGAATAGCGCATTCCTAGGTAGGCTAATTCTTCAGAGACTACAGCTGCAACTGCCCTCACAGAAGTTCCCCCCTCCCATGTAACATGAGAAAGTGGCCAGAAGTCATGGGCGAGCACATGGACCATGGTGCTGAAGAACCTAGGGCAATAAGAAGAGCAGCAGGCTGGGAGGAGAGTGCTAATATTTCTACAAAAAACACCCAGGCATCTAGCAACTTAAATTCTGAAGACACTGCTACAGCAAACACAACTGAAGGGAATAGGGCTTGTGCCAGCGGAGGAGCACTTTCCTTCAGCAGGACAACTGGTTTTGCTCACAGGACTGTAGCACAAAATATGGGAGAATTTACCAATGTACTAACCGTCTTTAAGCATGCGATCAACTCCACTGACTTTAACGGGATTGCACATTCATGTAATTGGATCAGGGTCTGCAGTGTCTTGCAAAAACATCCCATTTGCAATATATATTTTGCTCACGTGAGCGTTTGCAAAAAGCACATAGAAGGCTGCCTAATGTTGTCAAGGCCAATTCACAAATGCTCTTTTGAAGTATGCAACCAGCCTTTCTTACAAATGCTGTTATAAATACTGGGGAATTCAGAGGCTAATTATTCCTGGTACAGTATTTTGTTTAATGTCAATTTGAAATTATTAATTTCTTGCTTCAGATATTTCATGCCAATTATTATATGCAGGAACAGCTAGTATAAACAGTTTTTCCATTTTTTCATTCAAGTATGCCATATAATTTTTTGTTTAGCTGCAAAGTCTGAAATATGCAGCTATGATTTTTCAGGCTGAAATGAAAACCTCACTTTCTAGCCTCTCTCCTCACAAAAGAACAAACAAACAAGGGTGGGTGAGTGTGAGTGTGTGCACACAGTGCATGTGAAAGAGTGAGACAGAGGGAAGGAAGTGTGAGGGTGGTAGGAGTTTTTCCTGATACATTCTCAGCTCCAGGATGATTCAAACACTGAAAACTCCACCCACGACATAGAGCCTGCTACCAAAGAAAGCAATAACAAAATTCAGTTGGAGCAGAATTATTCCCAAATGTCAGGAAATGCTGTGGTAAACTCTTGTCCACATTAAGCAGACTTAAATGTACAGTTCAATATTGATACTTGAGGCAGCTGTGACTCGACTAATGTCAATAAGAAGGAACTGAACTCCCTGGGCTCTGTTCTGTGTAACAGTCTTCTTCTAGTGAGCCTTTTAGGTCTCCAGACCACAAGCCCTCAACCACAGTATAGGCCCAATTCAAACATATCTGGAGAATTTCTTTATCAAATTCTGGGGGATTTCAATATCCATGCCGACGCCAAGGAAAATGGCACAGGGAAAATGTCTGGGGCATTTGAATATGCATGCCGATGCCAGTCTTAGAGGGACTAGGCCTGAGTTCATGGCCACCATGGACCTATCTCCGATAGCTGTTGGCCCTACACATGTTGGAGGACATACCCTGGACATGATATTTTGCATGGGCCTTGAGGAGGGGGAATCCGTTAGTGGGGGAGGTTTCAGCAGTGCCCTTGTCATGGATGGATCATTATCTTCTCCAGGCCAGTATCTGGTGCACGTCAGTCCCCAGAGGGGTGTAGAACCAGTTCTGTTGGTTTGCCCACAGGGACTTATGGAACCAGAGAGGTTCCGGAATGTCCTGGGGGATGTTCCCTCCGATTTCGATGGTCGTTCACTCGATGACCTCGTGGCCTTCTGGAATTCTGTCCATACGACTCCCAGGTGTCCGCTTCCAAATCACCAATGGAAGATCTGCAGCCGATGAAGCAAGAAGGGCAGTGGTTAGAGTGACAGTGGCGTCGTTCTCATACTGAAGTTGACCGATTGTGACACAGAGTCTGGTTACATACCTATGCCGTGACAGTGCTGACAGCCCTTGTTGCGTCAGCTAAGTCTCGTCCAGCTGAGCTTTTCCAGGTGGTAAGGTGGCTGGTCAGTTCGGTCTCCCTCTGCCTGGATCCAGAGTTACCTAATGCTCGCTGTGACTTATTTTTGGACTTTTTTGCGGATAAAGTCGCTCAAATTCACCACTGTTTTGATGCTGCACTTTTAACAGTGGGTAAACCAGAGGCATTTGAAGCCCCATCTTGTCCAATTTCAGTGCGTGTTGCCCTCTAATGCGGGGGCTGTTTGAGCCACTTATTTTGAACTGGACCCATACCTGTCCTGGCTGGTCAAGGCCAGCCGGCCCGGGAGACGTTGAGGCTGTTACTGGCCAGCCTATTCAATGCCTCCCTTAGGGAGAGAAGAGTGTTGGACTGCCTCAAGCTGGCAGTGGTACGGCCTCTGCTCAAAAAACCATCATTGGACGTTGATGTCCTGGCCAGCTACCAGCCGATCTCTAACCGTCCCTTTTTAGGGAAGGTTATCGAGCGGGTGGTGGCTCGCCAGCTTCAGGAGCATCTGGATTGAATCAGTTTCCTAGATCACTTGCAGTCTGGATTTCATCTGGGTTATGGCACAGAGACTGCGCTTGTGGATGACCTCTCCCGGGAGCTGAACCACGGTCATTTGACCCTGTTGATCCTATTAGGTCTCTCAGCTGCATTTGATACCATTGATCATGAGTTGCTGGTGACCCAGTTGCAGGACTGAGCTGGAGTGGGTGGGACTGTCCTTAAATGGTGCCGCTCCTTCCTAGCCTAGAGAACTCAATGTGTGGTGCTGGGTGATTGTTCATCTTTTCCCCAGGTCCTCACGTGTGGAGTCCCACAAGGTTCCATCTTATTCCCTCTCTTGTTCAACGTCTATATGCAGCCTTTGGGGGAGGTCATCAAAGGGTTTGGTGTAAGGTGTCATTAATATGCTGATGACACCCAACTGTATCTCTCTTTTTCATCAGACTCTGACCCAGCAGTCTTGGTGCTTACTCAGTGATTGTCAACTGTGGGGGACTGGATGAGGGTGAGCCGCCTGAAGCTGAATCCCAACAAGACAAAGGTGACGGTTGTGGGGAAAGCTGGGGGAATGATGGCCTCCATCGTTGATGGGGTTCATCCTCCCCTGGTATCTCAAGTACCTAGTCTGGGGGTAGACCCGCAGAGCTTTGCCTGGATGCCCAGGTGGCAGCTGTGGTGAAGAGCGCTTTTCGTCAATTACATCTGGCACGACAGCTTTAGCTGTATGTCTCAGACTTGGACCTTGCCACAATCATTCATGATTTTATTACCTCAATATTGGACCACTGTAATGCACTCTACATGGGGCTACCCTTGATGACAGTCCGGAGACTGCAGCTGGTGCCGAATGCGGCAGCCCGTCTCCTTAGGGGGATGAATCATCGCAAGCACATTACTCTGGTTCTCCATTCTTTGCACTGGCTGCCAATAGTCTTCCAGGTCACATTCAAGGTGTTGATTTTGACCTTTAAAGCCCTGAAAGTCCTGGGCCCCACTTTTCTGCAGGACCGCCTCACCCTCCAGAACTTGTATTGGCCTCTGCAGTCAGCCAGGGGCATCTTCCTTGAGGCCCCCTGGGTTTCCCAGGTATCGACCATGAGGAGGGTGTTCTCGGTGGCCGCGCCACAGTTGTGGAACTCCCTCCTGTTGGAGGTCCATCTGGCCTTAGACCTCCCCTCTTTCCGTAGACAGTGTAAGACCTGACTGTTCCACCAGGCCTTTGTTGAGGGAGATGGGTGAGAGCTTTTTCTTGTTTGGGTTATTTTAATGTTCTATATTTTTTGATATTATTTGTTTTTATGATGTTGTTAGCCACCCCGAGATGCATAGCAGGAGGGGGCGGCATAAAAGTATGAGAAAATAAAATAAATAAAATAATAAATAATAAAACAAGCCAAATCCTGTTATCCTATATGTTAAAAGTCAGAGATGCCCTTTTTATATATTTATTTATTCATTGCTAATTCCTAGATCATACTACATGTCATATTGATCCTGATTTTTCAGAAATGACCTCCAATTAGTAAGTGCACTTGCAATTACTTCTAGATGCAAATAGTATCAGTTACACAGCTAGCTATCTAGCTACACAAACAGTCAAGCAGGCATGTAAATGTCAATGTTGACTCCAGCAATTAAACTGATTGCAAAATTATGGCTTAAAGCTCTTTTAAGTGTTAAGTCTGTTGCATAAAAATCATTCTGTCTTTTTAAAAATTATCCAGTAGCGGTAACATTTCTATGCTGAAAATGCACGGTTGTAAACCCCAAATGTTCAGAAAGTACGTCAGGTCCCTCACCCCAAAACAGAATATCGGCTGAAAAATAATAATTTTAGAACTAATAACAAGTTTGGATTTCTTTGTCTTTTTGCTTCCAAGCTTTTGGGATATACATTGCATTCATCTTTTCAAGCTTTCCTAAACACATCATGAGAACTAGAAACTTTATTTACAAAGGAAAGAGGAGATTCTCATGATTTCAGTACCTAGAGCTTTGAGAAAACATAAAACTCATAATAGAATTGCAAAGGCAAACATAACCAACCCTAGAAACCAATCCATCTTATTTGGAAGACCAATTGGTCTCTCTTTTCTAGAACCTATACAACTGTATTGATACAATTGTATTGTATTGATATTCTGTGTTATCTCATTAAACTCATATTTATAGTCATAGGTGACACAAAGGGAGGGAATAAATCAGCTCCTTCCCCTCCACGCTCCCCCAGTTATTCTGAAGATCCCCCTAGGCCCTTCAGGCCCCCTTAGCTGTGCTCCGGTGTCAGGACACTGAAATTAGGGCAGTTGTGAATGCTGTGGAAACTTGACAGGTGCCCCACTCAGGTACCTCACAGCTCTTCCTCACACCCCCTTAGCTGTGTTTCCCCTACTTTCTGTGCTTACAACAAGACTAACTAGCTCTGTATAATACTGAGCATGGCTGTAAGGGGGGTGAAGGGCAAGGGAAAAATTTGAAGGTTGCAATACAGCTTTACACTGCCCTGATCCACATGAGTCAATTCCATTACCTTCTTCCTCGACACCCACAGCATGCCCCTCCTAGGAGGGGGTGTGGGAACAGAATAGGACAGGGGCCTGTTAATTTAGGTCTATGCTATCCTGAGATTTGTCCACCTGAGAAAAATCCCAATGTATCTGATGTACTGACTGTACAGTCCTCTAACGGACATCATACACAAGGAACTATCTGGCCTTTTATGCAATTAGAACTCATAGCACAT
Organism: Sphenodon punctatus; assembly: GCA_003113815.1. NCBI lineage: Eukaryota > Metazoa > Chordata > Lepidosauria > Sphenodontia > Sphenodontidae > Sphenodon > Sphenodon punctatus. The sequence goes on from QEPC01006248.1 coordinate 736,873, forward strand.
GCTAAAGGATTTAATTAATTAATTAATTAATTAATTAATTTAGACAAATTCCTACCCCACTCCCTCCTGCTGTCAGCAGCTCAGGAAAGCTCGCAACATATTAACAGCATTAAAAGAATACATATAAATATACATAAATATAAATATAATTAAATAGAAATAGAAATATAAAAAATCAGCAGCATAAAAATAAACACAAAAGTGGAGCTAACCCCCTCTCCCCACCCTTCTCCCTCACCAAACGCCTGACGGAACAGTTAGGTCTTACACAGTCTTCGGAAAGAGGGAAGGTCCGGTACCAAGCGGACCTCCATCGGGAGGGAGTTCCACAGCCTTGGTGCAGCCACCAAGCATGCCCTCCTCATAGTCGCCACCCAAGGATTGTATTACTAACTCGACTTTCTAAATGAGAAAAACTAGGAACAGAGAGATGAAGTGACCTGCACAAGCTCTCAAAGTACAAGAGCAGGAAAGAGGCCTCTTGACTCCCAGCCCAGTAACCTTTCCACAGGGTGCTAATGCTTCCACAAAAACATCTGTTTTGTGCACACACACAAAAATCTTTTGGAAATGATAAGTTTCAGTCTTCCTTGTTACAGCCATTAGCTTGTCTCATACAATGCAGTTTTATTAAAAGGCACATTTACTATCTGAAAAAAGTCAGAATATAATATTAAAAGTAACGTCTCACCTTTTTAACAGAGCTTTTCTTTAAAGCTTGTTCTTTTAATAGAATCTATACCCCATAATTACTGTTCTAATTCTAATATAATTATTCTTCAGGAAAATTAAAATGATCATGGTTACCATGGAAAGCACTGAGAAAGAAATTAAATAGCAAAACTAAGATGGTAGATACATGGATATTTAAGTAGGAGGATTCTCCCCTCTTTATTATTTAATTCTAGCCAAATTAAAAGGCATATGCAGAAAATAGACGATCATTGAAAGTTCCAAGCTACATTTTACAGACATGAAAGGGGAAAACAGAAAAGAGAATCATTTTTAAATAAGCAAGGCATGGGGCGGGGGGGGCGGCTGTCCATGACCACTGAGTGGCACAGCTATGGAGCAGCAACCACTCAGGTGGAGTGTGTGCGTAGGGATGCTAACAGGCTGCCACAACAGCTGCCTCGCACTCCCCCTGCCACAGACCATGGGGGAGGGGGCTGGCCTTTGAAATGGACATGTCCTGGCATGAGCGCTGAGGAACCCAGGCTCTCAGCCACTCTCAGACAGTTCCTGTGAATTGCAAATGCCATTCTGCAGTTGCTCAGAACCATGGCGTCTATGAGCAGCGGACCAGTCTGCTGGCGTGGGTGGCTGCTCCAGTTCTTATGGGCGGGGGATGCATGGGAGCCCGTTGCCAGGCACTTTTTTTGGCTTGCCCTGTAAGGCACACTCCTGATTTCACTGCGTTGTTCACAGAAGCACACATTCCCTCATGGTGGTTGGATGAGTGGCTCCGAGTGGCCATGCATGGTAACATCTCGTTTAAAAATACCCATAAAATTAGATATATACACTAGAAGGAGGGAGCTGTAGAACAACCTACAAGAGGAAGAAAACTCAGCTGAAAGAGTGCACGCAGAAAATACGATTACAGCAAACCCAATAAAAACCACCAATTAACCAGCACTGGCTGAGATTTGTCCCTTGAACTGGATGCTTTCCACTGCTGTTAAACATGCAATAGATAACTTATTAGTTCAGTTAATACACACTTCATTTTGTCTTTGGTTTCATGAAAGAGATGGAGGCACAGTGGTTTGAATGATATCTTTTATTGGACCAACTGCTGTTGGTAAAAACGAGCACGCTTTTGGGCCACGTAGACAGCGGCGGCTGGCCACCCAGGATGTTTGGGGCACTGCCCCCGAAGCACTGCCGAGGGCCAGCCGCTGCTGCTTTTTTTTGCTTTTTTGCTTTTTTGCTTCAGAGGCTGCTGCGGCGCTGTCAGTTCTCCCTTCCGGGATCCACTCCTGAGAAGTGGGTCCTGCAAGGGACAAAAAGGCTAAGCCCAAACCACGTTTTCTATGGAAAACGCGATTTGGGTGCGTGAGCCCCGCCATCCACAGCACGTATAGGATGTGCTGTGGAGGGAGGGTCTAGCCTTTCCATTGAGCCCTATGGACTCAATGGAAGATCTCGCCAGGGCGTTTGCTGAAACAGCCCTGGCGAGATCCCTAGGGTCAGGGGACTGAGGCAGGGAGCAGTGTGCATGCACACTACTCCCTGCCTCACATGCTCAACATGGCTGCCGGCGCGCTATCGGAGACCTCAGCTCTCCAACATCGTGCCGCCAGCCCAGCCGCTTCCCTGTCGCTGCCTCTTGTCACCCCCCCATCTGCCACTCAAAGTGGCGGGAGGGGGGGGAAGCGGCAAAGCAGGGAATGGGGGGGTTGTTTTTTGCTTTTTAAATTAATTGCCTGTGCGTCCTGCCTCCGCGGAGGAGAGCATGACACATGGGCAATTTTTAAAAAAAACCTAAAGCCCCCCCCACCCCCTGCCTGCAGCCCGGGATGGATGACGGGGACCGNTTGTTGTCCCAGATGGCCTTGTATCCCCTCTTCAGCTCCTTGGCCTTTTAGCAGCACTGTGCCACTGTGCGCTGGTGCCCCACCGCCTCCATGTCCCGCACTATGTCCTGGTAGACATGCTCATTGCGCTGGTTGAGGGCGAGCTCCAGCTGGTACTCCAGGGTCCCCCAGATCTTGATGAAGTCCCTGGTCTCCTGGAGGCCCCACTGGCCCCCTCGGTGGTCTGCCTTCCTCCGCCATCCCCACAGCGGGTCATCCTCCTCCTCCTCGTCCGCGGGCTCCGCCTCCGTGCGAGCAGGGCCGGTGTCCTCCACGGGCTCATCCACCCCGGCCATTTTCCGTGTCTGTGGGCACAGTAGGAGGGGAGTGTTGGGTTGGGTGCAGGTGGGGCCCCCTCGCAGGGCGCCCCTGCCCCCCGCCTCCCTCCCGGTCGCCGGGACATGCCCTGTGCCCCCTGTGCCCCTCCTCTTCATTCCCCTTACCCGTTTCCTGGGTGCCTCCTCCAGCCCCGGTCCGGCTGCTGTCCCTGGGGCGTCGCATCCCACCTGCTGCTACGGGTGATGTCCCTGCCCCGCCTCCATGGGCAGCTCGCGCCCCTTCTCCCTCTCCTCCACCTGTGCGCCCTCCACCTCCACCACTGCCTCTGCCTCTTCCGTCGCGCTCTCGCCCGACGCTCTCATCTGCCTCCCTCCTCGCTCCATCCTGCCACGCTTGCCTGCTGCGGATTTCCCTTTAAATCTCCCCCCAGTGGTTGTGTTGTTGCTGGTTGCCTGGCAGCGATGCTGCGTGCATTGTCCACAGCTGGGGCTCATTTCCTTTGGTTCCGCCCGGGGATTGTTATCCAGACGTTACTTTTTGTTGGTTCCCGGTGGGGATCTCTTTGGCCACGCTTCCCGGAATTTTGCGCCGGGGAGCACGGGAAGCGTGGTTGAAATTGACCCCATGTGAGTATTGAGCATGATGAACATCTGGTGCATGCTTAACAGACATTCAGGGCTCTTTGGCCCCGCTGCGGGATTGAGCGTGGTTCACTGTGGTTGAGCGTGATCTCGTAACGTCTGAAAACACCCAGTATCCAACCCCTCCACTTGCCCCCTTGACTCCATCCCCTCTCACCTCCTAACATTGATTGCCCCCAGCGCTGTGCCTTCTCTGCTGCACATCATCAATCTCTCCCTCTCTACTGGGTCATTTCCATTGGCCTTCAAACACTCTACCGTCTCCCCTATGCTTAAGAAGGCTACTCTCAACCCCTATGATCCTTCTAGCCATCACCCCATTTTGCTCCTACCCTTCGCTTCCACAGTCTGGAGTGAGCTGTCTACATACACTCTCTGGATTTCCTCTCTTCAGATTCCTCCCTTGACCCCCTACAATCGGGCTTCCACCCTCTCCATTTGACTGAGACTGCCCTCGCCAAAATAACCACCATATGACCTTCTCTTAGCTAAGTCTAAGAGCCTCTACTCTGTTCTTGTCCGCCTCGATCTTTCTACCACTTTTGACACAGTCAATTGTGGTCTCCTCTTGGATTCACTATGCTGCCTTGCTTTCTGGGACACTGTTCTTGACTAGTTCTCTTCCTATCTCTCAAACCACTCCTTTAATGTTTCTCTTGTTTGTACCTCCTCTACATTACTTCCCCTCTCTGTGGGAGTTCCCCAAGGCTGTCTTGGACCTCTTCTCTTCTCCTTTTACACTCTTTCTCTGGGTAAACTTATTGAAACCCACAGCTTCCAGTATCACCTGTATTATTATTATTATTAGACATTTATAAAGTGCCAGTCGCATGACCTGGTGCTGTACAGAACATAGAATTANAGAACTCCTTGCTGCTGGGTTATGTCACCCACCGTTGCTCTGGCTCCGCCCACCATTGCCCTGGCTCCGCCCACCACCCTCTGGCCTTACTGCCCCTCCAGCCTCAAAACCCACCAGCCGCCCCTGCACACAGGGCATGCAAGAACAATTTCTAGTGTTATATTCCATTCACATCTATGGCTATCTGGTGTCTTATTAACAGGTAAGCATGGGTGTGCCATGAAAGCATTGCTGAAGCATAGGTGTGCGCCTCAACCCCAACAAGGTTGGGATTCACTGCATGTGCATGCTTTTTTGATTCTGAATAATGTGAGCCTGCTTTTCAGAAAATTAAGTTCCATTTTTTATCTTTTCTCCAGCATATGTGCTCCTTCCTTCATATGTAGAATTACCATTAACTCAATTTTATGTGCAAATTCCCATCTTCTCTGAACAGCTCTAGTAAATAAACAGGTAAAACAGAAGCTCAGAAATACTGCATGAACTGCTGTCCAGAGTGTGCTTGCTATGTTAGTCCCATGTTTGAGAGAGACAAGTGATCAGATAATTAAGATTAATACTGTTTTTGGAGCAACTTCCATTGGTGAGGGTACGCAAGCTTCTGAGCGACACAGAGCCCTTCTTCAGGCACTACATTCCAATCCTGATCTAGCAGTTTTATGTATCACCTTTAAAAAGTCTGGAAACTGAAATTCCTAATTCTACTTGATACCAAAAACAAAGTACTAAATAAAGATTTTGGCTTCATTACTCACTACAGGAGCTTGCTACAAACAGGCTGCTATTTATACCTTTTTATACCTATTTATTCTTGCTGTTTTCCCTTCATTGTATTTAATCTGTTTAAGTTTACTAAAGATGCCTTTTCTCCAAACAGTTGATGTCTGTCGCTAATACTGTGTTCATCTGAACTGACTACAAATACAGGGCCCTGTGTATTCTACTTTTTCTCCATTGGCAGCATTGGTGGAAAAGGAAAAATATGAGAGACGGTGATCATACACTAATCAAATCAAGCCTAACCTGCATTTAGCTCAGTCTCCATTCTGATCTTTGTTCTTCATTTAAGATGGGCTTCGTGAAGTTCAAATGTTTGCATACTCAGACCGTTGGCCTCTGCCTTCTGAAATAAATTGTTTTTACTATGATAAAAGTAATGGTTCAAGGGCTACATGGCATCTTTATGACAATCTAGAAGGCCTCCTGCATAACAGACTATAGAGCAGCCAGCCAATATTTCCTGCATGAAATACATGCTAACCAGGCCAAGTTAACTATGGAAATCCAGTGGAATAAATACATTTTTTCCAGTTAGATATCAATTGACACAGTTAAACCCAAACCAGATTTCCAGAATTATGTTATTAATCCTTTGCCAATAAATACTACAGTGTTCAAAAAAATACTGAGAACAATAGCATTGTAAACAATGGCCCCATTTCGCGGTCAAGTGTACGCACATCATGTGCATATGGTGCATTTTTCCTGTGTCTCTGCTCTGAGGGAAGGATGTCTGTCTGTGCTCCATGCATGTTAGAAGGAAGGGGATGATGATTGGACCTGCATTCAGCTGCTAATGGTCACCTGGCTGCATCTGCCTCTCCTCTCCTCCCATCTTAGGTAATTATCAAGGCTCCATTTCCCTGGGTCTCAGCTCTGAGGGCAGCAGCCCTCACATGGTGACAAAAGGGCGCTGTCTGTTTTGTTGCCGTTTCAAGGCCAGAGAGAGGCGTGTCATGTACCCCCTGTTCCAGTGACAGTATGCCATTCCACTCATCACAGCACTGCAACATGCCAGCATTCATCCATCATCCTGCTCTCCTGTAGCTACTATCTAGTCTGCTTCCTTGTATCTCTTGGTCCTTCTCCTCCTTGACTGCAACCCCCCACCCCCTTGGAGCAACATTCCTCCCCTCTACCTCCTCATATCCCTGCCCCCCACAATCCTCCCCCCTGCTCCTGCCACCACCCTCTCTTCCCGAACCTAATCCCCATTCCTTGTCTCCCCCCATCTCAACTGCCTCTCTCTTGTGCCCTGTGGAACAGCCACTCTTCCATCCATAAAGCACCTTTCATCCATGACCTCTTCCTCTCCTGATCTCTCCATCTCCTTGCCCTTATTGAAACCTGGATTCTCCCCTGTAACACTGCCACTCCTGCTGCCCTCACTCTTGGTGGTCTCACCTCCACCCACACGCCACCCTCTGAAGGTCGTGGTGGTGGTGTTGGCCTGTTCCTCGTCAGATCTTGCCAGTTCCAACCCCTTGCTGCCCCTCCCTCCCTCTCACTCCTCTTTTTTTGAGGCCCATTGTGTTTGGTTCTACTACTCCTCTCTAGACCCTGTCTCTTATACACATCTAGATGTGTATAAGAGACAGGAGAGTGAAAGCGGGAGATAGAGGGGGTGGAAGGCGTGTCAACGTGGATGTTGAAGTCACCAAGAATGAGAGTGGGGATGTCATCGGAGAGGAAGAAGGTGAGCCAGGATTCGAAGTCAGGGAGGAAAGAGGAGAGGGAGCCCGGGTGGGCGGTAAATGACAGCAACCCTGATGATATGCAACCCTCTCTCTCTCCACTCCCACACTCTCCCCTTTCATCCAGATTCGTATTGCTGACTGTCTTGTAGACATCTCTGCCTGGATGTCTCATCACCAACTCAAGCTTAATATGGCCAAGACTGAACTCCTCATCTTTCCCCTGAAATGATCCCCACCTACTTCCCTCTCAATTTCCATTGAGGGAGTTACCATCCAACCAGTTGCTCAGGCCCGTAGCCTGGGATTCATCTTCGACTTCTTCCCCTCCTTCAAGCCTCAGATCCAGGCTGTTGTTAAATCCTGCCATTTTTCTCTGTACAATATTGCTAAAATCTGGCCTTACTTTACTGTTGCCACTGCAAAAATCTTAGTCCATGCTCTAGTCATCTCTTGCCTTGACTACTGTAGCTTCCTCCTTACTGGCCTCCCTTGCTCTGATCTGGTCCCACTCAACTCCATTCAGTGCTCCACAGCCAAAATCATCTACTCTGCTCTCCCAACTTTCAAATCCCTCCTGAAAACTAACTCTTCCATCAGGCCTTCCCTAGCTTGTCATGAGTGATACTGCATCCTTTCCTTCTCATTCAAAACCTAATTCCCTGTAACTAAGTGAAGCATGTGAGCCTGCAACTTCTCAACCTGATGAATGTACTCTTGTCTTTCCTGATGTTTACCTCTCCCTCATATCCCCCCGCCTTTGTCTCTCAGATTGTAAGCCCCTTAGGGGTAGGAACCTGTCTCTGACTGTGGATTGTACAGTGCCAGGTACATTGCTTGTGCTATATAAATAATAAAATAATAAAAACAACAATAATGGGGGGTGATGCACACACCATGCTTACACCAAATGTGCACATTGCAGGTATGAATGGTTCACACACAGAGTTTGAATTGGGCCAATGTTTGCCTAAATTTAGCGTTACATTGCCTTTAGATGAGTGGGATGTTTATTGCATGTTATCTGCTGCTGGAAGATTAATTTTAGTTTTTATACTTCTGCAGATATCAATTAATCAATCAATCAATAATAGTTTATTGTTTTAATCAAAGGTTATAACAAAATACAAATAAAATTACCGCAAAAGCAAAAGTTTAGTACAAAACAAAACAAAGCAATAAACTGTATCAAATAAAATATAACAAAACATGGGTCTTGCTCCTAAGCAGAGCATAGGCTTGACTAAGCCTAACTCCTGAAATTAACATTTAACTGTGGCTGCGTTCTCACCTGTGGCAGCAGTGGCAGCAGCGGGAGGGGCAAGGGAAGATGGAGGAGCCGGCCGACGGGAAAAGAGCCCGTGTGAACGGGGATCTGCCACGACTTCTTTCGCACATGTCAGGGCAGGATTTTGAGCCCTGACATGTGTGAGAGAAGCCACAGCAGATCCCCGTTCACACCATCTCTCTTCCCGTCGGCCGGCTCCTCTGGGCTGCCGCGTCTTCCCTTGCCCCTCCTGCCGCCGCCGCCGCCACCCCCACAGGTGAGAATACAGTCTAAAATTCAATTATGTAAAAAATCCCCAGTTACATTGATCTTGCTCCTGCATGGAGAGTAACCCCTCTGAACTCCTGAAATTAATACTTAAACAGATTCAGTTTCATGAAATCCTCAATAACATAGGTCTTGCTCCTGAGCAGAGCATAGGCTTGACCAGGCCTAGCCCCTGAAATTAGTACTTAAACAGCATTCAGAAAAATCCCAGCAGCATAGGTCTTGCTCCTAAGTGGAGCATAGGTTTGACCAACCCTAGCCTCTGAAATTAATGTCATAATGTTTTATTTATGATAGCACAAGTCATTCATAAAGACCAGTTAGGCTCAGACAAGTCATACAACTCCCTACCATACACTCCATACCTTACAAAACAAATATTTGACAGAAAAAACAGAAAGTCTGGTCATGGTACAACCAAGACTTCAACCTTCTACTGGTTGAGATTTCTTTAATTTAACGACCTGCAGAAAGTTTTTTGCTACTTTAACCGTTGTATCAAGGTTTAAATCTTCCAATAAGGCTGGTAGCACATCTAAATAATTACATAGCTGATCTATTGGGATGAGCAGCTCTATCAATTGGGACCTTATGATAGAGTACAGCGGGTATTCAAAGGTAATATGGACCAAAGACTTCACAACAACAGTTTTGACATGGAAGGAGCAATACTGGCAATTCCATTTTCCAAGTGGGATTCCCACATACCTCCCCTCCAAGACAGCTGAAGGGAATTTTTTGAATCTGGCCAAAGTAAATGTGGTCCTGTCTCACCATAGAGAAAGGTTATGTAAATAAGAAGCTCCGATCAGCAGTGTCAAGAATTCACCATAAACCTTAGCCACTTTCTGTAGGCCAATTGATTCCCTAAGAGTTTGTAATTCCTGGTCCCTAACCCTAGTTTTCACCTCGGACGAGGCCTTAGCATATGTCATAGTAAATATAAAGAGCCTAGATAACCCCAGGGAATGCAAAATAGATTCCACTCTAGTCTCCCATGGACCCCTAAATGAGCCAAGTGCTACTTGGGACAAGGATCCAATACCTAGTAACTTCAGCCTAAGCCAAAATGTTAATATCGCCTGCATGGCCAGCGAAGCCATTGATTGAGTACCCGTCTCAGCTCTAAGCAATGGTACTGGTGTGTCTTTGGGGGCGTGTAAAATACTACGTAAGAATCTATTTTACTCCACTTCTAGTTCTTCAAGCAGTGACAAACCCCAAATTGAAATGCCATAAAAGAACTGGGGAGGGACCTTAGTTCTGTATAATTTTAGGGCTGGGTGAATCAACTTCTCACCCTTAGACCAGTAGAAGCTGGCTATTCCTTTACATGCTTCTGTAGATATCTATTTTTTAAAAAGTAAAACAAGCTGAAAATGTTTTGATAAGACTTTAAAAGAGGGGGTCATAAATCCAAACATTTAACATACGTGTAACCAAAATCAAAATTAGAAACTTTTCTAAAGCCGGTGCTTTGATTTGAAATCCTCAGACCATCGTCCAGAAAAACAGGAGACTCTTGCTAAATGCAGGTCTAATTAAAATAAGCCAGGGCATATTCACAATACTTTAACTGGGCTGTCACAAGATTGTTGGAGATTAATTGCGACAGAATCCCAGATAAGCATTCTAAGGGTCTGGAATACACAAAAGATAATCCAGAATTACCAGATTTAATTATTTGCACTTTTGTCTGTTGAAGATGCCAAATTAATTTTGCAAAAATTCTTCATCTGTGACTGTTATTTGTATTCCAAAGCAAATAACGTATGTTTATGTACTGGAGCATTTGTATTCTGTGTAGCTTTAACCTCTTGCTTAACACTTTTGATTTCACAACAATAGAACAATCTTTCTTGTAGAGACAGTTGATGTAAAGAATCTTTGCAAGCAATTAAACTTGGTAATTCTGGATTAGCTTTAATTAAATCACAGCTTTTGTCAAACAACCTTTATGCTTCTCCTGCAACTGATTTTTAGATAATCTCAAGGTGGGACAATTAATCTTCTTTGTCTCCTCTTAGCACCTTAATTGAATCTGGCTAACACTTTTCACCCAACTGTGCAATCTTTGTACTTAGGTTAGCCTCAATATCTTTACTTTTGTAGCTGTGATTATCTTTCTTAGGCACAGATAGAGGTCAATAGATTTGCAATGCTGGCACAACGCGCCGAAAGAGCCTTCTGTTTTTAAGTAACTAAATTTGTCTGGCAGATTGAAACACAATCATAATTTCAATTCAATTCAATTTATTTTGTAGCGTAGCCAGTGGTCATTGCTTAGACACACACAATACAAACAAATACAAATTACAAAACCATACATAAAAGCATAAAACTTCCAACTCAAATCCTACTTATAACCACCCCATGAACACATAATTTTGAAAACCTCTTGCAAAAATAAAAGACAGGAGACAAAGTAGTTAAGGCTTTGCTTTTTATTTAACCAACCTGTGTTGGTAAGAATATGCAAGCTTTTGAACTTCAGAGTACTCTTCCTCAGTCAAAAATAAAGATCAGACATAAATGCAGACTAGGTTTAACTAGTACATGCTAGTAGTAGCCACTTCCACTGAATTTGGGGATAAGGTCAAGCAAGGATGGCAGCTGATTAGAAAAAAGATGTCATTAACATTTTGTTTAAAAAAAAACAAGTACAATCAAGAAGAAAACAGCAGGTATGAGGGTACACAGCAGATTGTCTGTCTGTTTTACAGAAGCTTGAACCAAGGCATGAAGCGGAACAGTCATTCTGGGGAAAATGTCCACATGCCAGAAGAAGAGTTTTATAAAGCTTGAAAGTTTAACAACAGACGTTGGTCCAATAAAAATAATCATCTGGTCTATTTTGTCTATCTCAAATTTGGAAACAATGTGGCAATCACACTCTAGACTACAGTTGGTGTCTTCACATGGACAGCTGCCCCTCCTCTGCCCCAACTCACCTCTGGGCAGGCCATCCATTTAAAGAGGTGGAGCAAGTCATCCCTGTTCAGTGGCCACCCCACCAGCATTGTTCTGGAAAATCCCAGAGCACCGACATCAGAGCGGGCCGCCCAGCCCTGGGGTAGTTGCCAGAGGCAGGGATGCTATCAGTCTTCCCAGTGGATGGCTGCTGCACCCCTACTCCCAGTAACGCCATAGCATTGTGGGCTAGGGATGTGCAAATGCAGTTCAGATGTTCGGAGTTCAAGCCGAATTCGGCCTGTTCGGACGACCAAACCAAATGGCCAAACCGAACATTCGAATGGCCAAACAGTTCGGAAAAGTTCAGACGAGTTATGGGGCGGAAAAACCGTGACTTTGGAGAGGAAAAACATGTCTGGAAGAGGGAGGCAGCTGAGGAGCACACTTCCTGGCACCAGGGGTGGAGACCAGGGGTGGTTTCAGGGCCAAATGATACTGATACCGAAAAAAAAATCGATTTCGGTATTGTTATAGGTATCGATCGCACTGTTTTCGGATGTTTGGCCAAGTTCGGCCGAACCGAGCCGAACCGAACAACCGAACCCGAACTCGGGCTTTTAACCGAGCAACCGAACCGCGTTCTGTTCACACATCCCTATTCTGGGCCATCTGCTCATAACACTATGGTGTGGGGGAAGGGTGCCGTATGGGCAGACTGTGGGACCCAGCAGCTGCTAGGTCCATTTAAAATGGACCCAGGCAGAGCTGCAAGCACGCAGATGTTGTGGCATCCCCTGGACTTCCTCTGGAGTTGTGCACCCCCATGTCCGTGTGAAAGTACCCAGTGTAAAAATTAAGAGGTTGACTTTTGTGAAAGGAAACTGAAATGTCTTGTTAATCTTTCCAAGGTGTAGAGTGGCAGAGCAAGCCTCTTATCCATAACCCCTTTACATACCTCCCAATGCTTCAAGCAGCCAAAGAGGGACAAGCCCAGCTCGATTGGCCAATAAACTCTCCTTCTCATTGAATAAGCTCTGCCCCCTCATGAACTTACATGCATGCACACAACCTTCCAACACTTCAAGCATATAAAAGAAGGACAGATGCACTCCTGCTTATTCTTCCACTTAGTTTCTTGTAATTCCATCATCTCCCTATTGTCCTCTCAGGTGATTTTCCCAGAAGGCAATCAGGAAAGAAGTGCCTGAGGCTTGAATTCTAATCTTGTTGGCTCTCTCTCCTGAAAGAGGAACTTTTATGCCCTGAAAGAGGGACAATGGGTTTCAGCACTCAAAGAGGCACTGTCCCTCCCAAATAGGGACTTCTGGGAGATATGCCTTCCTATGTGGGAGACTTGAAGTGCCACAGGTAGGGGCCCCTGCAAACAGGTTGCGGTTCGGTTCAGTCATTTGGTTCAGTTCATGCGTTCAGTTCAGATGTTCGGGTCGTTCACCAGGTTCTGGTTCGGCCATGTTTGGTTCCGTTCAGGCATTCAGAAAGTGTCACGAGAGTGCGTGATCGCACCGGAAAGTGGAAATTCGAGTGCATGTGGAGCTGTGTGGTGAGAGAGTGTGTGCTTGACTGGGTGGCTGTTCAGTTCGTGTGTTTTGGTTGTTTGTTTGTGTGTGTTTGGCTGTGTTGTTTGGCTGGTTAGTGAGTGTTGGTGTGTGGTGGGTGACTGTGTGTGTTGGCTGCGTGATATAAAAAAAAAATGAAAAAGGCTGCAGTGATTATTCCCCGGCTGGGGTCCAACTTGGTGATCTTGGAGGAGGAGAAGGAGGAAGAGGTCGTTGCCCCTGGATCTTCAGTGGTGGTGGCTGGATCCTCGGATGAGGAGCAAGAAGCGGGCACAGCTGTCAGGTTTGTAAACTTTTTTTTTACTTTGAGGACAAGAAAGGCTCTATCTGTTAGAGTGAGCTCACTGGTGTGCGGGTGGGTGTGTGGGTGGTGAGCATCAGTCAGGCACAAACAGTGGGCATCAGCAGGTAGCCAGGGTCTCCCCATTGCCATCCCTCCCCAGCACCCACAGAAGGACAGGATTTGCACGTGCCAGCTAGAGCCTTTCTAGTTGCAATCCCTAGCATCCCATAGGAACCCAAAGAAGGGCAGGATTTGCATGTGCCAGCGAGGGTCTCCCCCCTCCGCAGCATGCAAAGAAGGGCAGGATTTGCATGTGCCAGCTAGGGTCTCATCTCCATTGCCATCTCCAGAACCCAAAGGAGGGCAGGATTTGCACGTGCCAGCCAAGGCCTTTCTAGTTGCAATCCCTAGCATCCCCTAGCACCCCAAGGAGGGCAGGGTTTGTACTAGGGGTGGGAAACCGGTAAAATCCGGTATCCGATAATGCCGGTACCGGGCGTACCGGCATTATCGGATTCGATCCGGTAATCCGGTCCGGGGTACCGGATTCCGGGTACCGGATTTTTTTTGCATTGCAGCCATTTAAAAATGGCTGCAATGTAAAAACTTCAAGCCCCAAGTTAAAAAAAACAAACCCTCCCCGAGTCCAGGCTGCGCGGGTGGAAGGGGGGACACCCCCCACCCACCCTGCCCAGCCTGGATTTTTGTTTAAAAACAGACTGAGAGGCGAGCCCACCCCCC
>QEPC01006248.1:751325-765850 GCA_003113815.1 Sphenodon punctatus
GGACACAGCGCCCCATTGAACTCAATGAAATAAATCCGGTACCGGTATACCGGATTTAATCCGGGAATCCGGTTTTTGCAGAACCGGTAACCGGTAAATCCGGTAGCCGGTAATGGGCCCGGGGTCCCACCTCTAGTTTGTACTATCTAGTGATAGAGATAGCATTAGTGATTTAGTTTTAGTGTTTGTAGGAGTAGGTCCGTGTACTTATTAGATAATCCATTTAGTTCATAGCATTTAGAATAGTTAGTAGTTAGATTTAGTGTAGATAGATAGATATAATATTAGATAAAATAAATAAATAAATAAATAAACCCCATATAAAAACCAAAAAACCAAATAAAAAACAAAAGAAAACCATATAAAACCCAATAAAAAACAAAAAAACCATATAAAAAACAAAAAAGACCCCATAACAACACTTCCCGAATGGCCGAACAGCCGAACCGAACAGCCGAATGGCCTAACCGAATGGCCTGTTCGGACGACTGAACCGAACAGTCGAACCTGAACTCGGCGAACTAGCCGAACTGACGAACCGAATGGATGAACCGAATGCAGCCGAACCGAACGGACGAACCGAATGGCCGAACCCGAAGTGCGATCTGTTCGCCCATCCCTGTCTTCCGCCAGTCGGTCTCCAACTGGTGGGCGGCTGTGGCAGGGGCCATGGAATACGCCATAGAACATGGCTATGAAATGGCGGCAGTTGCGCCCCCTGCCCCTAGGTCCCCTGCACCACTTATGCCTTCCCCCAAGTTCCGTGGGGCAGGCCCAAAGACTGAGTAGTTTAGTGGATAAGTTTCTTTTCTATTTTAAAATGTTTGGTTTTTGTTTTATAATGTTGTTCTTTTGTTAATAAAAGTTATATTTGTTGTTATTGTTACGTGCTTTGTTTGAACTTTCCAATTTTTTATTCCTCTGTGCAGAAGTTCAGGCTGGCAGGTGGCAGAATCTCATACAGCTTGTTGATCCCTACCAGCAGCACCTGGCACAACATGTAGCGTAGTTAAGGTATTAACCAAAAGATGTGACAGCAGCAGGGTCTCAACTTGCAGACAGCCCCCCCAGAAGGAGCAAGGCTTGTGTCTGTGTGGGTGTGCCAGAGAGAAAGAGAGACAGGCACCTTGGCAGCAGGCAGCAGGTGGCGGGAGCTGGTGGTTGGAGAGGCTTTTATTTCCAGCAGCTTCAGCGGGCATCCATGGGTGGGTGCGGAGGAGTAGGCTGTAGCCTGTTGGGGGGGCAGGCTGGTGTGTGGCACCGGGCTTCCAGATGCAGTGGAATGGAATGCAGCCCCTAGTGACTGGAATGATGGTCCCAGAATGTAGTCGATGGTTCCAGGGACGGGCGGGCATGACTGATTCAGTGATAGTGGAATGACAGCCTAAAGCACACTTCATTCAATCATGCGATAAGTGGTAGCAGCAGGTACAGGAACGCACACAGGCAGGCACATACAATACGTTGTTTTATATTGCATCTCATTATGGTAGGTTTTCTGTGTGCTGGATGTGGGCAATGGGCGCATGAGCACAGATGGGAGTTCTTCCTGGTTCTGGCAGGTGGCAGCCAGGGTAGCTGGATACACCTACTTCTCCCCCAACCCCCAGCTTTCTTATTCTAGCTGGGAACCTCTCTCTCTCTCTGGCCATATAGTGCAGGTGACAGCATGGGTGGGACCGTGTCTGTCTCTCCTTCTAGCAGTGGGGAGACTTTCTCTCTCTTATTTCTCTCTCTCTCTCCCCATGAACAGCAGGTTGCTACCTAATTAAAAAGGTTCTTTGTGTTGGCTCTCATCATTCTCACCATGTCACCCTGCGTTCCATTCCTTCATGGACTTGTCTCATATTGCTAGAAAGGCTTGGGTGGAACTGTCACTCTCAAAGGGGAAGAGTGCTTCCTAGCCTAGAGTGGAGCTCGATGCCATCAGGACAGGCATGCCCAAGCTTCAGCATCGAGCTAGGGAGGATGATAGACACCCCCCCCCAACAAACGGAGGCAAGAGAGCCCATTCCTCCTGCATTCTCTTCCTGCTGTTCTAAGTGCCAGGATGGTTAGGACTCATTGGCCATTTCTTCCTCCCTTTGCCTCTGAAGGGGGAGGAAGATGGTTTGGTAAAGCCTTCCCGTTCCATGTGCATGCGCGTGGGGCGTTTATAAATACAAGGCGTTTAGGGGTTGTTCGATCATTTTACATGGAGCGACCACACGGTGAGGGCTGGCTGGGTGCTGAGGGAGAGGCTGAAATGGGGTTATCTGGGCAGCTGTGAGGGTAATGGGAGTTTTTGAGAGCCCTGTATCTGAGAATATGATTCCAAAGCATAAGGAGCAAATTTTGCCCCATTCCTTGCAAGCAAAGGCCAGACAGCACCTGCAGAGTAACCGAGACAAACAATTCCAGCCTCAGGAAATCGCTTGAATGCTTATTCTATATGTTCTGCACAACCCCCTTTAGAAAAAGAGAGAGTGTCTCTGTTTAAAAATCAACTCCTTCTTTAGGGGTGGGACGTTCGGATCTCCCAGTATCCTAAACTGTCAGTATTTGACAGTATCAGGGATACCGGATAGAGCCGATAATTCCCCGTACCGGTTCCTGTACCGGATTTTTTTTTACATTGCGGCCATTGAAATCAATGGCCACAATGTAAAAACAAACAAACCAAAAACCACTTTCCCTCCCCCTCCCAGGCTGTGCGGGTGGAAGGGGGGACACCCCCCACCCACCCTGCCCAGCCTGGATTTTTTTAATTTATTTTTTAAAAACTGGACCCGGGTTCTGGGCCGCTGCCAACTGCCCAGCGGCAGCCAGGGCTATGGAGGCAGCTGAACTCTCCTCCAGGAGCCCACACGTGGCTGGCTGGCACTCTCTGGCAGCCGGAAGACAAGACCAGTAACCTAAGCCCCCCCCCAATCACCTTTTACCTGTGCTCCCTCCGGGTGGCGACAGCGGCAACAGCGCAGCTTAGGCCTGACTGCAGCGCTGGTTTCAGTGCTCCACTAGGCCTTCCGGGGAACTTCTGGGTTTCCCTGGAAGGCCTGGTGAAGCACTGAAACCAGCACTGAAGCCAGACCCATGCCGCGCTGCTGCTGCCGCCACCACCCGGAGGGAGCACATGTAAAAGGCGATCTGGGGTGGGTGGGTGTTAGGTTACTGGTCTTGCCTGCTGGCTACCAGAGTGCCAGCCAGCCACATGTGGGCTCCCAGAGGAGAGCTCAGCTGTCTCCATAGCCCTGGCTGCCGCTGGGCAGCCAGTGGCGGCCCGGAGTCTAGGTCCGGTCCGGTTTTAAAACAAAAAATCCAGGCTGGGCAGGATGGGTGGGGGTGTCCCCCCCTTCCACCCATGCAGTCTGGGAGGGGGGTAGGTTTGGGGGGGGTTCATTGATTTCGATGGGGACACTTCCCCATTGAAAGCAATGAAAAAACCCGGTACCGGTAAACTGGTTTTGTCAATAAAACCAATTTTTTTAAAACCGGTAACACCGATACCCGGGTTTTTCACTTTGGTCCCAACCCCTACCTTCTATATTGCAGACTTAGCTAATCTTTCCTAGATTTAGGGGGAAATCTCAACCAGTTTGGGGGTTATGCGTCAGTTATGGACATTCTACATTTACCCCCCCTTCCCCAATTTCTAAAATGCAGGAATAGAGAAAAGGTTTGTAATATGATCACACATCTGAAGTAGTGCCTATTTTTTTAAAAAAAACTACAACCCTTCCTAGGTTGCTGACCTCTACCCATGTTTCATGTATTCAGTGGGAGTTGAACTGCTTTTTTGAGGTTACTTTTCAGTTAAGTTTGTGTTGAAATTATTCTTTCTTTAAAGAAAAACACAACAAAACCCTACAAACTACTTTGGGAGAAAGTACACGCATTTTTTATATATATATATATATATATATATAATGCGTGTACTTTCTCCCAAAGTAGTTTGTAGGGTTTTGTTGTGTTTTTCTTTAAAGAAAGAATAATTTCAACACAAACTTAACTGAAAAGTAACCTCAAAAAAGCAGTTCAAAATGGTATGCCCCCAAACTGGAAGTGGAGCCACAAAGAGGCTAAAATTTCCCCCTTATAAAAATATTGGTACAGATCGGCACCACAGAAAAACCTGATTTAACAAAGTTATCACCTTGCAAAGATTAGACTGAATATATATATATATATATTACAAACCCCCTCTCTCTCTCTCTCTCTCTCTCTCTCTATCTATCTATATCTATATCTATATCTATATCTATATCTATATCTATATCTATATCTATATCTATATCTATATATATATATATTCAGTCTAATCTTTGCAAGGTGATAACTTTGTTAAATCAGGTTTTTCTGTGGTGCCGATCTGTAGCAATATTTTTATAAGGGGGAAATTTTAGCCTCTTTGTGGCTCCACTTCCAGTTTGGGGGCATACCATTTTGAAACTACTAATGTTTCTGGCTGGAGTGGCTGTTTCTTGATATGGAAGGAGGTCAAATGACTGAGGTGAGACAGGAAAGCAAGTAAAATTCCCCAGTAATTTGGGGGTAGCAACAATGCATGTGTGCTGAGGCAAGATTGAGCTGGCAATGGCAACCTGGGTGGGCAGACAGGCAGCGTGGCATGAGCGGCAATCAGGCAGGCTTTTAGCTTGGCAGCCTGGGTGGGCAGACAGACTACATGGCATGATTGGGAGCAGCAGCAGCCATCGAGTTTCCCGAGTCGGTCCTGGAGCTGGAGTAGCTTCTTGATATGGTGGAATGACAGTGCCTCTGTGCGAGGAACGCTGCCCATGACGGCGGGTCCTGGAGCTAGAGTGGCAGCTTCTAGATATTGGACAGCCCTCCCTGCCTGTAACTTGGCCCCAGAACCCTGGCGGTGGATCCTGGGGCTAGAGTGGCAAATTCTAGATATTGGACAGCCCTCCCTGCCTGTAACTTGGCCCCAGAACCATAATGGTGAGTCCGGGAGCTGGAGTGGCAGCTTCTTGATGCAGTTGAAAGATGGCTCTCTGTGAGTGGAATGATGGGCCCCAGAACCCTGATGGTGGGTCCTGGGGCTAGAGTGGCAGCTTCTAGATATTGGACAGCCCTCCCTGCCTGTAACTTGGCCCCAGAACCCTGAATGCGGGTCCTGGAGCTGGAGTAGTAGACATTGGATTGCTGGAGCACGGTACCCATGACACAGTAGAGGCAGCAGAAATGGACACTGGTTTGCCCAGGCACAGGACCCATGGCTCAGACAGCAGAGGCAGCAAAGCAAGCAGCATCAGACATTGGATTGCCAGGGCACAGAACCCATGGCACAGACAGCAGAGGCAGCAGTGGCAGCAGACATTGGATTTCCCAGAGGCAGCATTGGCAGCTGGTGCAGACATTGGATTGACCAGACACATAATCCGTGGCACAGAGAGCAGAGGCAGCATTGGCAGAAGCAGCAGACATTGGATTGCTCTGGCACAGAACCCATGGCACAGACAGCAGAGGCAGCATTGGAAGCAGCAGCAGACATTGAATTGCCTTGTAGCAGAACCAGTGGCACAAACAGCACAGGCAGCATTGGCAGAGCAGCAGACATTGGATTGACTGGACACAGAACCCATGGCATGGACAGCAGAGGCAGCATTGGCAGTAGCAGCAGCAGACATTGGGTTGCCCAGGCACAGAACCCATGGAACAGCAGAGACAGAAACAGCAGGATTTGCCTGTGAACGACACCCATGGAGCCAGGATGGTTGGATTTGGCAGGGAATAGCTCCCATACAGCAGCAGACGTCAGCAGCAGGATTGTGCGGGCACATTTGGATTGGCCAGGGCAGAGCACCCATGGACCAGCAGACAGCATCAGCGGGATTACCAGACCAGTGGTGCACATCACCGAGGGTTGCCAGGGTAGGCAGACAGGCAGCATGGCATGAGCAGAAGGCATGCAGACTGAGGCAGGTTTCAAGCTTTGCAACCTGGGCGGCCAGGCAGCGTGGCATGAGCAGAAGGCATGCATACTGAGGCAGAATTCAAGCTTTGCAACCTGGGTGGGCAGGCAGGCAGCATGGCATGAGCAGAAGGCAGGCAGACTGAGGCAGGGTTCAAGCTTTGCAACCTGGGTGGGCGGGCGGGCGGGCGGGCGGGCAGGCAGCATGGTATGAGAGGCAGTAGGGAAGGCAGGCTGGGACCTTGGCACCAAGTTGGCAGGGCACTCAGATAGGCTGACGAAGACTGTGCAGCGCACAAGAGAGAGCCAGTCAGATAGGCGGGCTGAGATCATCTAGCCACTAGCCAGAGGTCAGCTTGCAGGCTTACAGTTTCCCAATGCCACCCTGCAGCATACAGTCAGTCAGATAGGTCAGCCGAGGCCGTGTAGTATATGAGAGAGAGAGGGGGGGAGGGGGGAGAGAAGGAGGGGGGCAGGTAGGGTGCCACTGAAGCAGTGGGAGAGAGGGACAGCACCTCAGCTCAGCAGCAGCAACCCTTATTGACGAGGAGCCCTTCCCAAGACTGGCATGAGATGGCATGTGCCACTGCACCATCACTCCTTGTCCAGGGGCAGCTTGGGGAATCCCAGCAGCGGAAGGTTGACCTTCAAGAAGATCAACTGCTCCACCAACTTGGCCCCCAGTCTCAGGCGGTGCAGGGAGCAAATGTCCCCCACCACAGAGAACACCCGCTTGCTGGTGACACTGGTTGGTGGGCATTAGGGATGGGCGAACGTGGTTTGGAAGTTCAGAGTTTGCACCGAACTCGACCAGTTTGGTCGACCGAACCGAACTTCTGAACCAAACTCGATTTTCAAACCGAATTTCCGAGCTCGGCTCTGTTCGTCCATCCCTAAAAGATAATATTCCATTTAGTTCAATGGGGTTTGGATTTCCGAACTTTGTTCGGAAGTTCACAGTTCGGTCGACCGAACTCGAATAGTTCGGTCAAATTCCGAACCAAACCGAATTTCCGAACTGAACCGAACCGAATTTCCGAACTTGATTCTGTTCGCCCATCCCTTGTGGGCATGACAATAATCACCTGGCCACTTTGGACAGGACCGGCCACATATTGGTCTTGCCGGCCCAGTAGGCCAAGGGATCGCTGCTGGGATTGATGCACGGCTCCTTGTCCAGGTAGGTATCAACTGCTGCTGAGGCGCCATCATACTCCTTCTCATAGCTGTCCCTGGGCACCACCGCCCCCACTGCCCTCAGCCACGCTGTCAGTCCCTGCCCTTTTATGGGCCGTGCAGAGGAGGAGATGCTGGCAGTAGGGGTGCTGCTGCTGCTCATCCTGCTTCTCAAGCCCAACCACCTCAGCCCCAGCTTCTTGCCCCTAAGGCCACAATCCTGCCCCTGCATCATGATTTCCTCCAGACTCCCGTGGAGACTCTGGACCAGAGGGGTCACCTGGCTTATGGTGACTGTGGAAGAGATGATGATCTCTGTCACCTCATGGAACAGTCTAAGAACTATGACAGTCTGTGCCAGGATCTCCCATTCTGGTCCATTGAAGCCTGGAGGTGCCCCGCTGTCCGTGTCCAATTCCACCTGATGCAAGGCGACTTTCTGCTCCACAAGCCGCTCAAGCATCAAGAAGGTGGAATTCCACCTCGTGGACACGTCCTGTGCCAGCAGATGCCCTGGGGAGCCTTGCTCAACCTGCGTGGCCCAGAGGATTTCGCTACCCTTAACACTGCGGTTAAAGAACCCCGTCAGCTTCCTCCCCCGCTCTATCAGGGAGCTAAGGGTGCCTGCTCCAATCCCCTTCTCCCTCAAGCCCAGAGCGTCCGTGACCACCAGGTGTAGGGTGTGTGCTGCATGAGGGATGCTGATAAATTTCACATCACGGACAGCCCTCACTATATTGAATGCATTATCAGTCACCACACACCCCGGGGTGAAATGCACACCAGACGTAGCCCACTCCCCAACTACGTTAAGGGCTGCCTCAAGCTTCTTGAGGTGTGGGGGCAGTCCATGACTTCCGCCTGAATCAGGGTCCACCTATACCCTGCTTCAGGACCCCTCCTGTCACTGACCAATGCCAACTCTGGGTCCTCCCACCAGTGCGCCATCACCACCAGGTAAGCGTGTTGGGCATTCCTGGAGGAACGCAGGTCAGTTGTAAAATGGACAGTGGCACCCCCAGTCCCTGCCAGTGCCAGCTGCTCCTTCACCCTCTGCTTCAACGCCCTGTACAGGCCTGGCTCCACAGTACGGCTGAGGGTGGTGCGGCATGGCATCTTAAATTGGGGGGCCAGGAACCCCATCAGCCGCTTAAACCCTGTGTCCCCAACAATGAAGAAGGGCTGGCCATTGACAGCAATTATCTCGCCCAACAGTCGCGTGGCTTTCTCTTGAAAGCTACGCCACCCTCCAGCTGCCGATGGCCTTGCAAACTGCCCCCACCCCAGCTCCTCCATTGTGGGCTGATGCTGATGCTTCTGCTCCTGCTGCTCCCCCTTAGCAGCAATATTGCTCCTGCTGCCAGAGGCAGCTGCTGCAGTGGGATGGTTGCCTGATGGAGGACAAGTGGCCGCTTGGATTGGGAACTCACTTACATCCATTGACCCAGCCTGTCCGCTTAACAGAGCAGCACCATGGCATGTTTTTAGATGCCTGAATATGGCAGATGTCCCTAGGTTGGTGAGCACCTGCCCATGCTTCACCACCTTGCTGCACAAAGTGCACCGCACCTCCCGGGGATCATCCGCCTGCACCACCTTAAAATGCTCCCAGACCCATGATTTCTTAGGCCCTCCTGCCTTCTGGCCTGCACTGGGTGATGCACTCCTGGAAGGGGCAGGACATGGTGGCACTGGTGACACAGCTCATTGAGGGACAGCCATCACCTCAGCAGCACCAGATACAGAAACCTCCTCCACAGAAATCTCTGCAACTCTGTCCCCCATCCACAAACAGAGTGACGGAGGCTGCTAGACTCCCCATGCTGCTCCCACTCTGAGCAGCACTCTCCCCCCGCCCCCTATAGCTGCTGTTGCTACGCTCCCTGCTGCCGGTGCCCAGGGATTGGGCCCTGCCTCTAGCCGGGCTCTCAACAATGGGGGAGTTGGGGGACAATGCTGGCCCCTGCTGGGATACTTCGTCCCATGAATCACCTGCTGTCGCAGATGGCGACACCCAACCCCCTGGCCCTTAGTGCTGGGAGAGCGAGGCCCAACATCACCAGGCTTTCGCATCTTGGGGCGTGGTGATGTGCTTGGACTGCTGCTTCTGCCCACTGCTGGCACTCTGATGGTACAGCCCCTGCCACGTGCCTCATTGGCCGCCTTACGGGCAGCAGAGTGGTCTTGCCCTCTCATAACTCCCTTCTCCGTTTCTACAAACCACGCACAAGTATATTAAATATATTTTAAAAATATTTTTTACAATGTTTATCAAATATTATATATTTATCTATCTATATTACACTAAATTTAACTGCTATTTAACTATCTAATAAGTATTATAAAACCTATGGAACTAAATAATGGAATATAAAAAACACACTCAAACTAGATCACTATATCTCTATAAACTAAGCTAACAACTGTAATAGCTAACTATAGTCCTACCTAACTCCTGTAATCTAATCTCTCTCTATATATATATATATATACAATATTACACAGGGATGGGGGGCGGGACACAGACAGCTCAAAACAACACAGGGAGGGGTACAGAAACTGAAATAAAACCTAAATCAATCTAATCCTAATCTAATAAATCAAGGTCAAAGAGTTTTGTTACTTGCTGCTCCCGCCTTACCACAAGGCCCGATTGGCTCTTTGCAGTCTAGCCCCTGGCCAATCGCAGACTGTGAAGCCAGTGTTCAGTCGAAAAGGAAAGGTGATTGGGCAGGCTGGCTGCTACTCCAAGCCTCTCCACCCCCAACCCCCGCTACCAGGAAGTCTGCTCCTCAGCTGCCTCCCCCTCCCTGGGCCTTAAGTCACATTTTTCCCGCCTGAACTCAACGGAACGTGGCCGAACATGAATGAACTGTTCGGTCAGTTTGTAATTCGGTTCGAGTTCGGTTTGGTCGGTCCTCCGAACAGACCAAGTTCGGTCAGAACTCCGAACTTCCAAACCGTGTTCACACATCCCTAGCCAGAGGAAGTGCTGGATCCAGGGAAGCTGAGGCCCTATGCAAAATGATGTGCAGTAGGTCCTTCCTAACACAAGAATCTTCGATGGACAGGACACACACTGACTCACCATTCAGAAAAAGGAAAATGTTATCATAGATCATTTTTGAAGTACAGAGTCAGTGATCACTGCACTGCAGACCCACATGTTGTGCATATGTTGTTCTTTTTAGTTTATTTAGGTGCTGAATATGTCAGGGTCCCCTACCAAATCACTGTCGGACATCCATAGCCTGAGATTTCTCGTGTTTGAGGATTTGTAGGCCGACATACTGCATTGCCTCTCACACTCATGTTTTTGAGCATTTTTACACACACCTTAAAGTTCTGGATTTTTCAATCCTCTGAGTTTACAAGTCCATAAGTAGGTTCTGGATGCATTTTTCAAACACGCACTGCCCTGAGGCAGTTCCTGGATGCATTCTTCACACAAACACTGCCCTGAGGCAGCCTAAAGTAGCTGCAGCTGTAGATGTGACAGGCTGCCATGGAAAACAAGTGACCACAGCTGCCTGGAGCAAAGCAGTTTACCAGGAGAACTTTTTACACACAAAAGTTCTGGGAGAAGTTCTACTCAGAAGTTCAAAGAGCCGGATGTTTAAGATCTGGGTGACTGATTTAGACACATAAGAAGTTCAGGATGTAACAGCAAACATGCAGGAGAAACGTGAGTGTAAAAACACCCAGTGTGTCATGTTTATTCATAGATCCTGAACAGGGTGTGTGCGCGTGCTGTGCAGTCACGCTATTCTGGCTCCGACCATGGCCACAGGGAGGTTAGCCTCCACACACAATTGTTAGTCTGCCGCTGCTGGCACTGCCAGTCAGTGGGCTCCACAGGGATGTCGAATGAGAGCAGAACTTGGCCTAGTACCTTAGAAATTCCTCGGCCAATTATTGCTCTTATTTGACTAGTTTTGTGACCATTCAAACTGTGACCCAGGGGAAATCAAAGCAAAGAAAGCAGCATATTTAAATTCGCTTCTCTGAACGTGAAATATGTAAAGGTTTAAAGGCATGTTGAGAATAGCTGTAGTATCTCAGTGGTATTGTGAAGAACTACTTTGTGATTTATGAACACTGTTAGAGTAGATTGTATTATTGTTGAAATATTTTTGAAGGGCCCCTGGAAAGTCATGTTATTCATTCAAGGATAACATGACTGTAGAAATGATAAGTACAGTGAATTCTGAAGATTTTCCTAAATATGGTTGTTCATAAAAGATTTCTCTTGCTCCTTTGCCACCAACCTTACCCATCTCAAAGTCTCCTGCTCCCTAAACCATGTTCGCCTGTTGCCCTCTATGGGTGAAAACAGACATGCATGTAACTCCACGTTAACACTGCTTTAAAACCACTTTAACACTTCTTATGCATGTTGCAGGGCTATATTGTCGCTCCATTTATTCATTCACTCACTTGTATTTCTACCCCAACCCTCTCGCCAATGGCAACTCAGGGTGGCTTCCACAGTATAAATCATAGCAAAAAAACATAAAAAATTAAATATATATAAATATAAAACAACATACATTAAAAAGATACGTAAAAACAGCTCTGTGCATAGAACAATCGCCCTCCTCCTCCCAACCCAACTCTTTCCCTCCCTGCCAAATGCCTTACAGAAGAGCCAGGTCTTACAGTTTCGTCAGAAAGCAAGGAGATCCGAGCTGAGGCGAACCTCCACTGGGAGGGAATTCCAAAGCGATGGCACAGCCGCCAAGATACAACTAGGGTTGCCAAACTTCCCCTTTAAAAGAAGACACTTATTAAAAATACAAAGTGCAGGGATGCATTGGTTCAAGTGCAGCCCTGCAACATGTATTGTTCATACACGTTCTCTTTTAAAGGGGAGGTATGGTAACCCCAGTTGCAACCCTGCAACATGCATAAGAAATGTGGAATTTAGGTGCAAGTCTGTTTACACCCTATGTCTAGCATTTCCTCTCTAAGTACAGTCCCTTCCAATCTTGTCTCAGAACTGCCTCTTCCATCAGCCTTTCCCCAGTGTCCTCACCCCCCCAGACTGCTCTTTTATGCTTCTGCTTATACTGTCTCATCCTTCAGGATCCTCCTCCCCCCCCCCCTTGTAGCTAAACTAAACAAGCATGCCTGCAACTTCTCACCTTCATGAATATATTCCTGTCTCTCCCTATGTTCCCTTCCCTTGTCTATTCTAGCTTGTAAACCCCTCAGGACAGACCTGGCTCTAGTCATAACTGTTCAGCACCAGGCACATTGCTGGTGCTAAACGATGCTGCACTTATTACATTAGGGGAAACTGAGGTTATGGAAGTCACGCCTTGTCCAGTTTTATGGGATCAATTTCAGTCGGTGACACCCGCTGATGTCAGTGACACCCGCTGATGTGGTCAGGACCCTTGGGGCTGTTAGGGCCACCTCTTGTGAATTAGATCCATGCCCATCCTGGCTAATTAAATCTTGCAAGGAGACAATGGGGCCGTTGCTGGGGGGGATGGGGGTAGTCAATGCCTCCCTTAAGAAGGACAGAGTGCTGGGCTATCTCAAGGAGGTGGTGGTGCGGCCTCTGCTCAAGAAACCATTGCTTGTAGGGATGTGCGAACAGAATGTGGTTCGGATGTTCGGACGCTCGGTTTGAAACCTGAGTTCGGGTTCGGTTCGGCGGAGTTCGGTTTGGCAGAACTTGGCCAAACATTCGAAAATAGCGCTATCGATACCGAGACCGAATTCAAACAACCCTGAAACAATCCCTGGTCTCCATCCCTGGTGCCAGGAAGTCTGCTCCTCAGCTGCCTCCCCCTTCCAGTCACGTTTTTCCCACCCCCAAACTCACCAAACATGACTGAACTGTTTGGCCATTTTCGAGTTCGGTTCGGATGCTCAGTTCGGATGTCGGAACAGACCGAGTTCGGCCCGAACTCCGAACATCCAAACCACATTCGCACATCCCTAATTGCTTGATGTTGACTCCAAGAAAGCCAGTTATCGACCGGTCTCTAACCTTCCCTTTTTAGAGGTAATTGAGCGGGTGGTGGCTCAACAGTTGCAGGGGCTTCTTGACTGCATCAATTTTCTTGATCCCTCTGAGTCAGGATTTTGTCTGGGTTATGGCACAGAGACTGCACTTGTGGCCTTGGTAGATGATCTGTGCCAGGAGATGTACAGGGGTCGTTCGACCCTGTTTGTTCTATTAGATCTGTCCACTGTTTTTGATATGGTTGATCACGAGATGCTGGTGGCACACCTGTGGGACTGTGTAGGGGTGGGCGGGACTGTTCTTGAATTGTTGCACTTGTTACTGACTAGGAGAACCCAGTAAATGGTACTCGGGGAGTGTTTTTCATCATACCAAGACTTCGCATGTGGTGTCCTGCAGGGTTCAGCGTTGTCCCCCCTCCTGTTCAATGTATATATGCAGCCTCTTAGCGAGGTGATCCGTAGGTTTGGCGTACGGTGCCACCAATATGCTGATGACACCCAACTATACCTCTCTTTTTCAACAAACTCAGACCCTGCAGTCTCCTTGCTGGTTCGGTGTCTGATGACTGTGGGGGATTGGATGAGGGCTAATCAACTGAAGCTGAATTCCAACAAGATGGAGGTGATGCTGGTGGGGAAGGCGATGGAGTTAATGGCCCCCATCATTGATGGGGTCTGTCCTCCATTGATTCCTAGGGATGTGCAAATGTGGTTTGGATGTTCGGAGTTCGGACCGAACTCAGTCAGTTCGGATGGCCAAAATGAATGCCCAAACCGAACGTGGAAACCCCCGAACAGTTCAGCTGCGTTCAGGTGGAAAAACCGTGACTGGCAGGCCCAGGGAAGGGGGGGCAGCTGAGGAGCAGACTTCCTGGTGCCATAGGTGGAGAGGCTTGGACTAGCAGCCAGCCTGGCCAATCACCATCCCTCTTTTCCTCAGATCACTGGCTTGGTAGTCTGCAATTGGCATGGGGCTGGGCTGCACGGAGCCAATGGGTCTTGTGGTAAGGCAGGTGCAGCAAGTAACAAAACTAATTGCCCTGCCCCCCTTCCAATTCGTTCTTAGCTAGCCACTGATCCTGTCAGCAGGCATTTTCAGAACTCTCCCTCTCCCAGTAGTTTGTGTTCCTCCCAATCCATTGCCATCCTCCTCCTATTTCACCCATTTCCAAACATTTACCTCATAGTTTCATTTATTTAGATTAGATTAGATTAGATTAAATAATATTTAGGTGTTTTTATTTTTTTACCCCTCCCTGTGTTGTTTCTCCCTACCCTCCACTGAATCCTTCCCTCCTCCCTGCATATATTCCATCCCTAATTCCCTTCCCCTGTTTTTGGATTGATTTAGAGTAGGATTAGATTGATTTACGTTTCATTTCAGTTTTGTCCCCCTCCCTGTGTTGTTTGTTGTGAGCTGTCTGTGTTCCACCCCACCACCACCACCGTGTGTGTG
>QEPC01006248.1:766063-797778 GCA_003113815.1 Sphenodon punctatus
ATAGTGTGTAGTGATTCAGTTTTAATATTTTATAGTGTGTTTGTAGGACTAGGCCTTTGTAGATATTAGATAATATTCCATTTAGTTCCATAGGTTTTAGAATAGTTAATAGCAGTTAGAATTAGTGTAGATATATATTATATTCCAAATTTGAATTAAAAAAATAAATACAAATATAAAATCTTCCTCTGTATTATTTGGGTGGGAGAAATAGAGAAGGGAAGCAGGAGAGCTCGGTCTGCTGCCTGTAAGGCAGGCAATGGGGCACGTGGCAGAGGTGGCAGGGGCTGCGCCAGTGGAGTTACAGGCATCAGCAGCAGCCCAAGCCCATCACCACAACACAAACTGCACAAGCCTGATTTTGGGAGAGAGGCATCAGAGGCTCCCAGCAGTGGCACTAGGGGTGCGGTTCAGCGTCACCTCCTGCCAGCATCCTCCACTGCCACTCAGGGCACTGGAAGGCCTGCAGTCCAGGAGGCTGTTGCTGTCTCTGCTGTGGCAGCAGGGTGCTTCAGGGTCAGATGTTCATCATGAGCCACCGTTGTCCCCCATTATTGATGTGATCCCCAGCAGTCCAGGGCTGGTGGATCCCACCCCGGCTGCTAGAGTCAGGGTCTGATCCCCAGGCAATGGCAGCAGGGAGAGGAGCAGCAGTAGCAGCAGCAGCTATAGGGTGCACAGGGAGAGTGGCAGCAGCATGGGCAGTCGATCAGCCTCAGGGTCCCAGTCCTTCCCTTCAAGGCACATATCTCAGATTGGGGACAGTGAGGCAGATATTAGTCCTGTGGATGAGATGTCTGGTGCTGAGGCGATGGCTGTCCCTCTGACAGCTGTGTCGCCACCATGTTCTGCCCCTCCCATCAGCGCTGTCAGTAGTGCGTAACCTGGTGTAGGCCAGAAGGCAGGAGGAGGCAAAAAATCCTCCATCAGGACACATTTTAAGTTGGTGCGGGTGGATGATCCCAGGGAGGTGCAGTGCAGTTTGTGCCAGAAGGTGGTGAAGTGTGGGCAGGTGCTCACCAACCTTGGCACAACTTCCATGGCAAGGCACCTGAAGGGATGCCACAGTGCTGTGCTGCCAAGCGGGCAGGCAGGGGCGGTGGACACCAGAGGTTTTCCAACTGCAGCAGCCAGTCATCCACCTCCATCAGTGGGCAAGCATCCTCGAGCAGCTACCTCTAGCAGCAGGAGCAGTATTGTCGCTAGGGGGAAACAGCAGCAGCAGCAGCCGCCAGTTGAGGCCCAGAAGCATCAGTGCACCATGGAGGAGCTGGAGTTGGGGCAGCTGACAAGTCCATCGGCAGCTGCAAGACATGAAGGGCGGTGTGACTTTCAACTGAAAGCCATGCACATGTTGGGGAAAATGACAGCGCTCAATGGGCAGCCCTTCTGAGTGGTTGGGGACATGGGGTTTAGGCACCTGATTGGCTTCATGGCCCCCCAGTTTAAGATGCCCTTACGCACCAACCTGAGTCGGCTGGTGGTGCCAGCCTTGTACTAGGCTTTAAAGGAGTGGGTGAGGGAGCAGCCGGCAGGGGCTGGGGGTGCCACCCTCCACTTCATCACTGACCTGTGGTCAAGCAGAAATGTGCAGCATGCCTACCTGGCAGTGACGGCGCACTGGTGGCAGGACCCGGAGGCAGCATTTGGGAGTGGCAGGAGGGGTCCCAAAGCAGGGCATAGGTGGGCCCTGCTTCAGGCGGAAGTCACAGACAGCCCCCATACCTCTCACAACATCGAGACAGCTGAGGGAGTGGGTCACAACAGGTGAGTCCTTCATCAAGGGGTGCGTGGTGACTGACAATGTGGCCAACATATTGAGGGTAGTCCACGAGGGGGGCTTCACCAGAATCCCTTGCACTGCACACACTCTTCACCTGGTGGTCAGGGATGCAGGCACCCTTAGCTCCCTGATCGAGAGGGGGAGGAACCTGGCCGGTTTCTTTAACTGGAGCGTGAAGGGCAGCGACCTCCTCTGGGCAAAGCAGGCCAAGCAAGGTTCCCCAGTGCACCAGCTGGTGCAGATGTGCCCAGCAGGTGGAATACCACGTTCCTGATGCTCGAGCGGCTTCTCAAACGGAAAGCCACCTTGCACCAGTTTCAACTGGTGATGGACAGCAGGGCACCTCCAGGGTACAATGGGGTGGAATGGGAGATCCTGGCTCACACTGTCTTCGTTCGAGACCATTCCTGGGCATGACGGAGACCATCAGCTCCTCCACGGCCACCATCAGCTAGGTGACCCCTCTGGTCCAGAGTCTCCTCAGGAGGCTGGATGGAATTCTCCAGGGGCAGGATTGTGGCTCTCAGGGCAAGAAGCTGGTGGCTGAGGCGGTTGCCCTGGTGCAGCAGCTGAAGGTAGGACTGAAGGCACAGTTTGATGAACTTCTGTAGCGGGAGGAATATGTGTTGGCAACCATGCTGGACCCCAGAGTCAAGGGCAGCGTGGCACATCAGACAGCGCTCTATGGCCACTAGAAAGGTGAGCTGGTGGAGAGTGTCTGACAGGCAGAGAGGGTTCTGGAGAGTGTTTGGCAGCAGCAGCAGGATGCCCTGGGGATGGTGGGAGTGGGAGCAGTCAACCCTTTCTCTCCATACGCCAGCCCTAGCAGTAGCAGGACCAGCAGCAGGCTGAGCAGCAACAGCACCCCTATTGCCAGCAGGAGCAGTTCCTATGTGCAGGCCACTCTGGCGAGCATGGGCCCATGAACAGCAGGGCAGGCAGCGTGGCTGAGGGCAGTGGTGGAGGTGGTGCCCAAGCAGAGTTACACGAGGGAGTATGACAGCACCTGAGCAGCAGTGGAGAGCTACCCGGAGGAGGTGCCATGCATCGATTCCAGCAGGGATCCCTTGGCCTACTAGGCCAGAAAAACCAACGTGTGGCCAGCCCTGCCCAAAGTGGCCAAGGGTCTGTTGTCCTGCCCACCATCGAGTGTCCTCAGTGAGCGGGTGTTCTCTATGGCGGGGGACATTTGCTCACTGCACCGCCTGAGACTGGGAGCCAAGTTGGTGGAGTAGTTGCTCATCATTAAGGTCAACCTTCCACTGCTGGGATTCCCCGAGCTGCCCCTGGACATGGATTGATGATGCAGTGGCACACACCATCCCATGCCAGGTGCAATCTTGGGACAGTGCTGCTCCTCAATCTGGGCTGCTGCTGCTGAGATGCTGCTCCTCCCTCCCAATGCCCGGCGCCCATCCTGCCTCTCTCTCTCTCTGCCTCTCACTAGATGGCCTTGGCCAGCCTATCTGACTGACTTCATGATGCTGAGTGGCATTGGGAAGCTATAAGCCTGCCAGCCAGCCTCTAGCTAGACTATCTCGGCCTGCTTATCTGACTGGCTCTCTCTCGTGCTGCCAGCCTATCTGAGTGCCCTGCCAAGGTCCCAGCCTGCCTTCCCTACTGCCTCTCATGCCATGATGCCTGTCTACCCACCCTGCCGAGCTCAAACCCTGCCTCAGCCTGCCTTTTGCCGCTCATGCCAAGATGCCTGTCTGCCCGCCCTGTTTGCCATGATCAAAGCCTGCCTCAGCCTGCCTTCCACTGCTCATGTCACTGTGCCTGTCTGCCCACTCATGTTGCCAACCTCAAAACCCTGCCTCAGCCTGCCTTCTGCTCATGCCAAAGTGCCTGTCTGTCCACCCTGTGGGCAAAGCTGAAGCCCTGCCCCAGCCTGCCTGCTTCTCATGCCAAGGTGCCTGTCTGCCTGCCTTGGAAACCCTGGGTGATGTGCCCCACTGGCCTGGTAATCCTGCTGCTTCTGTCTGCTGTTCCATAAGTACTCTGCCCTGGCAAATCCAAATGTGCCCACGCAATCCTGCTGCTGCTGTCTGGGAGCTCTTCCCTGGCAAATCCTACCATCCTGACTCCATGGGTGTTGCGCACAGGCAAATCCTGCTGCTGCTGCCTCTGCTGTTCCACAGGTTCCATGCCCTGGCAATCCAATGTCTGCTGCTGTTGCCAATGCTGCCTCTGCTGTGCCATGGGTTCTGCTGCTGTTGTCAATGCCATCTCTGCTGTGCCATGGGTTCTGCTACTGGGCAATCCAATGTCTGCCACTGCTACCAATGCAGCCTCTCTTGTGCCACGGGTTCTGCGACTGGGCACTCAAATGTCCTCTGCTGCTGCCGCTGCTGCTTCTGCTGTACCATGGGTTCTGCTACTGGGCAATCCAATGTCTGCTACTGGGTGGCCATGTCATTCACCACTGGGCAAGGCTTGACCAATTTGCAGAACAGTGTGTTGAGATCCAGTGAGTAGGATGCAAGCCTGCAATACCCAGCCAAATAGGGGTGCCAGCCACCAAGCCCTGGCCGGGCCTCTGTCACTGCTACACCGATGCCAGCCAGTCTGCAATACCTGGCCAAGGATGGGTGCCAGCCGCATATACTGTGCCCTTGAAATCCAATGTCTGCTGATGCTGCCACTGCTTTGCCATGTGTACTGTGCCCTGCCAATCAAATGTCTGCCGCTGCTGCCTCTGCCGTGCCATGGACACTATGCCCCATCAGTTGAATATCTGCTGCTTCTGCCTCTGCCATCTCTGCTGTGCCATGGGCTCTGTGCTTCAGCAATCGAATGTCTGCTGCTGCTGAGGCTGCCACTGCTGTGCCACAGGTACTGTGCCCCAGCAATAGAATGTCCGCTGCTCCTGCCTCTGCTGAACCATGGGCTCTGTGCCCTGGCAATCCAATGTCTGCTGCTGCTTCTGGTACAGCACGTCAGACATTTGCTCCTCACTCTTATAGACGGGCATAGCTTGGATGAGCGCACTGGTGGGAAGGGGCTGGGTGTCCATGAGATTCAGCACTGGGAAAGGCTTGACCAATTTTCAGAAGAGCTTCTTGAGATCTGGCAAGTAGGATGCCAGCCTGCAACATCTGGCCAAGTAGGGGTGCCCGCCACAAAACCCTGGCCAGGCCTCTGTTGCTTTTCCACCGATGTCAGCCAGCCTGCAATGCCTGGCCAATTAGGGGTGTCTGCCACCAAGCCCTGGCTGGGCCTCTGCCGCTGCTCCACTGATGCCAGCCAGCCTGCAATGCCTGACCAAGTAGGGGTGACAGCCACCAAGCCCTAGTCAGGCCTCTGCCGCTGCTCCACTGATGCCAGCTAGCCTGCAATGCCTGGCCAAGTAGGGGTGACAGCCACCAAGCCCTGTCCAGACCTCTGCCGCTGCTCCATCGATGCGAGTCAGCCTGCAATGCCCGGCAAAGGAAGGGTGCCAGCCGCAGTTGTCTGCTGCTGCTGAATGACGCATCTGCTTTGCCACGGAAATCACAGATTAGAATCTTAGATCATAATTTATTCCTTGAACAAATAGAGAATTAACATTCAAGCTGAATCGGGAAGTGTACAGAAACCAGAAAAATGAGAATTAATTAAAACAGGAAGACATTTTATGGATAAGTCTGGAAAGACCTGCTTAATTCAAATGTTACACAGAGACTGGCCACAATGATCCTGTAGCCTGGGCGCATTATAAATCTTCTTCTGCTTTAAGAAAAAATATATAGGATCAATTGGATGAAATGCAATCCAATGTCTGCTACTGTGCCCTGGCCATCCAATGTCCGCTGCTGCTGCCAATGCTGCCTCTGCTGTGCCATTGTATTGTAGTATTGTAGTGTATTGTTTATTTATATCCCGCCTCATCTCCAAAGACTCGAGGTGGCTAACAATAAATCAAAAATCACATTTGCTGGCAAATACATTCCCACACAGGGGACCCAGCATACATAATATCATCACAAAACATACAAAAAATACAGTTCCTTCCACAATCCTCTCCAACCAGGCCAGCACCCAGGCCCTGGTCCTACTACCAACATACCCCGCTCTCACCAGAGTATATGGCTAACCCCCTCCCTCTCTCACAGGGAGGGGGTCAGCCCATTCCATCTTCCTCAAACTACAACAGCCCCCCACAATATCCATTAAACTAATAAATTAAACATAAATCACATAACAAATTCTTTGTACTCCACGCAGGGGCCCAGAAAAATATATCAACACTTCTAATATATCAACAAATTAACATATCCAAACATTCCACAAATCCCAATCTCTCCCCTAGCCTCCCAGCCACTCCCCAATCTCCCCCACAGAGACCAAAAAAGTCCCCTCCTCTCTCATCTCACATCCTCCTACCCCCGACAAAAACCTTACTATCTCCACCCTTCCCATCCCAGGGCAAGACAGCTCAGAAGGCATCATATCACTTGTAATCTCTAGTACATCTAGTTCTTCCCATTCACCCACCTCCTCCCCTAACTCTGTCCACGCTCTCCCCCCCAGACACAATGCCCCAAATTCCTCTACAGCATCCTCCATAATCCCTCCCCCCTCCCATGCCCCGAAGGGCCCCAAAGGACTGCGCTCTTTGGCCGTGGCCCTTCAGCATGCGGCGCAGCTACCGGGTCTCCTTTTATGCGCCTTCCTGTAATCAGCGCCGGGGGGGGAATGGCAAAGTGTCCCAGCAGTTGTTACTCACTCCCTTTCTCCCCACAAGTGCTTCAGAGGATCCCACAGCCATGACACCCTCAGCTGGAGCGGCAGCAGCAACAGCAGTGCAAACACAAGCCCCTGGTGGTAAATGGGAGCTACAAGGTAGCGCAGCCGTCGGGTCTCCTTTTATGTGCCTTCCTGTAATCAGCGCCTTCCTCTGTCTTATCAGGATTGCCGCATCCATTCCGCCACGGCCTCCAAACATTGGGAAAGTATCGAGACAGCAGGACCGGAACTTCAAAAGTTTCCTGTGTATCATCCAGCATCTGGACTTTGATGGAGATAAGTTTCCCTGGTGGTGTCATAGGCATAGGCATTCCCATGGGTTTGGTGCCTAGGCAATCCAATGTCTGTTGCTGCTGCTGCTGTGTCTGCTGTCCCATCGGTACTGTGCCCTGGAAATCCAATGTCTGCTGCTGCCGCTGAATGCAGCCTCTGCTGTGCAGCATCAATTCATCTACAGGGGCAACTCAGGGAATCCCAGCAGTGGAAGGTTCACCTTGACAGACAGCAACTGGTCCATCAACTTGGCCACCAGCCTCAGGCAGTGTGGCGAGCAAATATCCCCTGCCATGGAAAACACCTGCTCGCTGGGGACACTGGTTGTTGGGCAGGAAAGCAGATCCTTGGCCATTTTGGATAGGGCCGACCACACATTGCTCTTGTTGGCCCAATAGGCAAAGGGATCACTGCTGGGATATATGCAGGGCTCCTCCTCCAGCTAGCTCTCCACTGTTGCTGAGGCGCTTTTGTACTCCCGCACATAACTGTCTCATAGCACCACTTCCACCACTGCTGTCAGGGGCAGGGGCTCAGTGGTTACTCATTGCCATTGAGCTATTCGTCTTGCCTTGCACAAAGTACTCTGGATTTTTGACAAGTTTTCTGTTCATGGCCATGAGCTGGTGCTCTGCAGGATGGCACCTATGCGTTATGCAGTATGGCCAGTATGGCACCCCTATTTGGCTGGGCATTTCAGGCTGCCAGGCATCGGTGGAGACATGGCAGAGGCCCGGCCAGGACTTGGTGACTGGCACCTCTACTTGGCCGGGAATTGCAGGCTGCCAGGCATCAGTGGAGCAGCAACAGAGACCTGGCCCGGGCTTGGTGGCTGGCACCTCTAGGGGTCCTGGCACTTCAGGCTGGCTGGCATCAGTGGAGCAGTGGCAGAAGCCCAGCCAGGGCTTGGTGGTGGGCACCCCTAATTGGCCAGGCATTGCAGGATGACTGGCATCGGTGGAGCAGTGGCAGAGGCCCAGCCAGGGCTTGGTGGCAGGCACTCCTACTTGGTGGCTGGCACCGCTACTTGGCCAGGCATTGCAGGCTGGCAGGCCTCCAGTTCTGATCACTCTATGCTGGGTTCTCCAATTCTAGTCACCATCACAGGGCTACTGTAGTGCCTGCCAGTGCCCAAAGAAGATTTGCATGTGTTTTCATGGCCTGCAGGCAAAGACAGGCAGCCCAGCAGAACATTTGCTTTCAGCAGCATTTGGGTGGACAGCAGCATTGCTCATTTGTAGGACAGGACAGGACAGGAGTCAAGAGACCCCAGTTCTAATTCCTGGTTTTGAAGTCCTTTGACCTCTCTGCATTTCAGCTTTCCCAGTTCTAAACCAGAGGGCTACCGTTCTGGGAGCTCACAGGAAAAAGAACCTGTATGGGAACTAGGCTTGCGGTATTTAGTTCCAATTGCTGTTGTATATCCAGTCTCTTTGCAGGGTAACGAGGACTCTTAAATGCTTCTCCTTCTTCAGAAGAACTTTGGCTCCACACTTGGCCCCCAGGGGTGCCTGCCCGATTCCCATCGGGGCATGGCTGACCATCTGAGACCCACCAATGCCTTCCAGCCTGCAATGCCCAGCCAACTATGGGTGACAGCCCCAAGCCTTCCTGACCTCTGCTGCTGCTGTGTCTCAGACAGACAGACATGCCCCCACGGGCACCCCCAGGAACTAAGCACAGAACCTGCCTGCCCGGGCAACCTGGGGTGCCAAGCCTTCCCAGCCTGTACTGCTGCTGTGTCTCAGATACAGTCTGCCATGCCCCCACAGACACCCCTGGAGCACCCCAAGGCAGCTGAATTTTCAGAACGTTCAGGGAGTGTCCCAATTCTGCAGGACCAAACCCACAAACCTGAACTAAGGTTTCAGGCCATATGGCCAAACATCTGAACTCCGTTCCGTTCGCACAGCCCTATTGGTTCCCCAGGTGCGGAGTCTGAGGGTACTCCTGAATGCACAGCTCCACCTGGATGCTCAGGTGGAGGCTGTGGCAAGGAGTGTCTTTTGCCAATTACATCTGATACATCAGCTTAGGCGGTAGGTTTCGGACTCCAACCTGGCCACCATCATCAATGCTTTCATCACCTCAAGACTAGACTATGGTAATGCACTCTACGTGGGGCAACCCATGCTAACAGCCCAGAATTTGCAGCTGGTGCAGAATGTGGCAGCCCGTCTTTTGGTGGGACTGGGCCACCGGAAGCACATTACACCAGTGCTCCATTCTCTGCATTGGCTACCAATAGTCTTCCGAGCCCGATTCAAGGTGTTGTTTTTAACCTATAAAGCCCTAACTGGGTCCGGGCCCTGTATCTATGCTGTGGGAAAGCCTCACCCCCCTGGGTACTGGATTGGCCCCTGCAGTCATCAGGGGATGCCCTTCTTGTGGTCCCCTGAGTCTTCCAAGTGGCCACGTAGGGGAGGGCATTCTCGGTGGCCACACCAAGGCTGTGGAACTCCCTTCCGGTGGGGATGCATATGGCCCTGGACCTTCCCTCCTTTCAAAAAAGCTGTAAGACTTGGCTGTTCTGACAGGTGTTTGGCGGGGGAGATGGGTAGAGGGTGGGAGAGGAGAGGGATGGGGGGGTGATATGTTTTTACAATTTTATAAAATTTTGGTTTTATGATTGTTGATTGTTGTTGTAAACCGCCCCGAGCTGCCTGTGGCAGGACGGGCGGGATATTAAATCTTTTAATAAAGAAAGAAATTGATAGTAACAACAAAAATAATTTCCAAAAAGAGTTTTACACAATGATTTGCAGAAAGAGACTTCCAAACGTGGATTTGTTTTTTTCCTGAAGTCACTTTTGACACTTCATGGACTCAACATTGCAAAGATATCCAGACTTTGAGGCTTTCTAACTGTGCTTGTACCAAATGCAACCAGTTGCCAAGATGTTAATGCTGGGATTAGTATACAAACATTTTACATTTGAAATAACAGTCATTTAGATTGCTTTGTGAAATATATTGGACTGCCATTTGGAATGCAAAAGAAGCCAATCGTCATACTGCCAAACAAGCAGGCAAACTTATTTGAATATAAATATCCATTTCATAACTGTTCAAATTCTGTTCATATCAAAGCTGTTCAAGGGACATGGGTATTTATGAGTTAGGCAGCAGAGCTACATCTCTAGGTACACATTTAAAAACCATGCAACACCCATTTTATCCAAGGAAAAATGTGACTGATTTACCTTGAACACAGAAGGAAAAGAGATAATGGCCTCACTTCTATCAACAGCTAATGCCTTGTGGTGTCTGGATCTGATATTTTGGCAATTTCGTTGGGCATTTGATGTATTTTGTTGCTGTTTTCTCTGGCAAAGAGGAGGTTCTGTGCCAGCTATGGCACAATACAAAATACAAAGGCTTTTACTAAACCAAGTTAAGTTCATTTGCTAGATAATATTTTATTTTGTACTAAATTTTACAGCACTTTTATAATTAATTAAAATAATTTGATTTTATTCTCCTCATAAAAAAGCTCTCAGTTGATTTCTGTATTAACAACATAGTTGTGCTGTCAATGGGTGAAAAAAAAAGAAGATGTGACGGTGGTCTGTTATGACCCACTGTGGCCTGGGACTCACTGCACTTCTGTTTCCCTGCTAGCCCTCTACTGCCCCAGGCTGGGTAGGGTGGCTGGCCCAGAATGCATCCCCTAGAAGATCCCAGGGGCTCATTTTGGGCTAAGGGCTGCCCACGTATGCCAGCACAGGCCACAGCGGGTCAATGCACCTGTTTGGCCTTGCGACGCAGCTGCCCATCATGGCAGGAGGGTGGGGCGCTGGGAGCAGGGCAAGGCCAGCTGCCCACATGTCTGTTGTGGTCTGTGTGTTTGGTGCCCCTCCATGACCCAGAGAGTGGCGGCTGCTGTTTCTTGCCCTGCCCCAGGCTGGGGAGCCACACCTCCACCTGTACACCTGTTTTTACCAAAACGCCAGAGGAAGGGGTGTGTGTGTGCGCGTGTGAAGACAGATGAAAAAACAAAATTCTGGGATAGATAATGTAACAAATGACCCCTCTTGGTGGGTGAGCAATGGCCACACACCAAACTGTGATGAGAAAGAGGGTTGGAAACTGGCTCTGAGCAAACTAGTCTGCACCACAGTCTCTGCCCATGTTGTTTTTTCTTCCACAAGAGCAGTCACTCAAGTAGTTGAAAAAGGAGAGCACTCGCCATCCCCTCTTCCTCACCCTTTGCCACTTGTGATGCTGAACCAGGTATCAGAATGAGAGGTGATCTGTTGCTCAGCATCATAGGCAGCAAGAGGAGGACCCCCTTACTGTCTTGGCTGCTTCCTGCGTTCCTGTCTGGGTGTCCAATAAGTGGTTGGGAGAGAAAGGGGTCCTTCCACTATTGGGCTATTGCTGCCGGGATTTCCCCCCCCCCCCCCAGGACCTAAGTGACAAAAGCACAAGCAGCGCGTTGGTGGGGTTCAAAGCTGTTTGCGTTCTAGTGCAAGTGCAGAAGGAGCGTGCCTGTTAGCATGGAGAACTGAAATCCTTCATGCTGACAAGCATACTCTCCCTGCACTCTCACCAGAGCACAAACAGCTGGCAGGGTGATCTGCTGTTGCTAGGGATACCAGGGAAGGAGAAGCTGTGGCAGGGAAAGCATCCGTTTCAAGGGTCCTCTCCCTGCCAATCTAGAGTCCTACCTTACACTTAGCTGTTGTAAGAAACAGCACAACAGCTATGTGTAAGTGGGGAGCACTTATGGCCACCTTACAGCAAAGGATTTTTTTTAGAAAAACTACTGAGCATGTGCAAAATGGCTGTCGGGGCCATTCTGCACACGTGCAGGCCTTTTCCAAAATGTCACCAGTAGTGATGGCACCATTTTGGAAGAGCGCAGCCTGCACATGTGCAGAATGACTGCTTTTTTTAAAAATGGCACCGACGCCCCTGGCACCATTTTGGAAAAGGGCTACACATGTGTAGAATGCCCTTGGTGGTCATTTTGTGCATGTGCAAAGCATTTTACAATTTTTCTCGAGATTCTCACAAGATCTCGGCATGTTACCAAGATCTTGTCGAGATCTCAGTAACGTTTCTTGATTCTCATGAGAAACTCATGAGAATCTGAATGATTCTCAGTTCAGCCCAACCCTCCATAGCTAGTTTCACACTCATGATGAACAAATAAGGAAATGCCTCCTATGTTATTTTTCATAACAACTGCTTAGCTGCCCATTCTTTTTTCTTTCATGCACTGGACGTACCTGCTGCATTGAAGCATATAACTAAACCACCTTTGACTAATAGCCTATTTAACTCATCAATACGGATCTTAAACATAAAATTCTGGTCCTGTGCTCAAACAATTGCTTAGTTTCTTAAAACAGCAAAGAGCAAAAACAATAAAGTAACTTATTTTATTACTTTTTTAAAATAAGTAGTAGTAGTAATAATTTATTGTTTATGCCATGGCCATAACAAAGTAACAAAGTATTAAAATTACAACGCAATTTCTACAAAACATAAAATATACAAAAGTATATACCCTAATCCCACCAACACTGCCCTTCGTAGAATCCACCTTTCTACCCCTTACATCTCTACTTGCCAGGTGATTCATGCCATAAAATATAATAACCCAATCCACTGCTTCACTATTCAACCAACCCAAACGCCCCGGCTGTATACATTGGGTAATAAGGG
The DNA here is from genome assembly GCA_003113815.1 of Sphenodon punctatus. Classification (NCBI taxonomy): domain Eukaryota; kingdom Metazoa; phylum Chordata; class Lepidosauria; order Sphenodontia; family Sphenodontidae; genus Sphenodon; species Sphenodon punctatus. The sequence continues at coordinate 778,521 of QEPC01006248.1, forward strand.
AGATAACACCACATTCCTATATAGATAACATGGGGAAAATAGAGCCAGGCGCAAAGATGAACGCCCCCACCTCCCAGCTCCCATTGAACTCAGCTAGTCATGTTTCCTCATAGACAGCCCTTAGTCTAATAAAAATTTTGCAGTCTTGCGGCAGCTCTTGACATAGCCGTATCCCTGCTGCTAAGAAGCCTTCATAGTAGTATATCGGTGTCTGACTCACTCACCTCTCGGAGGCAACGCTCCAGGAGCATTAGTCTCAGATCTGAAAGCGCAGGACAACGTAGCAGCACATGGCCACACGAGTCCATTTCAGGGAGGACGCACAGCTGGCAACGCCTTCCCTCTCTTGGAATACCCCCCCACCGACCCTCCAACATAGTTGAGGGGTAGACATTACATCTGAGACATGAGAAGGCTTTGTGTAATTCGTAGTCCTGCCATCGGAACAGATAGTTTAATTCCCCTCTTTCCAAACTTGGGGGGGAAATACACTGGAGCAACCCTCTGGCTTGACAGAAGAGAGGCTTCATTTTGCAAGTCCTGGTCCTTTACTCTCCTCCTCACTAGTGACATAGCCCTCTCTGGGCCCAAGTGCTCCAGAGCCTCTTTGGTAAACCCCAACAATTTCACTCACGCCTCCACTTGCCCTGACCAAGAATCAAAAAGGCCAGCCTCCACCCCCTGGACCAGTAGAGACTTCCCTTGTAAGGGGAACATAACCACTCTGATCCAATATTTCAGGAGCACCTGGGAAGCCTGGTTCAGGGACTCGAGGTCTCTTGTCGGAGCAAAACCGACGGTGTACCTCGTGGGACCCCCAGGATCGAGTATAGAAATTGATTCTGAATCCATTCTAATTTATTCAGAAAAAGAAGCCCTCACACTGGGATGGCGTATAGACATTGCTCAATTGTTTTAGCTCTAAAAAGCCGTAAGGCTGGCAACACCAGTTTCCCCCCTTGAGTGAAAAAGTATTTTACGATAGCAGCAGCGGAGCTCTTGCATTGAGCCACCACTGCCCTATAGTGAGGCTTCCAACTCAATGAGGCAGACACAATTACCCCCAAATACTTACATTCTTTTACTTGTTCAGTGGGGCTACCCCCAATGGACCATCGATGCAGAGTACCCGGACCCCTCTTCCCCAAAACCATAACTTTGGTTTTACCGAAATAAGATGTTGTGTTCATTTTATGCAAGATACATCTGTATTTGGAAAACAGTATTGTCTGTGTCAAATGCAACTTGTAAACTCTTTGGAGCAGAGAAAGAGGGTGGAGGTAATGTGAGGAGCTGAAAAACTAATCTTCAAGGCTAATTTTCTGATTCAGGAAAACTCTTTCCTGACTAGCTACAGACTAGCTTACCTGACTAGCAAGGTGACTAGCTACTGTCCACAAGGCCAATCCAACGGGTGGATGTGAGGGAAGCAATTCACTTCTCCTTCAAGTTCCCATCAGCCACTAACCTGCCAAGCAGGAAACTCTTAAACATGACCAGAGCACTTTCAATTTCAAACCACTCTAGCTGGAAGCTATTCGGGGCTCCTCCCTCTTGATATTTCCCATCTTGAGCAGGAGCAGCAACAGTGCAGTCACATCACTAGGAACAGGGGATCAAGTAGGAAATTTGTAGCTCATGGCATGGTATGCGGGTTGTCTGCAATTTTGATAACCAGGAGGCAGAGGGCACTGAGAAGGTAATATTTTCCTTTTCCTTCCCCCAGTCGAGTTTTTATCACCTAGATTATTTCATAAATTTTTTTACTTGAAGTTTCACTTTTTTAAAGTAAGAAAGACGTATTCATTTTATGTAAGATACATCTGTATTTGGAAAACAGTATTGTCGGTGTCAAATGCAACCTGTAAACTCTTTGGAGCAGAGAAAACGTCTTCATCTCTGTATGGTGCCAAGGATGCTGTCAGCACTCAGCAAGTAATAAACGATAATGCTTTTTCTAGTCCATCATTTACATGCTGAGATATCATGTTCTACTGCCAGCTTTCTTAAAAAAGTCAGCACAAGTCAGTATGAGAGGGGCTTCGATGACTTGCTACAGAGTTAATGCCAGGAAGTCAGTTCGTGAGGATTTTTCCATTCAGATTATTCCAGAAGTGGACTGGACTCTTTGGGCACTTTCTCACGTTACTTGCTATGCATGATTTGCGTCTGGGAAAGAACCTGGAAGGCAAAGCATGCATGAGGTTTGTAACGTGAGACACCCCACCCCTGTATATTTTTTGCCAGCAATCCTGCAGGGGATTGCACAGATGGATTTTCCAACTCTGCAGTCCCCCGCAGGATCACTGGCAAAAATGCATGGGGCAGTGGTCCCACGTTACAAACCCGGTGTATGCTTTGCCCTACAGATTCTTTCCTAGAGGCAAATCATGTGCAGTATGTAACATGGGAAAGCACCCTGTGTCTCTAAGGCCCTTTTTGCATGAATGCCGCCCCCCACCCCCACCCCGCTGCCCACATGTGCATGGGGGGGCATCCATGCTATCATCATGGTGGGTGGGGGTGCGTGCATGCTCCCACCCTCCACCCATCATCCACGCATGGAGCAAAGGGGGCCAATGGTGGATGTTCCATACGTGGAGGTGGGTGGGCATCCATGTAATGGGCCACCCACCCGCTGCAGCACCCACCCATTCCCCCCGCACTGTCGTCCCGTTTGAAAAGGGCTGAAGAGAGGGCACACACACTTCTCAGGGAGTTTCAACAACACAACCCCATGCAATGTGTTTCATATCTCTCACCTGTTGGGTGGACATCATCAGTAATTATTAGCCATTACAGTTCAGTACAGAATTGGCTAAAAGGTCAGACATTTCTAAGCCTCATCTCTCTTATTACTAGTGGAGTTTAAGTATACTTAATGAAAAAATACCACAATCAGTGTATTCCTTTAAACAATTGTTTTATTTTGATTACTTTAAAATATCCATATAACTAATTATCATGGCCACAGTCCTCAGACAACTGACTCCAGAGGAGACCTATTGAAGAAGGAGTCTATTGAAGCTCCATCAATGGGTCTCCCCTTGGAGTCAGTGGTTTGAGGACTGAAGCCCATGTTGCTGTCTGTCCTCGCAGTTAATTTGGCTTCAGATATCTGAGAAAGCGATTTACTCCTCTTTCTCCTGCTCCACATGGGCTTTTAAAATGAGACTTTAAAACATGTTTTTGACAGAGTGGATCCATTTATGTTTCAGTTCTCTTATCTTGTAAAAGCAATAGACAAAGTTGAAATAACTCGTACTTACTATGAACTTGACTTACACAGAACTATTCTAGGACTGTCAAAACTCCCATTGAAAAATAACCAGAGGAAAATAGAGGGAAAAGCTTACTTTTTAAAAAAAATACAAATAAGTAAAAAAAAAAAATGAATAGATTGATTGTAATGCACCTGAGTGATTAAATAAGCCATAACAACCCCCTCCCCCGTTTTCTCTTTCCAGAGCTGATACAAATGTATGTGGGAAAGAGCAAGAGAAAGCAGTAGTGAGACTATCAGATCAGCAAGTAGGTTACTAATGCTAGCAACATAGGGTTGTCATCACCGATCTACGTTTTACCCAGATAGTCCAGGAATTAGGAGTTTTTGTCTATGGTCTTGTTTGACATATGACCCAGACACCAAATGTCTGGAAATTGGTCTTACAGGATGAGTTGGTATTGCAGGTGTTTGGAAATAAGGGACTTCTTTTGTAACTCAACCTCAATGTTAGGTAGGTGGCTATTTGAAATATGCATATTAGCTGATGCAAATTTGTGCAAAATAGCTCTTGTTTTCATCCCCAGGACTAGCAGCATCCTAAGTGACCTAGAGATGAATCTGAAGGACAGAAATCTTGTATGTCAGGAGCAGAGTCCATATCAGATATCATCTCTCTGGGACTCATAACTTGTTAAGGCAGATTAAGATTGCACTCTTCTGCTGACAGCATTACATGTTAGCAGAATGATTGACTGACAGCACACCAGCAAACTGTTCAGCAAATCAGTACAACCTGCTCTAGAAGAACCATTTGACAAGACAAGAAAATATGGCAAATGCCACTCTTCACATTCTCTGTCCCGGGACCGCCTTGGGCCCTGCTATTTTCTCTACTTCTGGGGGCCTCTCAGTGGTCCTTATTTTCACCAGGGCAGGGAGAAAGGCCCCCACTCTCTTCGAGGGGGCCCCCAAACATGACCATCTCTAGGACCCCAGAGAGGGTTCCCTGAGTAGACGGAACCATGGGGACGGGAGTGGGACCACCAGGGCCCCCAAAACCACAACTTGTCTTTGCCTTGGCCCCCACTAATTCTAAAGCTGACCTTGACACAAAACTGACTAGACTGTTGAGAGTAAGCACCTCTGCCTTTTTGTCTTTGCAATGACTTGGGAAGCTGGGGAAGCCATGGTATGCTGGTTCTAAGTAATGAAATATCAAGAAGTACATTTTTCTTAATATCAAACAATACTGAAGCAGAGTTGGACAAAAGGACCATGTGCTGGGTTTATAGCTGGATGTGGTGTGTTTCCTTCGGGCCACTTACATAAGAAAACTATATGTGTCATATCAGAAATGCAGAACCAAGTCTCTACTTGTGCTGTACCCTGTTATGTGCTACACAGGAGGAGGACTATTTAGTAGCCTGAGAATGATGCTTTGATTTCTAAGCTACTGGCTCAGATTCTTCCAGTAGCCCAGTCACAAGTCTTTTGCAGGACCAGGATTGCACTTACTGTTTGTGCCTCCCCAGTCTGCCACAGCTGTTCTCTTAGCTGATCTCATGTCTTTCATCTATGTTGCTGAGGATGTGTCTTCTTGACTGATATTGTCTCTGGGGAATTATTTGGTTTTTATTCCCTCAGACCTCTGTCTGAGGTCCTCAGACCTCCACGTGAGAACAATGTTCATGTTCCCTTCCCTTGGTGGTTTGTCTAAGTCCAAGTCTGATCATCGTCTCGAAACAATGTAAGACCTTTTTATTTGGTCAGGCATTTGGCAAGCAGGGATAGGGTTGGTTGAGATGGGGGGGGAGTTAGGTGGCTTACAAGCAATAAAAACATCTATAAACGCCCCTTAACTCCCCCTTTAGTTGGAGTGGGGCTAAGGGGCCTTTTTAGATGTTTTTATTGCTTGTAAGCCACTCTGAGCCTTAATGGGAAAGGTGGCTTATAAATTTAAATAAATAAATGTTTCCCTTTCTGAATGGGGGGATGGGGGTGGAGTGGTATTGGTTGGCTGTTGTGAGGGGATTGAGGTGGGTTGAATGGTTTGGTGTTATGTTTGTGTTTTAATGTCTATCTTTTATATGAGTTTAGATGTTTTTATATGTTTTATTTTGTAAGCTGCCTTGAGCCTTTTTAAGGGAAAGGCAGGATATTAATTTGAATAAATAAATTTTTAAAAATATGGATGGATGGTCCTGGCACTGGAGTCCGTTGTCTGTCACTTTGCTGGTCCCTGGTCTGGACAGCATCTCCCATGGTGACATTGGCTCAGCATCTGTGGCCTTCAACTGGGCACCTCCTTTACCAAAGTCCTGAGCCTTGGGTTATCACCCACTCTGGGGTCCTGTGAACCCTAACCCAACTTTGACATCAACCAGAATGAGTCCTCCAAGACAGACTGCACTAGGCTCTCATTTCTGTTGCTTCTTCCCTGTGCCCTTCCTCCCAGTGCTGTCTGGCCCCTATCAGACCTCTAGTGGTGTTTCTAATTTCCAGGTATTACCCCCTGAGCTTCCCTGGCCTGAGGCGGATCTCTCATTGGGATTCCACCCATGCTTTAGCATGGGTTCTTCTTCTGGAGGTGTACCCCTCACACTAGGTCTCCCATGTCCTGTCCCAGTCCAACAGTGCCTCCCCCTGACACTCTGAAGTCCTGCCTGGCCCCCATGTCCTACCACCACACAGCCAATCATGTCCTATAGCAGGGATTCCCAGTTACCATGGAAGGAACCAGCTCTTCCATGTTCAGGGTGATCCCCCTACTGACCTCACTCTCCTCACCTGCTCTTTTCCACTCATCTTAGGTTGATCCACCAGCCTCAACCACCTGCTCTCCCCAGTAGACCCCATCTTTTCCATAACAGTGCCTTCCATAACAGAGGCCTCAGTGTTGCATGCCCTTACATGCATCATTACTAGGGCTACAAATTTGTCATAGAAATTTTCTTTAAAAGTCATGAGTTGGTCATGGCAGGAATGAGAAAAAGGTGTGGAAAACTCATGGGTCATTTTTTTTTTGTAACTTTTATTCAATATTGTATTTTGTAATACCCCCCCCCCCGATTGTAACCCCAGGGATTAGATTGTAAGCGCCCCCCAGCACAGATTGTAACCCACCCAGCACAGAATAGAAGGAGGGGGAAAACACACACCACCCCTTAGATTTTAAATCCAAGGGATTGTAAAGTCTAGGAATGGGCAAACAGATCGTGGTTCGGGTTCAGCTGTTGGTTTCGTCTGCGTTCATTTCATCCGTTCGGTTCGTCAGTTCGGTTCGGCTGCGTTCGGTTCGTCCGTTCGGTTAGTTCGCTGGGTTCGGGTTCGCCCATTCGGTTGGGCTGTTCTGTTCGGCTGTTCTGTTTGGCTGTGTTCGGGAAATGTTATGGGTGGTTTTTTTTGTTTTTTATATGGTTTTTTGGTTTTTTTATTGGGTTTTATATGGTTTTCTTTTGTTTTTTATTTGGTTTTTTGGTTTTTATATGGGGTTTTTTAAATTATTTTTTTAATCTAATATTATATGTGTATATATATATATACACTAAATCTAACTGCTATTAACTATTCTAAATGCTATGAACTAAATGGATTATCTAATAACACAGGCCTACTCCTACAAACACTAAAACTAAATCACTAACGGTATCTCTATCACTAAGCTAGCTCCCACAACTACTATCCCTAACCTATCTCTCTCTATATGGAATGGGGGGAATCACAAACACAAGGTTTCAGTTTATGGTTTAAGTTTCATTTCATTACAAAACTGAAATGAAACTTAAAGCAATCTAATAATCATACTCAACACCTGCTGTTTAGGAACAGTGACTAGCTCAGAAGGTGTTGGGAAGGGGGGAGGCAGATAGTTTCATTTCTTGCAAGCCTCTCCACCCCTGGTGCCTGGAAGTCTGCTCCTCAGTGACTAGTACTACCCCTCCCTGTCACCTTACAGTGAAACTTTTTTTGCCACCCAAACATGATCCAAACTGACCGAACTGTTCGGCCATTTCGCCGTTCGGTATGTTTGGTATGTTTGTGTTTGGGTTCGGGTTCGCATTTGGTCGTCCGAACAGGCCGAGTTTGGGCCAAACTCCGAACTTCCGAACCGCGTTCGCCCATCCCTAGTAAAGTCCTTTAAAAGCCCCTGGGTTAGATTGTAAGCCCAAGCAGGGGATAAAGGCAGAGAAAATGCTGCCTTCTCCTCTTGGGTGCCTCTTGAAGCTCTGATAATGGTAACGTTCTCTGCCTCTGATTCCGCTGCCACACCATGCCATGCCGCCACTTGACCATGCCCAAAGCTCCGTCCTCCACAAGAAACAACACTGAGGAGGGGTTTGGAGCTCCAGGGAGAAACCGTGGCTTTACCCAGTGGTGCCCAGCATGCTGTTTTCACCGGCTTCTTGCCATGTCACCATGTCTCCACAGCCAGGGAGGGGTTTGGAGCTCCAGAGACACACCATGGATCTTCTTAGCACCTTTGAGCATGCTCTTCTCACCAGCTTCTTGCCGGCTCTGCTCTTCAGTTTGTGGGAAATCTTGAAAAACTTTGAAAAAATCACAGAAGTCATAGGAAGATCTCAAAAGTCATGGAGGGATGAAAAAGTCACTAAAAATGTGACTTTTGTCATGACCATGACAAATTCTTAGCCCTAATCATTACATACCCTGCTAGCTGTTCCTGGGGGAAAACTCCAACCCTGTAGCTGTCACTGGTGGCTCTCCTCAGACTGGGATCTCCTGCACTACATCTCAAGCTTCCAGTTACCTAATCTTCATTGCCCACATGTGAACTAATTAACCACCAACCATGCTAATAAACCCCTATCTGGGCCTTTGGAGACCAGTGGCAGGGTGCTGACTAGTCATGGACTTACCCAAGGACTTACTGCAAGGACTTATCCAAGGCTCCCTGTTGTATGAAGTCAAAGTTGGGTGTATATGGCAAACTCCATGAAGCTTGAAGAAGTACTTAAATGAATACTTAGCTAACATTAGAAAATTGCAAACAAAGGTTAGGTGAGAAGTTTAGCAGCAAAACTTAGGACAAGAAAATGTCTTGCACTTCACAGATCTACTAAAAATATTTAAAATTCCTACATTTGATGAAATAAAGGAGAAAACAGTAAAACACTTCCCAGGAAATAAAATTACTGCCATGATGTACTTAGAAGAGACCATATACATGGTATAAATGGAAGAAAAAAAGAAACAATGACAACTGTGAGGAAAGAGTCTTTGTGTCTCATTTACAGAAGGGAAAACTGAGGTACAAGAATGTTATGAGTATTTCTTATGGCAGAGATGGAGAGCCCCAGTACCGTGGGTTTAATATGACCCACAGATAGTTTTCAGTTGTTCTTTTTCCAGTTCTTTGACTCTGAGTACCTGCCCTCAAGCACTGAAGGAGCACACTCAGGAGTAGGGCTGATGCGGCAGCAGCTGTTACTGCGCTGCGATTCCATTCCGCCATTGCGGAATTGCCCACGCCACACCGTGGCTTTTCTGCTGACATTCTGCTAATTCTGCCAGCATTCTGCAAATTGCAGGATTGTGGAAAAATTGTGGAAACTGGCAGAAAACCGCTGTTCTGCTATTTTGTGGCGCTGGCGGAATGGTGGAAGTAGCAAAAATGTCATGTTTCCGCTATTTTGCGAAGCCTGTGGAAGTAGCGGAATGAAATTAGTGGAACTGCGGAAGTAGCAGAATGAAACTAGCTGAATGAAAGCCTCTGCCACACCGTACCACTAATTGTGGAAACGCTGTTTCCGGCAAAAATAGCTACCGCTGCGACATTCCACTACAGCCCTACTTAGGAGGAAGAAAGAAAGATGAGACATACACTCAAAGACAGGAGATGAATCCATGGCACAGATTCATTATCTCGACCCTGCCCTGTCTTGAGCACACCACTTAAGCCACCACTTAAACCTGCCAGATCACTGATGGGAAATTCCTGGACACAATTTCTCATCCATATTCCATTTTCCTGTGCCATATACTTTGATAGGCAATCAATAGATGCTCCATAGAGCATAAGTTGTTCATAGTCTGAACAACTATACCACTTCATGAAAAAAATATAGCTGACAATTATTTGAAAATTAATTTAACACGGCAAAATACAATCTCTCAGACATTTTGTATATTAATACCATACACAATCAAAATGCGAGTGTACCATATGTAAGAATGCTACAATCAAGCTGCTTCTTTAGGACAGGTGTGGGAAATCTCCAACATGCAGCCCATTTCTGATCCATGGATGCCCACCCCTCCAGCCCGATTCACCGAAGCCTGGTGTCCATGCTCTGCAGGCCACCAGAGGCCCACCAGCCAACTGCAGGGGGAAGAGCTTCTGCTCTTGTGGCTATGTCCCCTGTGTAGGAGGTCATGCTCCCCACAGGTTGTGGAGCCCTGGAGGAGTTTGGATCCAGCCCACGGTAGGGCAATGGTTCCCCACCCTTAGTTCAGGACCTTGGACTTGGACTGCAGTGACTTTGTTAGCACTATTCTTCCCCTAGCCAAGCATGGTACATCACATGCGATGGAGGAGGGTGTCAGAAGGGAATTATCAGATGATTCCACATTAACGAAGTTCAGGAAAAAGGCACAACGTTAACAAGTGCAAAGTGATCTCAGTTTGTTTTTGTCTAATGTCAAAGCAACATTTTAAAATGAATTTTACCCATTTAAGCTAGTACACCTTGAGTATACGGTCCAGGATAGCTGTCCTGGACACAGACAAGCAGCACCATTGCTGGACCATCCAGGACAATCCTGGACATCTGGCAACTCTACTTAAGCAACCTCCACTCACAATTCCTATCCAGTCAATGGTGCTGGTACAAATTTTCAAACTGACCTGCAGCAAGAAAAAGTTCCCTCACACTGACTAAAATACACAAAGTGTGAAGCTGGTGAACTTTGAAGGGGAAACCCAGCGCATGGTTCAGTTCTCTGCTGTGACCATGAACCTTCATTTGCCAGTTTAGGCTAATTTTGACAATTTGTACTTACTAAAACTATGTCAGCTCCAGCATATATTTGCTATACAATGAGCCTACTGACAAACTCCAGTTAAACCATCTTGTTCCCAGGTGTGAAGAAGGGTACCAAATCCTAGAACATCACAGCATATAATTAGTAGTAATGGGGTTATGATAACAAAAGGAATAAAAACATGACTATTTGTAAATACCAAATCAAGCACATTTTTGGCAGCTAGCTACATGTACATTTGAGGTGTGCCTTGCCACTGATTCATCTGCAGCAAACATGACATGCCTTTTTTTTTTTAACCTTATCTATGGACTCTGAGTTAGGGAAAACGCTAGGAAATAAGATTACAGCTTGATTTGTAGCAATACTTTCTTCTTCTGCGCTGTCTACATATGCTCATATATGTGCTTGAAACTGCTGCTAGTATAGATACTAACAACAGCATCTATTGGACTATCTAATGGTCGCTGCTATTAATACTTTCCTCTACATCTACAAAAATGAGAGAGAGAGAGAGAGAGAGAGAGAGAGAGAGAATCTAATAAATTAGGATTCTCGTCATGAACTTTCCCTTATTCTCTCATTAGTACGTGTGAACAATATTTGAATGAATGGTATCTGAATGCTAGGAATTATGGAGAAGAGAGTTTTTGATATTCCTTATAGTACATACCAGTAGTATGAGACAGCTTGTTCCCAGACGTGCTGCATATCTATTCTTTCCTTGAGGATATGGAAAGGGAGATCGGATAGGGATCATTTCACTCATGTTGTTTCAATGCATCCTCACACGACATTCGCTGTCCTTGATATATTCCATCCCTTCCATTAGTGATGAATTGCATCAGACACTACTGGTTTTCCTTGACTGGTTTCAACTGATATTTAAGATGTTTTCTTGTTACCTATTTTCCCCTCCTCCTTTCACCATCTTCTGTATTTTCCATTTGCTGTCATCGAACTTACCTCAGCTGAGCTTGCCTTCCATGGGGGTTTTCCCTGTCTCCTACATTTGTTCTGATATTTTAAGGAGACAGAAGTAATATTAATGCATTAAAAGTATAGCAAATGTATGTTCTGAAAGAGTTAATCTAATCCACACCACACAATTATACTAAAACCAAGAAAGGTATCAAACCAATATAGTCACTCCATTTCCCCCAATAGTTTGATTTATTTGGGCACAATACGGTGTTGAGCTGAACTGTATCTTTCTACAGAAGCTCGTTCATATCTTTTTCAAAATGGGCTATCAACTGAGTCTAGCTAATTCTTGTGTAATATAAACAAAGGTCCACTTTGCATAACCTTATTAAACACTGAGGAGAGTTGTACTCAACGTATTTACTTTCTACAATGACAAGAACCAACCCAGTAAAATGTCCAGAATAAGACTGAACAGCTTTCACTTCAGATAATGGAATAAAATGTGAAATGCTGAACTACAGCATCAGGCATAGCAGTTTGGCAATGCACGGCTAGTTTTGCAAGGACGAACCATAACTGTTTAATTAACATGGGGTGCTGACTCCAAGGGTTTAAGTCAACAGACTGAGAAACTTCTCTGAGAGGAAAGCAATTACAAACCTACAACAAAATATTATTTGAATCAACGGTCAACAGAAGAAAAGCAATCAGCATCTAAGGTGAGAGTCTCATACTTTCCTTGCCCCTGTTGTGTTTAGCTTATGAAGCAACATGTAGGGGCAGTTCCTTTATAATGGCTGCACTACTATAAAGACACCCAGAGCTTCAGCTTTTCTTTCTTGCCTTCCTTCATCATTTTATAGTTAAAGTCACTAAAAAAAACAATGTTGTAAATTATAGCCTTTGATTTTAGCTGGAATGCAAGAAATCTGAGGCACAGATTTTTTATTATTATTTTTTTGTCTTGATTACTTGGCTTTGTCCTATCAATCATGATTATAGTCCTGTTACAATAATTAGGGCTTTTAATCAATTTCGAAACCACATTGCTCAGTAGACTGTGAAGTACAGTTAACGTATGTCATGAGAGAGTTTATGCTGAAAATGACTAGAAATAATGCTTCTTGCAGATGGTGGGTGTGTTTGTGGGAGAAAGAGTGAGATCACCTTCTTATCAGGCTCGAGCATTCTTTCAGTACGGCACTAAAATAATTATAACCATGCACTTGACAAACTGAAACATAAATTACCTCTCAGTTGGATACTATTACACAACAGTTACTGAAGCCCTACTGGCATTCAAAGGAGGAAATATCTTCCCGTAAATTATATTTTTCCTAAGCATACAAAAGAAATTTTTCCTTTGCAGTGAGTCTCTGTTATTATTTGATAAGGTGACCTTGTGCCGTAAAAACAACACACTCAATGGATTAGTGACAAGCACTGCCCCCTCCAATGTAGGTACTTTAAAACCACTTGGCTGCCTCAGTGATCTCAGTAAAATACCTTGGCATTGCCTGCATAAGGCAGTAGCACCCTACAGAAAAGCAGTCCAATTGTATAGCTGAACTTTTGCTCTCCAAAAAGTATCCAGTATATTTGAGCTGAGAAAGAAGAAAATTATTTTTGTTCTAATACTATCCAAAGGTCCCATCCCTATTCAGGAATCAGAGCTACGTAATGCTAAGCGTACGATTGAACTATTCACTAAAAACAAAAACCCTAAATAAATGTGTGGTAAAGTTGTTACACAATCCTGAGTCAAGCACTAACAAGAATAGAAATGGTTTATGTTTCTTCTGTCACTTCTTCAGGTAACCTAACAAACGACATTCCCCTCTCTTACTTCTGCTTCGCATAATCTGCTAAAACACAACTTATCTTAGACATAATGGAATGCAGGAAAAGCTTAACTACACTCAGGGAACCCCAACTCTGCCTTTACCTGCCAGTCAAAAGATGCTAGTATTTATTGTAGGCAAGGAAGAAATATGACACAGTTAAGGGCTTTCCTATATGCTCAGAGTTATTATCTTGTTTTTAGCAGGGCTGTTTTACATGTCCTCTATAATCACCATTGCTTAATTTAGCAGATGTTTGAAACCTCTGCAATTCCCCTTAGAGGTATGGAACATTGTTATGTTATTTTATACATAGATTTAAAAGCAGAAGAGATGCTGTTTATCCAGTATAAATAAAAGTGGTATTTCTATAGCTTTTTAGATCTTTCTGATCATGGACATATATGAGGCACTTTTCTTGCATTTTAAGGGTGCTTTCAAATGTGATGATGGCCTGCTTTTTCATGGTTTCTCCTGCTTTGGCATGGGGGCCAATGTCACATTTGAGAGTGGCCAGGAAGAAGCCACCAGATGTTTCAACAGCATAGAGGCTAACCATGGTGGTGGCTAGCCCAGGTTGTGACTCAGGGAAATCCCTGAGCAGCTAGACACCACGGCTGGGATCCGGCTGTCAGACATGGAGTAGATCAGACTTTCACATCTGAAAGCCCACAATCCGGAGTAGCGAGCGAGCGTGCGTGCGTGTGTGCGTGTGTGCGTACACGCGCATCATGGAGGCTGTCATTGGCTGCCTGGCTGTCTGTCAGCCGGTGGGAAGGGCTACTGCATGCCGTGTGGGGGCAGGGTTGGATGGGCACATATCTGCACGTCTCCCCTCCCCACCTGGGCCACTGTCATGGTTGTTTGGCAGCCGGCCTAGACCCTGATCGGAGTGACAGTACTCACCACCGCCTGGATACGTCCATGGCAGTGGTGAACACTGTCACTTCTGAAAGCACTCTATGTTACAATTGCCTTTCTTATATAAGTGCTAAGAAGCAAGGTGCATGGGAAAATATATTAAACATTCAAAACTGTTCAGTGCTTGTTCCAGACTTGAACTTAGCCTTCCAACTTGCATGCACTTAGCCAGTTACCTGAATGAGAAATGAAAGATAATTATTATCTACCATAAGACTGCAGGCAATTAAAGAACAAGTAGCAAATTTTGATCACAATGTAAACTAGATATAATGCAACAAAGGGTGGTGGCATCTACAGATGGAAGAGTATTTTGAAAGACAAGTGTTACAAAAGTGAGAACGCATGAGACAATGTTATTGTTGGATATTGATCAAGTCCATAAGTTCTAGGTGACGCATAGAAAGCAGTCTAATTGTACAGAAACATTCTATGTCTTGCCAAAGATTGGGGCAACCAGTCCCAATTACCAAGTTGTAACCTAGTAACGTTACACTAAGGAGCAGAGTAGGTGAAGAGGTTTCCTTTTCATATTGCCTTTGTCTCTGCATTGTTAATTTATATTCTATAATCAAAAAACCTTTCTATTTAAAAAAGAAATTAAGGCCCTTGCAATTTCAGTCCTGCTCCAAAAAGCATCCATTACAAGAACTTGCGTGCCACGAAAGCAGCGATAATGATGTAGTAGTACACTATCAAATTGTTCTCCCTTCCAACTTAGGGTCCACACTTCTACACTTAGCCTTGGTATTTCATTCCCAATCTTCTGCCCTTTTCAGGATGGCAGCAACACTGAAGCTAGAAAACAGGAGTGGGTCAATGGGTAGCCTTTATACGTGTTCAGGAGAACAAGACAGTCTTAATTTCTGTGCCATGTAAGCAGTAAAAATGTTGGACAGTCTCACATATTGTGCTCACTTGGAACTCCGGCTCCATGCACCCAGACCCATGCAGAGAGGCTCTTTTCTTCTTTCAGTGGTTCCATAATTCTCACAACTTGGTTGCGTGCATGTACCCTTCACAGTTGTGAGACCATACAGAGTCATCTCGAAGAACCTTGGTTACAAGGATGCTTTGAGTGGCTCCTTAATTCTCAGAACTGTGAAGGGTGCGTGTGCAATCCAGTGCAAAAATGTACAGAGCTATTTAGAAGAATCTTGGTTACAAGGAAAAGAATGTTGCTACCTTGTAACTAAGGTTCTTTGAGATGGCTACACACGTTCTCACAACTGTGAAGGGTGCATGCACACAACCCAGTTGTGAAAACATACAGAGCCATCTCCAAGAACAAGCTGGCTCCCTACCCTGCACCAGCGCCAATCAGCTGATTGAAGCAGCATTAGAAGCTGACAGCAGATGACTGGTTAGAAAAGCTTCCCTGCTGCACAGCACACTGTGTGGGGAAGCTGAGGCAGGCATGGACTGTGGAGGGAGCAAGTGGCGGCAATAGCAAGGGGCAGGGAGCCAGGGAGGCATCCATCCCAATGACCCAAAACCCCAAGACACAATCGCCTCAAGCCCCTTTGAGGGAGGGAGGGAGGGAGAAGACCTCATCCTATCAGATGATAGGTGCTGGCATGCAGCCAGAAGCCAATTGGGCATGCACGACATTATGAAGACTCCCACTGACTTCAATGGTTTTTTGAATCTTTCAAAACCCAGGCCCTCC
Source organism: Sphenodon punctatus (assembly GCA_003113815.1). Taxonomy (NCBI): domain Eukaryota; kingdom Metazoa; phylum Chordata; class Lepidosauria; order Sphenodontia; family Sphenodontidae; genus Sphenodon; species Sphenodon punctatus. Next base: position 794,107 of record QEPC01006248.1, read on the forward strand.
TAGCGGACGCTCATTAATTAACTAACCACATTAAACACCAACATAGTCTTGCAACATTAAGTACTGATGTTTTTTAAAAAGCATCTTAAATGCAGAAGTAAAAACATTTTCTTCTCTGAACCTTTCAACTGCAATAACTTTTTTTGTCTCTTATCTGATTTGCATGAAATGCGGACAGGTGATATCCCACATCCTAGTGACTTTCCTTGCCAAATGTCACATAAATAGGACAACTGGTGCCAATTTTATTTTAAAAATAGAACATTCAGACTTTATAATGGAGACTGTATACTGGTCTTAACTATGAAGCGCTCCATAATTACAGTAGTGCCTCAAGATTAGGGCTACCAAGTAGTACTTCCAGGTACTTGGGCCGATTTCTGAAGTTCCAGGTAATCAGCCCGGGTACTCAGCAGCCCTTTGGTGCTGTTTATGAAGTTCTGAAATTCAGAAATGGAATTCCTCGGAAATTCAGAAACTGAATTTTCTCAGAACTCTTTGGAACTTTGGAACACAGAAACTCGGAAAACAGTTTGCAACTGCATAGAGAAATAAATCCCACCAAAAGCCAGCCAGCTCAGCAGACAAAATTAAGGAACCAGACACTCAATCACCCCCCCGCCACATGGGCACCCTCTCATTTTTAAAAAAAGTATGGCATTGGTACTACTGAGGCACTGATAACTTGAACAGACCTGGCAAGGGGAAGTGGAGCCAGGCAGAGAGATGCCTCTGGCCTCATGGTTCCAAGCAGCTGACAGAACAGTAGAAGTTATACTTTACAATTAGGGTCTGTTGGGCCATGCGGCAGCCACAGCCTTGGTAACAAAGAAAGTAGACAACACACACAACCCCACAAAACAGTGTGCAACTGTGTGGAGAAATAAATCACACCAAAAGCCAGCCAGCCCAGCAGACAAAATTATAACACCCACAAGAAAGAAACAAGACATTCACACACACACACACACACACACCTGCAGGGGCACCCTCTTGGCACGGCATTGGTACTGTGGCACTGGCAACTTGAACAGACCAGGCAAGGGGAAGTGAGCCAGGCAGAGAGATCCCTCTGGCCTCATGGTGCCAAGTGCCAACTAAGCAGCAGGCAGTAGCAATCCCAATTTATTTATTTATTTCAAAAAGCATAACATGGAAAAAAGTACCTGTAACCCCCATTCCCCAGCATTGACCCTATGGACAGACCAGGCCAAACCATACCATGCCTAACAGGCCAGGGCCAGGCCAGCAACCCCCCGCCAAGCACACAGCCAAATTCACCAAACAGAATGAAAAATGGCTGCAGCCACTTTTATTTTGCCCTGCCAGTCAATCAAAACTTGCCATCTGGCTTGGCCAACCAATCAAAACTTGCCATCTGGCTTACCATCACTCAACTTTCCCCTCCCATATCCCCCTCCTACGAAATATGGCACTAAGGTGGCATTCAGATGTTCAGTTTGTGTCCGAATTTTACAAAATCTGAATGTATCTTGCATGTCTGAAGTTCCCAATTTGAAATATTGTCATCAATATCACACCTAAGTAATCCGCAGTTCAAAGCTAGTTAAACCTACCTGCTGTCCGATTGAAATAAATCCTCTCTTTACAGCAGTGTGAAAGTGACATTGTATTCTTTATTAACTGGTGCAAAATATTTCCTGCATGTGAAGGCAACCGTGCTTCCAAGTGCGCTGTTTTACTCCTGCCCCTATGGGATGCAGCAGCAGCAGCAGCACAGCGGGGAGATCGATCGGACTGGGAGACAACACTGTTTGTTTACAAACATCTCCTCCCCATGTGCGTGATCACATGAGGAGGAGATGTTTGTAAACAAACAGCATTATCTCCCGATCATCGATGTCCCAGCTGCTGGTGCTGCTGGAGCACTACTAGGAGGCAGAGGCAGGTGAGGGAAGGGGTCCGGAGCCAAGGAGGGGAGGTAGAACTTATTAGGGGAGAAGCTGGCTGCAGCCTGCTGCCCAGTCATGCTGTAATTTCCTGTAATTGAACTGCACTGAACAGGCGGGTAAGCGCGTGCTCCAAGAAGGTCTGAATGCTTTATTTCGCTGCAGGAAACAATGTTATGGCATGCATGTGAATGCAACTGGCATTGTTAACAGCTAACTAGAGGTAAACGATTTTTTTTTAAATCCAGATAATTGCTGCACATGTGAATGAGCCCTAAGTTTCATTTCCAGAAGAAGCTCAACTGTTCAGCCATGCGTGCGGTGGCTACCAAAGTTTTCTGAAGTTTTCCAAGGATCATCTTTGGTCCTCGGAACGTCAAACTTCAGACTTTCGGAACGAAGTACCGGAATCTTTGGTGAAATCTGAAGTTTTCCAAAGACCGAGTTTCAGCTCTATTCAAGATGTCAGCTGTAGACCAAGACCTCAGTGGGCTAGACACTCTATTATGGTAAACCAATAAAGAGACAGTCCCTGCTCTGAGGAGTTTATAGCATAAAACAAGATGCAACAAGAACACAGGGCCTGGAGATGTGACTGCATGACAAGGGTGAAATTGTGTGTGTGTGTGTGGGGGGGTGTTCAGAAGGTCATGTACCTCAGAGTGGTTTTTTAAAAAAAACATTTTAAAAAATAAAAACAAAATTTTTCTTAAAGTTTTCTTATTTTTCTTATGTTCTACGTTGTTCCTATGTTCTGCTTTAATGGACATTCTCCTTAAACAAGGTACATCTGGCAACCCTACTTGAAGGCCTGGGAAGTGGCCCCCTACACAGACATTTAAAAAATTTATTTATTTATTTTTAAACCAGAATTGGAATTATTACTCTTTGGGCGCAGGCCTACAGCCACTCAACAGAGTTTTCACACTAAGAACGACAAAATGACTGGAATTATATTTTTTATTGGGTCAACTGCTGTTGGTGAGAATGAGCAAGCTTTCAGGCCACACAGCCCTTCTCCAGGCACGAGGACCCTGTGTGTTCATTCTCTCCAACAGTAGTTGGACTAACAACAGATATCATTCAAACCACTTTGTCTCCCCTCTCTGTCACTTGGGACAACACGGCAACCACACGCTATCTCTTCACACTAAGAAACTGAGGTCACTTTCTCATATTACACAGGAGAAGGAAAACGTCCTTAAGAGCAATCACGACTGTATGCTCATGGGAATTAGCGCATGTAGGAATGTGTTATTCCACTTTTGTGCTGTGAGAACACCTGTGATTGTAAAAATGACATCAGAGGACCCGGTGATGCGCAAGTGTTTTCGTGGCATAAAATTGGAATAGTGTATTCCTACATGTGCTAATTCCCATGAAAATACATCTGCAATTGCTCTCACTAAAGTCCCCTCCATCCCCCGTGTAATGTGAGAAATTGGCCTGAGAGGAAAAATCTAGAACACATTTTGGGAAGTGGGGTGGAATTTACAGCAAGAGTATTTATTATTTATTTATTATATTTATTTAATCTATTTATATCCTGCCCCATCCTTCTTCCAGCTGCTTGGGGCGGCGTACAACCATCAAACAGTAAAACAACAATAAAACACCTTAAAATAACACAATAAAAATGCATACAATAAAACAGTCCAAGTGTGCAAAAAACACATATAAAAAAGACTCACACAACCCTAAACCTCCCCACACCCATCCCCTCAACCAAAAGTCTGGCAGAAGAGCCATGCCTTACATTGAC
>QEPC01006248.1:861532-887647 GCA_003113815.1 Sphenodon punctatus
TCTCCCCCTCCTTGTCTTTTAGATTGTAAGCCACAGGCAGGGTCCGTGTCTATTGTATGTTTCTATACAGCACCAAGCACCTGCGCTATATAAATGTTTATAATAATAAATAATATTGTTTGCGAATTGTATTGTCCGGATGCTATTGTTATTATTTTTCAGATAAGTCGTTATTTGTTTGGTTAGGATGTCTTAGTTCTATTGTAAGTGGGTTATAGTGAAAGCTAAAAGCCATCAATAAATTTATCTATCTCTATCTAACCTGCTGTGGACTGCTTTGCCCTGGTCGGGTGGGCCCTAGACTGGGCTGTTACTTTGGCTATATGCTGAGGTGAGAGCCCAGGCTAGCTGCAAACACGACCCCGGCTAACATGGCCCAGGCTAGCTGCAAACATGACCCTGGATAACCTGGGTGGTCCTAAATCACATGTGACAGTCACCTGTGGGCCAAAGCAGGCAACAGTGCATCTAAGCAGGCCACTGACATGTCTGGTTTTACATGATCTCTCCCCTATCCTTGTGTGCACGCCCTCATCTATGCTTCCTCACCCTCCAAATTCAATCTTTCAGCACTAGTGAACAAAATCTGAATCCAGGGGCGAGAACCAGGAACTGGAAAGTGAACAAAGAAAAATTAGCTGCGGACTGCATTTGGCACCCGAGGTTCTTCCATCCAATTTTAATACAGGGTAAAAACAGATGTGCGGGTGGTGTGGTGGCTCCCCAGCCTGGGGAGCACTGAACTAACAAGCTCACAGCTGGTAAGCTGTTCTGCCAGCCGCACCCCCTGGGTAGGGCAGGGAGCTAAACAAACATGTGAATAGATGGCTCTGCCCCAGCTGTGCTCTCAGCGTCCCACCTCCACCATGATGGGCAGTCATGACTACTCCTGTCCCGAGGCAAGGATAGCGGGGCTCAACACACGTGATAGCCCGGTTTGGCGGCCCTTAGCCCCGGCTGAGTCCTCCGAGATTTGTCGAGGACACAGTACAGGCTAGTCGCCTACCCACCCTGGGACAGTCCTGAGCTAACATCTGGTGGCATGGAAACATGCATGCCGGTGGGGTCCGGGCCACAGCGGGCCACCGTTGCATGCGTTTTTACCCAGTCTTTTGTTATCTATTTCAAAATTCCATGTTTGGACATTTACTGTGAAATAGTCTCACAGAAAACCCTTTCTGGTGAAATCATCTGCATTCCCTCTCCTGCTGATCAGCTGTGCGGCAGGGACCCCCAAAACACTCTCTTACCTGCACTGAAAGCCTTTGCCACAGCTTGCAGTGTGGACAGTGGGTGAAAGCAATCCCAGTTCCAAACAGTATTTTTTTAAAAGGTATGACACTAGTTTTCCTATGTGTCAGTCTGCTTTGGGGAATTTTGCTACATATTTAAATTTAAATGGTTTTATACTTTAAAATATTTGCAGATATGGGATTGAAAAGATTATGTAGTTCTGTCCACATGTACTTATGAAGCCTTGTTTCCTAAATAGGAGGAAGAGTGAAGACAATGCTCAGTGGTAGTCAACAGGATTTTTTAGCCACCAAGGGTCCATATGTGTACCACCCCGAGCTGCCGAAGTGCAGGAGGGTGCGGGATAAAAGACTTTGTAACAAATGATAAATAAATAAATAGAATAAATATGTATCAAACAGGGTAGGCATCCATCTTTGGGATCGAAAGTGTTTCATGGGAAAATACATGTGTGCACACAGCTTAAGTTTTTTTTCTACAAGAAACCAGGTTAAAGAAACAGGAATATTAATTTAACTGTACATTAAATATTGCCATGTATTTCAGCTTCTCTCATGTGCAGTGGCCCAGAATGCCCTTTGGGAGGGGACTTTCTGTGAGGGGAAAATAAAGAACCCCTAAACCTTCATCGGCCATGCAAAAAACCCTTCTCTTTTGCACACCCCAATACCTTTAAGCAAGCTCTCTACTGACCTCATGACATACAGATATCATGGGAGACAATCTGGTCTAGTGGTATGTCATTTTAACAAAATACAGCCACTGAGATTTGTATAAAAACAGCCGTATTTAAAAGTGAAAGTACTTTAAAATACTAACTAGATACAACAGATGGTAGTTTTCAGCTCAACATTACTAGTGACACAAAATGATCTAGTTAACGGTTTTACTGCTCTGAATGAACTCCATTCAGCTCTCAGAAACATAATGGAAAAACATTTAAACCTTTGAGCAAAACCAAAAATTACGCAAGATATAAAAACACACTTCTAGAAATCATTCTTAGTCATAAACAGGCATCAACTCCAAAGGTCAGAACACAAATTAGAAAGTTATTTATTACAAAAAATACCCTACAGAATAGGTAGACTTGCTGAGTTTATTTAATGAGCATTAAAATCTACTTCCTTATCAGTTCTAACTGGATAATAAATTCATCGTATTGTTTCCAGAATCAAGAGTGAAATACTCTTTTAGGAGAAAGCTTGCTGAATTCTTTTTAATTGAGCTCAAACAGATGGTTTAATTTCTGAAATGCTAATCTACTGCTGTGAGTTCTATATTTCATGGCACTTTATTTTTGATTGACACAGAGGGCCACATTTTCAAGGTATAGACAACCCTGCTCTGAATAGGAAATTAAGCAGACAATTCTGCACCCAATGATATTACTACGGCACTTAAGAGTCACAATGTGTTTTCAAATGAGCAAGGCAATGGGGGGTGGGGAGAGGCATGTCCCGGCGTAAGCATTGGGAAACCCAGGCTCCTCAGCGCTGCCACTTGCAAAGGCCATATCCCCTGCCCACTGTGCCTATGAGCAGTGAACTTGTCAGCTGGCAGGGCTGGCAGCCCAAGTTCATATGGGCAAGAGTTCTGCGGTTATGAACCTATTTGTCTTGCCCCGCATGGAGCACTCTCGATTTCTCAGCAGTGTTCTGTGAGTGGTCATGAGTGGGTGTTCTATGGGTCATGGGAATGTGCATCTCTCTGCTCTACCTTCAGGTGGGTGGCTCATGGGTGGCCATGCGGGGTAGCATCCGTTTAAAAACACCCACAACCAAGAGATGAAGAGTGCAGAGTTGCATGTGTGCAGTACAACTTTTCTTTTCCTAACGATTTCAGGACAGTCACGGTAGTTTAAAAGACTATCGCCTTCCACCATACCAAAGTAAGATGATTGCTTTTATTTAAATCAATATTGCACATCTAGAACATGACAACCCATTAATTGCAGAGACTGACTTTTTGAATTATCTATCAAATGAGCCACATACTTCTGTGGACAAAGAGACATAGTTTACAAGGTATGCCAAAGAAAGTTCTTAGTATTTATGAGAATGAATAAATCTATTGAATTTGTACTATTTGACTTGAAACATCCCAGTTGGATAATAACGACTATTCATTTCTGCTTCATCAGATACCCATTTCAAATACTTTGGGCTGATTATTTCAATTACTTAATTTCCGCACCATTAATACACTTTTGACATGCGTGGTAGTCAAAATGAAGTAGCTGAGACACCAGAATAGTCAAGCCAAGGCAAGCCAAATCAATCCAACAAAATAAATGAAGTAACTGAAACAGAATACCTGAAGAAGGAGATCTGTGGATATGCATTTTGGTTGTAGGTATTAAAGAAGCTATCCAAAAATGTGAATTTCATTTGGATTTGAAATGCAAATACAAAATCTGTTATACTCAGGGACTTATGTTCACTGTATTTGAACTGCAGTGAACACAGGTCGCGCACTATATATTTAAGCTTCTCTTAGGGGTAAATCACCTCCTCACCCCCTGGATCCTAGATCTGCCCCTGCAGTCGACTGGGGGCACCCTCCCAGAAGATTACCAAGTTTCTCGAGTGGCGATGATGGGGAGGACATTCTTGGTTGCTGCTCTGAGGCTGTGGAACTCCCTCCCGGTTGTAGTCCGTTTAGCCCCAGACCTCCCCTCCTTTCAATGCCAATGTAAGACCTGGCTGTTCTGCCAAGCTTTTGGGTGGGAGGGGTAGGGTTTTATCTGGCTCCATTCATGTTGTATTTATGATTTTATTGTATTTTTATAATATTATTTTATATTGGTTTTTAATATGTATGTATGCTGCCTGTAGCTGCCTCGGCAGGAAAGTGCAGGTTACAAATATTTGTAATAAATAAACAAATAAAATATCCTAATACACAAAATTAGATTTTAAATACTATGGCAGAGTATTTGTATGAATAAATTATTTAGAAAAACTATCAATTCATATGTATGTGTACAAAGTCAGACATGACTTCTCTATAAACATTATTAAACATATTTACTCAAGTACTCATACGTAATGGGATTTATTTTCCATATAACCCCTTTGCTATGTGAAACATGTACTGTCTGAAATGCCATTACAAGGCTACATTGCCCTGAAACGTTGCTCTAATTAATTTAGATTATATAAGATTACTGTTCCTAAAACACCTGGTAATATTAGATGAGGAATGATGAGTATATATTAATTAAAAATAAGTATTTTTAAAATGGAAATAAAATTAATACAATGAAACTAAATTATAAACAGCATTAAAAATCTATTTGAGGAATCAGAACATTTTGTAAATCACATCACTGTTTTTCTTGTTTAAAATACATGTATAAATCTTATTCTTTACACATAGTCCACAGAGATTAGAGACACAGGGCAATAGAAAAAGGACATTGATAATAGTCAGAAGGTAAATGGACTGAACTGGAGAGGCAAAACTGTGATGTCATGGCCCATTCTGCAAAGATTCACTGTGTGGCAGGACTGCTTCCCCTTTACATTCCCATCAATAAAAACTTAGCTTAAAAGCAGTTATGGCAGCTTAAGCATGACATCCCCTCAATGCAAAGGATAATAAATACAAAATAAACACACCATATCAAAAATTTCATTCTACAAATTTCTGTTGACTGCGTTAAACAGGCTCTGATATTTGGCATGTTGAGATATCTGTAATGGAACTGAAGAAGTATGCAGTTGTGTGCGTAAACAGAAGAATTCCTTTCCAGACAGAAAATTGTGTGGGTCTCATCACACTACCACTTATTTTTGTTCTTATAAAATTAATTGCTAAGACATTGACTCAAGTCCTCCCATAATTCGCTATATGCAAATTTAGACTGCATCAGTGCCAAAGACAAGAATTTAAGCATTCAAATTAGCTGAGTACTAGAGCCTTTAGTGTTACAGCAGCTGCTAGGTGTATACGTGTGTGTGACCATGCACACATTGCTGGCTGTCACAGGGGACCACTGTAAATTTTTCCAAAGCACTTCCCTGAGGAAATTTAGTGTTTTCCACAGCTGAGCAACTTCCTTTTCAAATTAGACAACTCATCTGGATATTTCACTTCAGTACTGGTGGATACCCAGTATTGACTCTAATTATCCCTCGATACATCTGTCTTCGGCTAGGGACCTTGTCCTACAGATGCAGATGGCTGAGAGTGGGGAGATTGAGAATAAAGAAGAGGGAAGCACTATTTTTCTCTAGAAGAATGGTATCTCAAACCCCAGCTTATCAGCAGCTCTTAGGCAACTGCATACAGGGTGCTGAGCCAGCATGACTAAAAATGCTTAATAAAACCAAGAATATATGCATATATGAAGACAAAATTGGATAGGGGCTGTTTAAAGAGAAAGCCGCAACAGTCACTCAGTGGCTGAAGGGAGACAAGCTACGTACCACATGAAAATACCTATAGTTACACCTCAGAGGTGCAGAAGTGGTTTGCCATTCTTGTTAGAGGTAATACAACAAGCTGATAATAGCAGCAGCAGCTGCAGTCTGTGCAGTTTTCATCCTGTTCTTTCAGCATCAAATGGCAGGCAAGAGAGCAAATGTCCTTGTCTGGCTAGAAGTGCAAGCAGTGGGGGTTGGAGTTCCAGTATCCCTGGGGAGGGGTGAGTGATGGAAGAACAGGGCATGAGGCTACCTAGCAAGCAAAGTGTTAACTCCTGTCCCCCTCCCCCATGAGGGGAGATTCAAACTGCAGAGCTGTTGCTCAGGCAGTGAGAAGGGTGGGAAATGGCCACGATAGTGTTGGCCCTGCCCCTCACTGTTGTAATTAGTAGGGCCATGGGCGGGTGATCACAGAGCTGGAGTCAGGCGTCGAGTGAAACCATGCTGATCTGGATGAAGAGGAGCACCCAAGGAGAGTGCGGGAGCAGGTATGGCTGGGATGACAGTTAAAAAATGGACGTGGGAGTCCTGGGAGCCAGATGAGTGGTGCACACTGTGCCACTGTTCCTGGTTGTGGGGCTGTCGCCTCCCTAGACCTGTAGCCTGGTGCTGCAAGCCAGCTGATCACTGGAGCCTGCTGTGAGGAGAACTCTGAGCTGTTACTCTCAACTCTGGGCCACTCCCCTCCCCCCTTGCTTCTGAGAGCCAGCTGATCACGGAAGCCTGCCAGGAGGTGTGCTCCACGGTTTTTGGCTCCGGGCCACCCCCTCTGCCTCTCCATTTTTTTGTGCTGGTTGCCAGGAGTGGCCCTACCCAGGTTGTGCTATGGAACTGATAAAGCACTCTGATATAGCATGCAGGGCTTTTGACTCTGGTCATGGGCCCAGGTAGCTGAGATATGACGAGGCTTGTTGCCAGAGGGCAGCAGTCACACTGGGGTTACACTGGGATCAACATGTGCATGATCTTTGGCTCAAGTGCATGAAGTAGGGGAAGAACCTCCTTCGAGCAGACAAGCAGATATGTTACAGCCAAATGAGAGGTTCTGGGGTTTGAAGAGAGATCAGTGGCAGGGGAGCCAGCAAGGCCTGGCATGTTGGGATTTCAATGACGGGGCAGGTGTTTTCAAGCCAACTGAGTTTTGCCACTGCTATCTGAAGTGCCAAGTCACGCATGCCGCCACAGCGTGCCAGAAGTGAAAAGGCTTCCAGAAAGGAAAGTCTCATTATGGTATGGGACAGGCAAAAGGAGAACCAGCGTCAAAAGGAGCCCCAACACTGGTCAATATTTTATTTATTTATTTTATAAATTTATACCCTGCCCCTCCTGCAAACAGCCCGGGGCGGCTTCCAACACTAAAATACAATAAAATACAATTTAAAATCATCAGTAATAATATAAATTATTAAAACAGGGTTCAGGTTCAAAACAATAATAGATAATAAATAATAAATCAGGTGGGGGAGCTAAAAAAAACCTCACCCCACCCTCCCCAAAGGCCTGGGCGAACAGCCAGGTTTTACAACTTCACCGGAATGTCAACAGGCTGGGGGCCAGGTGAGCTTCCTCCGGGAGTTCCAAAGGCGTGGCGCAGCCACCGAGAATGCCCTCTCCATTGTGCCCCCGCTTAACACGGGGGACCTCCAAGAAGGCACCCCCAGTGGACCAAAGGAGCCGTTCTGGGCCGCGGAGGGCGAGGCGGTCAAGCATGAAGTACTGAGAGAATGACTCTATCCTTACAGAGACGTAGCTGATTATGTGTTAAATGGCTTTATATATGGGTTTAGGATTCCATTCCAGGGAAAGAGGGAACACAGGATGACTTCAAATTTGAAGTCAGTCCAAGGTTTGGAGGGAGTTGTAGAGATGAAAATAGAAAAAGAGCTGCGTGTGGGGAGAATGGCAAGGCCACGTGACACTCTGTCAATGGAGAACCTTTCGATCTCGCCATTGGGTGTGGTGCCAAAAAAGGCACCCAGGGAATGTTGTTTGATTCACTATTTTTGCTACCCCCAGGGGGGACGGTCAACGATGTGATCCCCCATGGACTCTGCCCAGTGCATTATGCATTCCTTTGACCCAGCTGTTAGTTTGGTCAGGGCATGTGGGAAAGGGGCACTCATGGCAAAGAGAGATATCAAGTCTACTTTCCAACTTTTTCCAGTTTATTCTGGGCATTTTATCCTGTTGAGGTTCCTGCCATCCATCTGAGAAGCCATGAGTTTAGGGATAGATCTGTTCCGTTTTGGTGTGACAATATGGTGGTTGTATATGTCATTAACACTAGGGCTGTTCTGAATAGACAAAAAAATATTCTTGAATATTTCTGAGGTTCTGAGTACCAGTCCCAAGACTTTAGGCAATAGAACTAATGCTGCCTGAGAACACGCTGGACTACATTTACCAACATGTTCCCAGAGAGCTTTACCCATTCAAAGGAGGCAGTGAGAGGCAGCAGAACAGCACTACCAGCTCCCGTGGCTTGGCAGAGTCCACTCCAGAAGACAGCAGTATGCCCAGCTCCCAGCAGCTTTTAGGTGAGTGGTACACCTCTTCACCCTTTCCCTGCACCCCTCACTGCCCCCCGGTGCCTATTCCCTGACCACCTTTTCCCTGGCCCATGCTGCCCCCCCTCCCTTCCAGTGCTCAGCCAAGAGTTTTTCTGGCTCCTGAATGGCGGGGCTGTTCCTCAACCATTTGGAACTCAGAAAAATGAGGGTGAATAGGGTGGTACTCAGTAAAACCGATGAAAATCCTTAGTACCGCGTTTTAGCCCTAATTAACACCATGTCATCTAATTCATCTAGGGTCATGTCTCTGGAAAAGTTTTATTTTGACAAAGCCATGCAGATTGAATGTTCCATCTCATGTGCTGTTTTTGAAAAATGTAGCTCCGCCCTCGAGTGTGTGGTCTGCGGCAGATGGGGTGGAGCCAAATCTCTCATTATCTTGATGACTTCCTGTTCACAGGAAAGGGAGGGACAAGATCATTGTGCACAACTACTGCAGACGTTCAGGCAGACTTCTTGTGAGCTAAGTGTTCCCTTGGCTTAGGAAAAAATGGAGTGCCCCACAATATGGCTGACATACCTAGGGAATGAAGTTTATTGCAAACAGGCCATCTCCTTTTTGCCAGGGGATAGGCATCTCTACTAGCTGACCTCCAGAAATGCATTAGCACACAGATGGTAACACTGTGAACTACAGTCCCTGCTTAGCAACCTTAATTTTGCTTGCCAAGTAGATGTCCCAGGCCATGCCTTTCCCTCACGCCTGGTTGCAAAACTGACCACATTGCAGGCCCCCCACCACCACATCAGGGTTTCACAGGAAATGAGGGAGGACTTTCGAGTGTGGGTTTCTTGCTTGAAGGATCACACTGGGGTGAGCCTGTGGTGCGAAAAAGCTCCTTTTAGAAGCTGAACTCAAGGTTCAGCCAAATGCTACAGGGAGCTATGAAATTAGGCTCTTTTTAAAGGGGCCACTAGTGTGCTACAGCTTGGCCTGAGGAGCGGGTAAAGTATTACTAAGAAATTTACCTTTCTGGAATTTTTCTTTATTGCGGTCACTTTCTCTATTGTGTCTGGTTAGGAAATTTGTGCTTATGTGAATGCAATATATCATCCTTTTTTCTACCAAGCACATCCCTAGGGCCACCAATGGAATAGGAGATGCCCCCTCTTGCTTTCAGATGGACTGCTTTCAGGCACTCACCCCAGTAGTGAGCACGATGCCGGAGGAAGTTCCATCATTGCCGTGGAAGCTTGGGTCAGAGACCTGTATAATACTTTCCATGGTTCTATTGTGTGCACCACCAGGGTGGCTTGGGAAAGGGCCTGCAGGGAGTTTCAGGGCTTTCAGAAAGCTAGGGGATGGGACAAAGGATTTCCAATACCAGTGTCACAAGTTATTCAATATGGCCTTCAACTGCGGCAGCAAGTTCTGGCACTGGAAACAATAGCTGGAAAATGATCTGCTATTTTCTTCTTTTGTAGATTAACCGCCAGGAAGACCCGGGAAAGTGTGATTTATTAAAAGGAATCAAGAAGGTATGGCAGATGCAACACGGGCGGACTCTAGACTGCCACTACCATTGCATATTATCTTGGACATGTTAGCCAGGCTGTCCAGCATTTACTTCTCTAAGGAAGAGGCAAAGTTATTTAACACAGCTTTCAAGGCCACCTTTTCTGGGGCCTTCAGGGCCAGTGAAATGGTAGTATCTTCCAGGATCAACTTTAAAGTGACTACTACAAATGCAGGACATACAATGAAGAGAAACACAGGTACTATTCAGGCTTAGGCATTCAAAAACATATCAAAAGGGGAGATGTAGCACTGTTACTCTGAGTTGCACAACGGACCAAGACACCTGGTCTTGCCCGGTAAGTTCAATGAGGTATTACATAACTTTGCGCCCACCCTTCGAGGGACCATTGTTTATTCATACTTTGGATGCCCCACACACAGTGCCAATTTATGGCAGTCATGAGACGGTGTCTAGGGAGTTGGGGCTACCTGCAGAGTCCTTTGGTTTTCACTCATTTTGGATAGGCACAGCCTCTATGGTGGCAGCTTTAGGGATTCTGGGAAGCCTCTGGTATTGACATCAGGCTCGGGAGCTATGGGGAGCAGCTTTCTTGCAATCAGTTTTTAATACTGCTATTTTTTGGCACTTGCAGGACTGGAGGTCAGAGCCCCAAGGAAGCTGGTGTGGATCCTGGGGCATAGCATTGTCTACTGGACAGCTGAAACAGCACGCCACACCCATTGGGGGGGTCCCAGATTGATTTGAGTGGGAGGGAAGAGATGATTTACAATGGGAAAAAAGGGATGTTGTGGGATCAGCTGATGCTCATGATCAAGTACATGCTGGCCAGGGCTCCTCCAGATGTTATAGTTGTGCATCTGGGTGAGAGTAATCTCCCTTGCATCTTGGGTTTGGAATTAGTTAATTGTATAAAAAGGGATTGGGCACAGTTGAGGGAAGCTTGCCCCACTCTGAGATTGGTGTTCACCCGGTTATTAAAGTGGCGCATTTGGCACAGGGTGATGAAGCCCCAGAGGGCTGATAAGACCTGCAAAATTATCAGCAGGGTGACCAAGCATTGGGTCCTGGAGTGAAGGGGGGTGGGGGAGAAGGTCTGGATAGATCAGAATGCTATTCAGTGCCAGAGAAATTTCAGAAGGATAAGAACATAAGAAGTGCCATACTGGGTTAGACCAATGGTCCATCTATCCCAGCATCCTGTCTCCAACAGTGGTCAATCACGGTGGCTTGGGAGAAGCACCCAACAGGAAATGGATCCCCCATTTGGAAATTAAGGGGGGGTTGGTTTGCATTTCCCTGTTTAAAGGTTTCTGTAGTTTAAATAAATAAAGAGTTGCAGCCTTTTACATGCAGCATTGTGCTCATTCTTGCCTTCTGCAATGCGGGAACAACATGAAAAGAACTAGAAGCTACTGCATAGAGATGCTCCTACCACTTTTATGGGAAAAGTCTGGGATCATGGGTAAGAGTGGTTATGCAGGGGAGTGCCCACAAGCAGAAAACGAACCAAGCATGACTAGAGTGCATCTGAGCCTGACAGGTCATTCCATTTATTATTTATTTCTTTAAATTGGTAACACAAGATAATGTGTTATCACAATTATCAAAAATTGATAATGGCTCGAGCTGCCCTGAGCCATTTGGGAAGGGCAGGGTATAAATTGAAAGAAAAGAAAAGAAGAAAGTCAGTCATGTATTTTAGGCAACCTTGCTGTAAGTTAACAACACGGTTAATGCTGACCATTAGCAGGCATAGGAAACAGGTCTCTAATTAGGGGGTTGTTAATGTAATACAGTAGGTGGTAATGATTTCCTGAGAACTGAGAAAACAGTTTACTTTCATCTGTTATGCAGTTCTGTATCTGGTGGAGTTTTCATTATTAGCAAGCCTCCATTGTTGTAATGAAATATGCCTTCATGTACTTCATTGCAAGATTGGGGTTTTAGTCATTAAATCCTGATCACTAGCACTTGGAAGACATTAGTTTATAAAAAATGTTAGACAAATATGTTGCACCACCTAGTTATATAGAATCTTTGAGCCAAGAAATGTGTTAGCATTCTATATCATGACTGAGCTATCTAGTTGAGATTATATTTGTTTTGCCTAAAGGTGCAGTTCTCCCGAGTCCGTCATTCTGAGTGTCTATCTTTGTGTATGTTGTTACAGTAAGATATTTAATCAAAACCTTTTGAAGTGGTAGAGTGGAAGCAGCTGTATCTGACAATGTGCTGATGATATGGAGCTTAAAGCTGTCAAGAGCTGCAGACTGCAAGCAGCACTAATATGAAGCTGGGAGGGTAGTGGCTTGAAGGTCATGACATCTTCATGAGGAATGCATCTTCACCAATCAGCTCAAGGTGCTGGCCCAAAGTCTTATGGATCTGGTGAGCTTTCATTTAATACCACCAGAGGTCAGACTTCAAAGTGTCCTTTATTTTTTACAGACATGGCCAGATGTGGAAGTACAACAGCAACTTTTTGGGGATCAGCTGTTTCAAGTACAGACTTAAACAAATTTTAAAAATTAAATGCTACACCATTACACAAATGGTGTCCCAACAAATAAACAGAATTTAAAGGACAATCAACACCTTATGTTCTGGAAAGGGGCATCAGATTAGAGCAAGTTTCTAGATTTTTCCACAACAAAACTTGAAGTGCATTCTCAGAGAGTCCTACCACCTATTAAAAGGGTTTGGCTAGAAGTCATCCTGAAGGAGAGCTCTTGCTCAAAAATATGCCCAGTATTGTCAATTACAGGCAGGAATATCTAGCAACTGCTTTGATGAATTCCTGCTTGTGGTGGCATTTGCAAGCAATGTTGTGGCTTAGAATTTTCTGTACAATTTATCCAGCATAACAATGCTAAAATTAGTAAATAGACATTTGTAGATATTGTAAGAGTTCTAATAGGATTTTGATGTCTTTGTAACATAAATCTAAGCAAAGCAAGATTCACTCAACAGCTTTAAATTACTTGTGGCAGTTACTGCTCTCCTGAAATCTGATTGGATGGAAATTGTTATAAGTGAAGTGGTTAAGCACATCTCTATTGATAATCCAAAGACAGCTGACATACGAATATTGTTAGGATGAAACATTCAGACTTAAACCTGGAACTAATAAGGGTCAGGATTCTTTCTCTTTGCTCCAGGGCTTCATTTCGAGATCTTCTGCTATTTTGGCTGCACCGTCATGATTTTCTTTTCTGGAAACATTTCAGTACAATAGGAACGTGATCTGAAACCCAGGACAAGTGTTTAACCAGAAGGACTCTATTTCAGTGACAAATACTCTTGCCAGGCTATTTGAAGAGTTCCATTGTACATCAACACTGTCTTATTATTAGATTGTCTGTTGCAGACTATATGTGTCTCCTACTGACACCAAGCAGTTTTTTTTCCATCTTAAACTTTATTGCTTTTTTTTTAAGCAACAATTTTTAAAGAAATTGGTTGAGAAGCAGAGAGCAATGTAGCCCAAGATGAAAATGTATCTAACACTAGTCAAACTGCTTCGTTTCAGTTGCACCTTAACCTCATAATAAAAAGTGAATGTACAGGACTCAGATGTTACAATGGTGATGCAATATGCTGCTTACACACACATATTTAAATGTATATCCTGCCCTTCCTTGAAGGTTCAGAGCAAGTAACATTAAAAAAGCATATAACAAGATATAAATAAACATGTAAAAATCCCTTATAAAACCAAAACCCCTCAAACCTTATTCCCACCTGCCAAATAAAAAGGTCTTACAACATCTCCAGAACATGGTGGCTTGGGCACTGATAAACCTCCATAAGAAGGTAGTACCAGAGCTGCGTGCAAGACACCAGGAGTTGCTCTCTGTGTGCACTTGCTATATAGATTTGGTGCACTGATGGAATTTGCAAGAAGGTGCTCCCAGTTGACTTCAGGGATTGCAACAGAAAATAGGAGAGGTGGCAGACTTTTAGGTAAGTGGGGTCTAAGCCATTTACGGCTTTGAAAGTCAAAACCAACACCTTGAATTGAAAGCTACTGGAAGCTAGTGTAGATCCTGAAGTACAGGTGTTATGTGCTCATGGTGACCCACTAGTGGTGTTGACTACAAGATGCAACTTCCAAATGGTTTTCAAGGGCAGCCCCATGAAGAGCACATTGGGAAGGCACTGGAAAGGCACTCCAGGCACTGGAAAAACACCATGACTACAGGACCCGGATCAAACGAAACAGAGAGAAAGAGCTGGATGTCATCAGCCCCACGTCGAGAACATTGAATTAGCTCAACAGAAGTTATGGAGGCAATGATGGGGATCAGGTCTGACTCTACTAGAAAGGGTTGCAGTCTCTCCAGATGGAGTTGGTGAAAAATGCTTCTAGTCTCCACACAACAGAAGGTTGCTACCTTGTAAACAAGTTTCTTCGAGATGGCTCAGAACATTCTCACAAATGGGTTTGCGCTTGTGCGCCCTTCTCTTACCGGCAGTTACCAAGCTCACTAGCTTAAAAAACACCTGACGTTCACATGCCCCCACCCCATATAAGGTACCTTCTCGCTTAAACCCAACAGTTCCTTCCAACCCTAAAGCAATAGGAGAAAATTCCATGCGGGGTCAGAAGGGTGGGCATTTGTGAGACTGTTCAGGAGTTGTTTACAAGGTAGCAACCTTCTGTTCTTCTTTGAGTTGCTCCTCCCATTCTCACAAATGGGAGAGTACCAAGCCTGGAGAAGGGGGGGGGGGGATTTTCTATTTAAAATGAGATCAATAGTAACTAGAACTAAGGCAAAATGATTTATTGTACAGTAAAACAGGTAAGTATGCGGTCATAGAGAACACTCATATGCCAGAAACAGTAAACACAATCAGAGAGATGTTGTGAAAATACTCATTGTTTGAAAACAGAGGTAAGTATAGAGTGACCCAGAATAGTGTGCGACTGGGAGGCGAGATGAAGTGCATAGTGACTAATAAAAGTATGTGGGGAGCTCCAATTAGCTGCCCTACAAATCTCCTGTGGCAAGATGTTAGCAAAAGCCGCAGTAGATGCTCCCATAGCTCTAATTGAATGGGCTTTGAAATAGGGCAGTGATTCGAGACCATTGTGCTGATATGCCATGGAAATAATTCACACGAGCCACTTGGAAATGGTCTGGGAGGACACCTTTTGACCTAGATTATGAAGAGATGGGGAGACAAATTATCAGAAGTTCTACAAGCTAGAGTCCTCTCGAGATAGTCTAAGACTGCTCTCTTAACGTCCAAAGTGTGAGCAACAGTCACACTCTGTGACAAATGAGGAGGGGGACTAAAAACTGGGAGAACAATACATTGGGATAAATGAAACCGGGATACCACCTTAGGAATAAAGGATGGGTGCATGGCAATCTTCAACCTGTCAGAGAAAATTTGAAGGTAGGGTTCTTTAATATGAATGACTGCGATCTCACTCACCCGCCTGAGCGAAGTAATCGCGACTAGAAAACAAGTCTTTAAAGTGGCATGCCACAAATCTACCTGTCCTGGAGGCTCAAAGGGTTGACCTGTCAAGTAGTCAAGAACCATATTAAGGTCCCATGGGGGGGAGGGGGGAGACATTTCTAATGCCCTTGAGAAAGGATTTGACCAAGGGATGAGCGAACAGGGAGTGTGATCCTTGAATAGTAACTTGTTTAGAGATTGCAGAGAGGTGCACCTTCAGCGAAGAGTGAGATAAACCCTTCTCTGCTAGTTCTAACAAATGCTGCAACAATACTTGGATAGATACCTGATCGAGAGGCATGGATTTGTCCATCAGCCAACAGGAAAAGTGCTTCCACTTGGATTGATAAGCTTTCCTAGTGGAAGGTTTTATGTCATTCTGCAGAATGATAGCCAAATTGTCTGGTAACAAGTTAGATGCTATATCATTTGAATCCTCCAAGCATGGAGGTTGAGGCGGTCGATTTCTGGGTGAAGAATACTCCCTTGATTCAAGGACAATAGGTTCTGAGTCCTTGGGAGGGGGAAGAGATGTCATGGCAAGACTCTGGAGGTCATGAAACCACATCTGGCGTGGCCAGAATGGCGCTATGAGAATCAGATTGGCCCCTTGGAGGCGAATCTTGCTTAGCACCTTTGGCAAATGGCAATAGAGGTATGGGAGGGAATGCATAGAGGAGATGCGGTGTCCAGGGTATTACAAATCCATCCCCCAGAGAAGTGGGGTCGTGGCCTGCTCTTGCACAAAAGCGGGAGCATTTTGCATGGTGGGCTGTGGCAAACAAATCTATCTGTGGGATGCCCCAAAGATGGATTAAGGACTGATACACCTGGGGAGAGCGTTCCCACTTGTGATGCTCCTGGGTGAGCTGACTGAGCACATCTACACGAGAATTCTCCTTCCCTACTACTTAAGTTGCAAGGAGGAAGATGTCATGCTTCCTTGCAAAGTGCCAGATGTCCATGCCTAGGTGGCAAAGATCCGGTGATTTTGTGCCTCCCCTGTTTGTTCACATACCACACCACAGTCATGTTGTCTGACGCCATTGTGACCACTGATCCCTGGAGCTGAGAATGGAATGCCTGCAAGGATTTTAGAATAGCAGTGATCTCTAGCACATTGATGTACAATTGTCTTTGACTGTTGTTCCATGAGCCGGATATGGCCAGGTCCTGGAGATGTGCCCCCCATCCTGTTAAGGAAGCATCCATAGTTAATAGGTGAGTAGGAATAGGTTTATTAAAGGGCATACCGGCTAGAACAAAGGACCTATTGGTCCATACTCAGAGAGTTAAGAACCTGTCTAGTAATTCTTAACCGTTTAGTAGGAGGATCTGTCAGGGGGTTAAATAAACTCAAGAACCAGAGTTGGAAAGGCCTCATAAATAACCTGGCAAATGGAGTAGTGGCAGTAGTTGATGTCATAAGCACTAGGAGTCATTCAAATGTTCTAACAGATTGTTTTCTACGAATGGAGAGAGATTTTATGAGGGAAGAAAGATCAACAAATCTTTCTTCTGGAGCAAAAATTTTCTCTTGAGCAGAATCAATGATTGCTCCAACGTAGCCAATGCTTTGCGTGGGGTGGAGTTGAGACTTCTGAGCATTAATAGATAGTCCCAATCAACGGCAGAGATCAATGGTAAAGGAAATACAGAGACAGAGGGAAGCGGGTGAATCTGCTATTAGCAACCAATCATCCAGGTAGGGGAAAATTGCGAATCCTTGTCTACGTATGTATGCAATGACTGGGGCAATAACCTTAGTAAACGCCCTGGGGGCAGAGACCAAATGGGAGCGAGCAAAAGTGGAAATGTGCAGTGTTATGGACAAATCTAAAAAACCTTCTGGAAGCAGGATACAGGCGTACATGGAAATACGCATCCTTTAAATCAATTACAGCGTACCATTGGTCCTTTCTCAAGTAGTTGCTCAAGGTATCCAAGGAAAGCATCTTAAACTTCTTATAAGTTATAAAGAGATTAATAAATCTTAGAGCTAAAATAGGTCTATGACCCTCATCCTTCTTGTCTATAACAAAATAGTTAGAATAAAAGTCTGATTTGATATCAGACGCAGGAACAAGCTCTATAACACCTTAAGCACACAAGCTTGCAGTTTAGAAAGTTTAACTGTGGCAGAAGGTCTGCCAAAAGGAGGTATAGAAGAGAACTGAACCTTATAACCAAAACGAACAATCTGAAGCACCCATGCATCAGTGGTGATGGATTCCCATACGTATAATGAATTAAAGAGTGAAAACTCAAAGTTCACATCTCCCAACGGTGCCCCTGACGGGGAGAGAGGGAGAGACTGTAGTTGTCAACGCCTCCCTCTGGCAGAAGGATTAGCAAAATGCTGCTTGGTATTACCCCTCTGTTTGTAGGAGGGATACTGGTATCTGGGTTTACCCTGATAATTAAAGGGAGAGGAATGATACCTCTTGTTATATAAGGCTGCGAGGGAGCATAGTATTGTCTTTGTGGTCTCTGATAGGAGGACTGCTGCTGGTACGGACGAGGGTGAAAAGGAGGAGGTCCTTGATCCCGCTACAATTTTCATTTTGTAAGCTGTGATCTTGGACTTTTGAATCTTTTCTAGGACGTCGTCTGTGTCCTTTGCAAAGAGGCCGGGCTTGTCAAAGGGTAGATTTTCAATTCGAGCTCTGTGGTGATATTCTAGTTTTGTTCCTCTCAACCAGGCGAAACGTCTGGTGACCACGGCATTCACTACTGCTCTAGCAGCGGTCTCCGAGGAATGTCGAGCTGTTTGTAGCTGGAATTTAGCAGTAGTGGTACCCTCTGAACACAGGGTCTGGAGGGCTTTCTGCTTATTCTTGGGAAGCTGAGGGATGAGTTTCTGAACTTCTTCCCAGAGATGGTGTTGGTATGAGGCCATGCCTGCAACATAGTTTGCTGTGCGCATCAGCATCGTACTGGAGGCAAATGCTTTTCTGCCAAAAACGTCAATTTGGCGACTATCTCTATCCGCCGGGGATGTCTCCTGTGTATTCCTCTGAAATTTCTCCGCTGACGCAGAGACCACCAACGAATTAGGTAGAGGGTGTTTAAAGAAAATTGACCCTTGTTCAGGGGGAAACAAATAAAAAGAACTACTGGAAGCTGAGTCAGGTTGCAGAGTACCTGGATTTGACCAGATTTTTTCAGCTTCAGCTGAATGCTTTTTGAACAAGGGAAGGGTTAATTTTGACTGCGATGGTTTCTCCACAGTGGAATAGGCAGGATCCGATTCTTGCTCAGAAACGGGTACTGTGGTAATTTTAAGGACCTCGGAGAACTTCCTGAGTAAATTTTGAAAGTCCTTGTGCTCTTGAGATGAGATGGACGTCATAATTCCCTGCACGTCGTCCGATGCCGGGGGTGAGAGGCTCTCAGCGTCGGGTGACTCTAAAGGCTCCTCTGTTGGTGTCTCTAATTCAGGTGTCTGTAGAAGCTCTACTGGCTGGTCAGATTCGTCCAAGGGCCCTGTTGAAGTAGAGGGCTGGATGAGTGAACTTAGAAATTGGGCCTTATAAAGCTTTCTTTTGGCCACTCGACGTTTATGCCTCTGTAAGCGTTGCTGAAATTTAGCTTCCGCTTCGATGGCAAAAGCTTCAGGATTCACTCTCGATGTCGTAGCTCCTCTAGCTGACGTCGATGTTGAGGTTCTAGACGCCGGGGGAAGAGTTGTCGACGTCGATAGCTCAGCTGATTGTGAATGCTGCTTTGACGTCGAAGATTTGTGTCCACGTCTTGATGTTGAGGGAGGTGTAGAGACAACAATCGGAGGTTGAGACTTGACGTCGTCATGACCAGACGGGCATTCTGACTGCGACGTTTTTGCTACTGTTGCCTGAATAAGTTGCTGCAGGCACAAAACTATACGTTTTGTATCTTGCTTCCTTGAGTCCTCCTGCTGCTTTAGGTAATGCCAAGGGAAGTCAGAATCCCTAGCTGGCAAGGGGTGTCTTCTGGCTGGCCTTTGAGCCATTTGAGGTTGAGCCATAGCTACCCATTGTATGTTAGGGGGTTGACAAGGGGAACCCGCAAATCTGGGATTCGTCCCCTCCTCAGCGTTGTAAAGCGGCGAGGAGATATTGAGGGGGGAAACAGGTGAAAATGGTGATCTTGAAGCCGCTGCAAGAAACTCTTCCTCATCCGAGGATAGCAATGAGGATAAAAAGTGGTCCGCCAGAATGGCAGGCTCTGACCCCGTTGGCATCTTTCCCCTCTTAGGAGATGGAGAGCGGGAAGCTTGAGGGCGAGAAGGCGCCTGCGCCGAGGCTGCGGCTTCTGTGGTGCTTGTGCCCACAGAGACCGTTTCCTCTGCCCCAATACTAGGAATAGCCAGAGACGGGGAGTGCGATTTGCGCCTTTTGTCTCACTTACGTTTATCCTTTTGTTTAGTCTCAAGCTCCTTGATCAGGGCCAGGAGGCGAATAGCTCTCTCCCTCAGAGTCTTGGGTTTGAGGAGAAGGCATTCTGGGCAGTCCTGTGGATCGTGTTGTGTGCCCAAGCAAACAAGACACTGCCCATGAGGATCCTTAGTGGTCATTTTACGACCACAAGAAAAGCATTGTTTAAAGCCTAATTTGGCAACAGGCATCTTGAAGATCTAGTGAGCAATAGTAAACAACTGGTAAGCCACGAAGCGGTTTGAAGGAACTGTTGGGTTTAGGCGGGAAGGTACCTTATATAGGGTGGGGGCTCATGAACGTCACCTGTTTTTTAAGCTAGTGAGCTTGGTAACTGCCGGTAAGAGAAGGGTGCGCAAGCGCAAACCCATTTGTGAGAATGGGAGGAGCCACTCGAAGAAGAACCTAAAGTTCCAGGCACAGTGATGGATCCAGGAACAACCTGGATCACAGCGGTGGATCCAGGAACAATTCCAAGGCCACAAACTTGAACAAACAAAGGAAGCTATACTTAGTCAATGACATTTATTCCTATTCCCAGGCCTCCACATCACAAGTCTGATCAACCAACATCACTTCAGTCTTGTATGAATTCTATCTCAATTGGCTTGTCAGTCTCCAGTCTCCAATTATGATGGTTGGCCAGCCTTGTGACCTGGAGGGGTGCAGATAGGATATCTGTCACTGACTGAGTCCAGACCCATTTATTTATTCAGGTTTTTAGCCTTGGGTTGCAATGGATATTGATAGGTCTGAAACTTCAGGTTGTGGTGGTGGAAAAGGCACTGGAAACGCACTCCAGGCACTAGGAAAGCACAGATACTGCAGGACCTTGATTGGATGAAAAAGAGAGAAAAACCTGGATGTCATCAGCGTACTAATGGTGTTCATCAAGTGAATAACTGAGCGACCAGTGGCTCATTCACTGAGTCCACTCATTGCTAGATGTAGCAGTTGGGGATACACCTAGTACTGTATCTACGGCAGCTGAACTCAGATTATGCAACCAAGAATCAGAGTGAACTGCTGCACATCTTATACACAAACTAAAATTCTTCTCCAGATACGAGATAGTTCATCTAACAACCAAACCAAAGTTGTCCTCATTCTTATTCAGCCAGTAGGCAGTTTAGAGTTTACCAATGATGGATGATAATACAAAATTGCATCTGAGTAACAGGAGCTTTTGAGCTGTAGTAGAACAAATTTAACCTGAAATCTATGTTACAGTATATTTAAAATGTTCTATTCTGTATCTGACAATCAGTCTTTCCACTTTGCCATCGGTTGGGACTGGCGGAAAGGCGGGCGGGGGTGGGAGAACATATGATACTGGGAGGCCTCACCAAAATTCTACATATACGGCTTTCCATGAGTGATTCTAAGTCAAGAAGCTATGTTTCAGACATATTAACTAGAACTGAAACTTGGTCCTTGGAAAACTTCGGAATCCACAGGGGATTCTGGTACTCATTTCTGAATTTCCAAGCACCTAGACTGGTCCTCAGAAAGCTTCAGAAGCCTCAATCGAGTGCCAGCGCCATCATGCACGTGACTGGAATGATCTAGACTCTAGCTTCTCTGAGCTAATAAATGAAACTTAGTGCCATATTTGGTAGGAAGGGGGTATGGAAGGGGACAGCTGAGTGATGGACAAGCCAGATGGCAAGTTTTGATTGGCTGGGATACACACACAGCCATTTTCCATTCTCTACTTAATTTGTCTGTGCACGCTACCTGGCTGATCTGTAAGTATTTGGCTGTTGCTTGCACTGCCTGTTGGCAGGTTGGCAGCACCCTAGAGGCCGGAGATCACTTTTGTTGTGGTTTTTGTGGGCACTGTGACTTTACTTTGTCCGTGGGTTCAACTTTGTCAAGATGTGACTGACCACTGGGGCACAGGGGAGATATACTTCCTTTCCGGTTAAAATAATGTGGTGTGTGGGGAGGGGGCTTGCTGCCTTGCATAGATGGGCACTGGGCAGGTGCAATGGAAACTTTTTAATGCGTGTGGGTGGGTAACTGCATGCCAAAATAAAAATAAAAAAAGAAAGGCCAGCAGTACCCATAGCATGGCACTTCCAAAAAAAAGCCAGCCCCCATAAGAAAGAAACCATTACCCACCCACCCCCCAAGACACCATTACCCCCCCCACCCCCAGAAACTCAGAACTTGGTCTGAGTACCCAGAAGGCCTACTTGGTGCAGCCCTAATATTAACAGCATACCAGATGTTTTCAAAACTCTGTATTAAGAAGATTTGGGAAGTGTTGTAATTGGTTTGACAATCAAGAAAGCTTCATTCAAGAGAGACAAGTAATTAAGATGGTACCTTTTATGAAGAATATGAAATGTTTCAAGTTTCACAAAGCTCTGTTTCAGGTAGGAAGAATTCTTATTATCTTAACTATTTCATCTTGTCTCGTGTATATTTGAGACCAATTCAGCAAACATAGTCTAAACAAAGCTTAATCTGGCTGTCAAAACTGCTTACCTATCTAATAGATGAGCATTCACAATATGAAGACTCAAACACTCCAGCAATTACTTTCGCCTAAAGTACTACAGATTAGGGATGGGCGAATGTGGTTCGGATGTTTGGACTGAACTCGGTCTGTTCGGACGTCCGAACCAAACGTCCGAACTGAACTCTCGAACGACCGAACAGTTCGGTCGTGTTCGGACGAGTTTGGAGGCAGGAAAAACGTCTTTCCAGGGCCAAAAACTAGGTTCCGGTTTCAATTTTGTTTTAGTTTCCGTTTCGATTTTGCTATTTTTGAATGTTCGGCCAAACCAAACTTGGCTGAACCGAACCATCGAACCTGAACTCGGGTTTCAAACCGAACGATTGAACATCTGAACCGCGTTCTGTTCACCCATCCCTACAATGTTGAGACTCCAACATTCTGAGTAATATGTATAATTTAAAAAGTACTCACATTAGGTCTCAGTTCAGCTGCCATTTTATAATACTTCTCCGCTGCTTCGTTGAGGTTGGCTTGTCTATTGGGATACAAAAAAATGAAAATACGTCGGAAAGGCGAAGTTGTGTACACAACCAACCATAACACAACTATAGTATCATATTTGCTCCTATTGCCACTTAGGAAATGAGTAAAATACTCATCAAAATAACAATGACTTCTATAATAGGTGATGATAGCTCTCTCTAAACCAAATCTCATTTTGATAGCTTATTTTCTTTTTAGGTCAAAAAGAAATCTGAAAAGAAATATAGTAAGCAAAATCTTCAGCCATTGAAGTCAGTAGTTTATGCTTTCTCTCTGGCTCAGTATTGGTAAAGTCACACACACCTTCATGACTAAGTATATAAAATTTTGGGTTGTAACAGCCAACAACTTCAATCTTACTTTCCCCTCAGATCATCATACTAAAGACACTAACAGTAATCAGTGGGAACACATAATCAAACCAGATAGGTTACATCTTCTAACACTACTAAAGTGATTACTTCTTCCAATACTTACTAAATAGGAGGACAAATGTCCTCTACCAGAATATTTACTTATTGTATTTCCAACACTTTATACAAGACTGCTGGCATGCTTGTGTTTAGTATGAGGCAGCAGCTTTACGCTTTATTAGGTTTTTATTCATACCATGAGGCATAATCTGTTACAACTGTTAGAGGATGGACGAGGTAGACAATAATGAATGCAGAAATCAGTCATTTCTTCTTGCATTTCAGCACTTGTCATAAAACTGAAATGACCACTTGGTTCTGCAGGTGTTATCTTTTCAAATATGTAAGGTTTTAAAACTGTTTGTTGTTCAAAAGTCATACATTGTACACATTAAACTTCCAATTAACTTTGAAAACAATTTGGGAGAATTTAACCACACNACATCAAAATAACAATGACTTCTATAATAGGTGATGATAGCTCTCTCTAAACCAAATCTCATTTTGATAGCTTATTTTCTTTTTAGGTCAAAAAGAAATCTGAAAAGAAATATAGTAAGCAAAATCTTCAGCCATTGAAGTCAGTAGTTTATGCTTTCTCTCTGGCTCAGTATTGGTAAAGTCACACACACCTTCATGACTAAGTATATAAAATTTTGGGTTGTAACAGCCAACAACTTCAATCTTACTTTCCCCTCAGATCATCATACTAAAGACACTAACAGTAATCAGTGGGAACACATAATCAAACCAGATAGGTTACATCTTCTAACACTACTAAAGTGATTACTTCTTCCAATACTTACTAAATAGGAGGACAAATGTCCTCTACCAGAATATTTACTTATTGTATTTCCAACACTTTATACAAGACTGCTGGCATGCTTGTGTTTAGTATGAGGCAGCAGCTTTACGCTTTATTAGGTTTTTATTCATACCATGAGGCATAATCTGTTACAACTGTTAGAGGATGGACGAGGTAGACAATAATGAATGCAGAAATCAGTCATTTCTTCTTGCATTTCAGCACTTGTCATAAAACTGAAATGACCACTTGGTTCTGCAGGTGTTATCTTTTCAAATATGTAAGGTTTTAAAACTGTTTGTTGTTCAAAAGTCATACATTGTACACATTAAACTTCCAATTAACTTTGAAAACAATTTGGGAGAATTTAACCACACTATGTGCTAGAAGCATTACATTCAAATCAATCTATTTGGATAGACAGTTATTGATTTTGGGAGGAGAAGGAGAAAGGAAAACCCTTTTGAAGTCTCAGATATTTTACAAGCAAGCTGAAACCACTTCCTGACTTTTACAGTTTGCCAAGGGGAACCCAGCTTATATTCATTAACTGTTTTAAATTACTCTGCACATTTATCAACTCTATGGTCTGGTGGCTAGAAATGAGTGTCTAAAAATACTAATTTAACATATTTCTGAATAATTCCTACTGGGTTATAGACAGAGATGCTGTGGTACTTGCAACTATTGAACCAAGGGAACTGAATTTCAGAAACTAATACAAGACAAGCAAAACTACACATGTCATATAGCTTTTATGTCAGAGAACTTGCAAGGACACAACAGTTCTTAGAAAGACAGCAAATTTTTGAGCAGCAAACAAGGAACTTTGTTCAGGGAAGCACAAAGAAAAGACACTTTCCTTCAGAAAACACTGCTAGCAAAAGTGCATGAAGGGAAGCGGAGGGAAAAGTGAATGCATTACTATTTTTCCATTTCACAATTATTATAAAATGAACTACTTCTTTTCAAGTAGAAATCTATTTACATTTATAACTCCTTATTGAAATAATTTTATAAATAAGTGTAAACCACACCAGCTGGCAGAGGAAAATGCAAGTTTCATTACTGATGCATTCAGACGTAATTTCTTAAGCTAAGATGAAATAGAATTCCAGTTCATATTCCCATTGGGAAGTAGGTCCTGAATTTATTACTTTAAGCCTTGGACACTTACCTTCTTGAAAAAAATAAATAAAAGATATGCAGGTAGGAAATGCCAGGACACCTATGCCATTAAGTGGCAAATGACTCTGGATCAAAGTGAAACAATATAAGGGCTCTAATGGCAGAAACACAAAATCACTTCACAGTAAAATATTAGATATAACAGTGATGGAAGAAAACTGAAGGGAAAAAAAGATACAACGAGAAAAAGGAGAAATACATAAATGTCCATTGGGGAAATGGTTTGGGTAATTATGGACTAGTCATGATATTGCAGGGTTTCCATGGGAGTTGAAAGTTTCTAATACATCAGCAGCCAAACTGTAATTCTAGGTAACTAAAACAAAATCTTGTTCTCTAGCATTTAACTGCTCGTCCAGAGACAGCACGTAAAGAGCTCTGGAGTCACCTGCTCACATTTTCACGTATGTTAACCAACCTCAAGTGACGCAATCACAGTTGGACTTCGCTGAGCATGACATGATAGTTCCTTAGAAACCCTACTGTAGATAAAGTACTCAAAGCTGGTTAACAGTAAATATGTTAATCTTTTCAGTATTGAGAAATGTATAAATAAACCAATGACTTGATACTTTTTGAATGTGTAAATTTGAAAAAAAACAACCCACACCATATACCACAGAAGAGGCATTACGTGCTAATTTGCCTTCTTATCAGCAGCTGCTGTGTTCTGAAACTGCTTGTGGTCTTAAGTAAGAATCTGGTGTTCCAAGATTTCACATCCTGCCTTTGTCCACTGGTGAGAGCAACAAATTAACTCTGCATTCACAGAAGACACTTAGCCCATGCCCCTTTTTCTCCTTGTATTTTTTAACGTGTGAAAGGGCTACGGTCCAAGAATATACAGGGTGTACCGAGTATTTAAAATGTTAAGACAGAAAGCTAGGTTTAACAATGATCTAAATCCATCACATGCATTTCTAGTAATGTGTGAAGGGATTAATCTGCTATCAGTCAGCCTTAATTGCTGCTGCAGGGGATAGAGGTGACTTCCTCCTCAGGAGATGAATCCTCCTCTGTCTGCCTGGTGAGGGCAATGCATTATTAATAAGAATATATATATAGACTACCTATAAGCAT